>JANZLD010000006.1:30564917-30577481 GCA_026413575.1 Erythroxylum carthagenense | reverse complement strand
ATTTCATTATAGAATTTGGCTTTGCCATTCTTTCAAGATCGCTTGTCGTTCTTGTTTCTCTTTTCGTCCAATCAAACAACATTGATTAAACTCCTGAACGGAGTCTAAACGTTCTTGTTCCGTTCGTAACTTCCGTTTTGCGTCATCCAGCCCTTGCTTCCTGCACACAACAATCTTAAATTTGTGTAATCGTTTAGCTGCAATGTCGAGATATGGAACAATTGAGTACGTATCAGCACTAAAGATAACAAGAGAGTGGGGAAAACATGGGAGCTGCGTCCCAAGGAGCAAAAACATGGAAATGTGTTTGATGCTATATGGCAGCATTAGGAAACATGATACATGTTGGATTAAAAAAACAATCTTTGCTCCGACAATATGTTGAAAGAGAATAGGCAATTCCAAGCCTTCCTATATAATTGGGAGGAAGCGTGCAACGAAACTAGGAAAGTTCAGCGGCCTTGCAAACCTTGACCTTTCAACGTTCGAGACGGTAGATATGAACTTCACCAGTCTCATTCTCTGACAGTTTGTCTCATTTCAATTTCGGTTCCCACTCCCATTCACCGGAACTTGTATATCTTCATTAAAGAAAAGCTCTATATCATACTTATCCCATTCATATAATACTGTATTTAATTGAACCTTTAAATGTTGACTTTGACTGGTGTTGTATGTGTCCTTGTTATATATACCTAAATAACAATTCAAACTCGCACATACCATATCTCTTAATATTTCTCGCCATCTCCTTTTAGAATAGCAAAGAGAAAAAATCACTGCTGCAGCTTTAGGAGCAATCATGAATGCGCTTGTGGCAACCAACAGAAACTTCAAACTAGCAGCTAGGCTGCTGGGTCTGGACTCCAAGCTTGAGAAAAGTTTGCTCATTCCGTTCAGAGAACTCAAGGTGATTCCTGTAACTTATAACCATCAGAATTTATTGTAGGAAAGGAATGATCAATACCAAATATGCTTTTCTCATACATTTTGTACAACTTGCAGGTTGAATGTACCATACCCAAGGATGATGGAACTCTGGCATCATTTATCGGGTTCAGGGTTCAGCATGACAATGCTAGAGGACCAATGAAAGGAGGAATCAGATATCACCCTGAGGTGGTTTCCATTCTTAAATTCACGATGTTGAATAACAAATATGACAACGGAACCAACTTGTCTGCCATCTTTTCCAGGTTGATCCGGATGAAGTGAATGCACTGGCACAGCTTATGACATGGAAAACAGCAGTAGCAAATATTCCATACGGTGGTGCTAAAGGTGGGATAGGATGTGATCCGGGAGACCTGAGTACGTCTGAGCTAGAAAGGCTTACCAGAGTCTTCACTCAGAAAATACATGATCTGATAGGAATCCATACTGATGTTCCAGCTCCTGACATGGGAACTGGTCCACAGGTTAGTACCAGAACGTGGTTCAAAAGAGTTGATTTGATCTACCGTGTAACAATGCGCTTCGGTAGCAATAATTGATTGTTGTTCTTCATCGGGACTGTGAAAGTTGAACTAATTCCAACGCATTCATGACCTTGCTTTGAATTTAAACAGACCATGGCGTGGATACTAGACGAGTACTCGAAATTTCATGGCTATTCACCTGCTGTGGTCACCGGCAAACCTACTGTAAGTATATAAATTGATCCAACTTTGCACTACAAATTTAATTTCTTTCGAAGTTTCACCATTTTGGGGATCGTGCAAAAGACATATTTTCCTAGTTCGTTAGGCTTATATTACTCAGTCATTGGTCTAACATTTAGCTAATAACAAATATCAAGTTGCAGTATAACATGTTAATCTCCTTTGCTACAACTAAATTACCATGATTTTACGAGTTTCCAGTAGAATTTCTCCTTCCCTATTTCCAAACCTGAGTCTTTTTTTATTTATTTGATAAATAAGGACCTTGGTGGATCTCTGGGTAGAGATGCTGCAACTGGACGAGGAGTGCTCTTTGCGACAGAAGCCCTGCTCAATGAACATGGAAAAACCGTATCTGGACAACGATTTGTCATACAGGTGCAGCTCATACGATGGAGAAAGATGAGAGATATATTACGCTTGGTCTTCTAATATGGTATCACCTCGAAGGTACATTTCATCTAATTAAACTGATGATTGATAGATATGTTTGACTACAGGGGTTCGGAAACGTTGGTTCTTGGGCTGCTCAACTGATCAGTGAAAATGGTGGGAAGATTGTTGCCGTAAGTGACATTACTGGAGCTATAAGGAACAACAAAGGGATTGACATTGCAGGCTTACTCAAACATGTCAAGGAACATAAGGGTGTCAAAGGATTCCATGGTACGGATGCCACAGATCCCAAGTCTATTTTAGTCGAGGACTGTGATGTTCTTATTCCTGCAGCTCTTGGCGGTGTGATCAACAGGTATTGCTTGCCAGGGAAAAAGATTTAACTTATCAGAAATATGAGTGAGAACATCAATTTCATTCAAAAATGAGAAAAGAAGACCTTTTACTAAATTCATCTCTTGTTATTTGGTGGAAGGGAGAATGCAAATGACATTAAAGCCAAGTTTATAATTGAAGCTGCTAATCATCCAACTGACCCAGAAGCTGATGAAGTAAGTGCTTGGTTGAGGCCTAGTATTTAACAGACACGGGTTTAAAACTGCCAACATAATAAACTTTTACTACTTTTCTGACAGATTTTGAAAAAGAAAGGTGTTATTATTCTTCCAGACATTTATGCGAACTCGGGAGGAGTTACTGTTAGTTACTTTGAGTGGGTTCAGGTATAATATCTTACTGTATACCAGCTTGTTCTTTGTAGCTAATTAACGGGCAATTTGTGTTGGTAAGTTACAGTTGGTTATGCCTGAACAATTTGTATTTCTTTCCTATACATTTTTGACAATTTTCTCAACCAACGTTCTAATACAGACAGCCAACAATCCTGAGTTCCTGCCAATATCTATATCCTCTGTCTTGGGTTGATGAACAAAGTCAATTTTTTAAGTGTTTGTTCATTGCAGAACATTCAAGGATTTATGTGGGACGAGGAAAAGGTGAACAGTGAACTAAAGACATACATGACCAGAGGTTTCAAAGATGTGAAAGAGATGTGTAAAACCCACAATTGCGACCTCCGTATGGGAGCCTTCACTCTCGGAGTCAATCGTGTGGCCCGAGCAACTGTTCTTCGCGGTTGGGAGGCCTAAGATGATTGCTTGCTTTGCTACTCCAAACAAATACGGAGTTATAGTTTGGCCCCCTAATCTGATTAATTGATTGTTATCCGTCATTCCGTTGCCTTTAACCATTTTTTTTCAATCGATGTAATGGATTACGTATTTATTTCAACCTTGCGTTTTAAACATTTGTGACAAGTCACAAGGTTCTGAGGAATATGAAGAGACGACTTAGTTCTTAGAAAATCCTACGATGAGCATAATATTATATCTAGTTTGTGGAATTGTTTCTTTAAGACGAAGATAGAAAAAGTAGACTTTGGTTTGACCCAAGAAAAGCCTCCGACTCTTTATGTTTTTCCGCCAACCGTACGTAGAGAAATGGTTTACGGGGCTGTGTCCTTCACATCATCTTTTTAGTTGGTTTACCGATACCGTGGTCTAGCTGCAAAACAAGATAATGGAAAAGGAAAGGGAAAATCATTAAAAAAATGAAAAACGGGGAAGCAGCGTGTGTATCAGAATAATCGAAATACAGAGGGTAAATATCTATGTCATTAACATGCGGAGAAGGTTCCAAACTAACGGAACTGTCAAATGTAGCTCTTAACACCCTCCCTAAACTTGGTGAGTATATGTTACATACTCCCAGTTTGTAAAAAGAATCCCGAAACATAGGTGATGAAAGAGCTTTAGTGAAATAATCAGCTAACTAGTTGGCAAAAGAAATTGGAATCAACACAATAATACCATGCTGTAATTTCTCGCGAATTACATGACAATAGATATCAATGGGCTTAGTACGTTCATGAAAAACCAGATTCTGAACCAAGTAAATAGCAAATTCGTTATCACAAAACAAAGGCATCGGAACGGTAGGAGCCAAGAGGAATTTCCCGAGTAAATAATGAAGTCATTGCACTTCACAAGATACGGTTGCCAAGACACGATATTAAGCTTCGAACGAACTACGTCTGACGGTGGATTGCTTCTTAGTTTTTCAGGAAATCAAGGAAGAACTAAGGAATACGCAAAATCTAGTAATACATCTCCTTGCGTCCTGACAAGTACCCCAATCCAAATATGAATAAGCAGTAAGGCGAAGATCATTGTCAGAGGAAAAGAGGAGACCTTAACCAATGGTGCCTTTCAAACACCGTAAAACACTATAAGCAGCAGCCAAGTAAGCAGAAGTAGGACAATCAAGAAACTGTACCAATTGCTGAACAACAAACGAATGTCGGTTCGAGTAGTAGTCAAGTACTGAAGTTTGCCAACGAGTTTCCTATAATGAGTAACATCCTCCAAAATAATACCAGAATCCTTCGAGAGTTTTGTCTCAGGTAAAATAGGGGTAGAAATAGGTTTCGATTCCAAAACCTGAGTGTCTTGAAGCAAATCCAATGTGTATTTTTTCTAGCAAAGGAGCTGACCAAGATCCTTAATGGTAAATGCCTCGTGTAGATACTATTTGATGTGATGAATGGTCGGTAAGTCATCACTAGCGATGATAACATCATCAACATATACCAAGAGGGCCATGAAATGTGTACTCTCTGTCTTAAGAAACAAAGAGTGATCGGAAGTAGCTTGCGTGAAACCATAATGAAGTAAGGCTGAAGTGAGCTTAGCATTCCATTGTCGACTAGCCTGTTTTAAGCCATAAAGAGACTTAAGCAATCGACAAACCTTGTTGCTCTGTACGGCATAGCCCTTAGGAAGTTGCATGTATACTTCTTCAGCAAGGTCACTGTGAAGAAACGCATTGTTGATATTGAGCCTATGCAAGTGCCACCCTTTGATTGCTGCTAATGCCAGAAGAAGACGAACTGTCGTCATCTTGGCCACTGGACTAAAAGTGTCAAGAAAGTCCACCCCTTCTTGTTGCGTGTATTCCTTAGCAATGAGCCGAGCTTTGTAACATTCCATAGATCCGTCTGCCTTGCTCTTGATTTTGAAGACCCACTTGCATCCGATTGCGCTCTTACCGGGAGGTAGATCAACCAGCTCCTAAGTATTATTTTGTTGGAGGGCCTCGAGTTCTGCGGTCATAGCATGGCACCAGGATTCATGCTTAACAACTTGTTCATAAGTATGGGGTTCAAGATCTTGATCGATCGCAGCTGCAAAAGCATAATGATAAGAAGATAGGTTAGAATAAGAAAAAACATTGCAAAGTTGGTGAGGACTGGATCGTTGTACAACCATGCATTTGTAATCACCAAGGTAAAATGGTTTGGATTTCGTTCGAAGGCTCCTTCGTAGGGTCTGATGCAGATGCTGCGAAGAAGGAGCTACAATAGGTAGTTGAGGTGTAAATGGAGAAGGCATCGCAGAGGGAATATCAGCAAGCAATGTTGAAACAGTATCTGGTAAGGTAACATTCACATTTGAGGATGATGAAATAACAGGAACACATGGAATATCATCGACTAACGACTAAACTGAGGAAGAAGGAAGAATGACTTGATCATTGGTGGATGTTTGAGAACGCTGCAGATCAAGAGTTAGTGTAGAAAATAGAAAAATATGTTCATAAAAGGAGACATCGCTAGAATGAAAAATCCTTTGAGCATGAAGATCAAAAAGTTTAAATCCCTTAATACCTGAAGAGAAACCAAGGAAAATATATTTGATGCTTCTGGAATCAAATTCGTTGTGAATATTAAAATGGTTTGAAGCAAAAGCAAGACAACTAAAAACTTTTAAATTATCAAAAGATGGTGGTTTAGAATATAAAGCTTCAAAAGGTGAAATATTATAAAGAATAGAAGTAGGAATTCGGTTGATCAAATACACACCATTCAGTACACACTCACCCCAAAACTGTATAGGTAAGTTTGCTTAGAATCTTAATGCCCTTGCCACATTCAAGATGTGTTGAAGTTTTCTCTCATCAATGCTGTTTTGCTGAGGAGTTTTAATACAAGAGGTTTGATGAATTATACCATGCGATTCATAGAAAGTTGGAATATTAAATTCCTGACCATTGTCCGATTGAATACATTTTACAGTACAACCAAATTGTGTAGATACATAACAAACAAAATTCAGCATAAGTGGTCTTGCTTAAGATTTAGCTTTCATTAAAAAAACCCAAGTGAATCTTCTAAAGTCATCAACAATAGTCAGAAAATACCTATGTCCTCTAAAGGTAGGAGCATAATTGTCTCCCCAGATATCAACGTGAATGATATCAAAAGCAGCATAACTAACAAAAGTGTTGATAGGAAAAGGAACTCGTTTTTGCTTGGACATATGACAAATCTCATAAAGTTTGATATCAGACACAGAAGGAACAATTTGTTTTAAACAAGGAAAAGAAAGATGGCCTAGCCTATTATGCCAAAGTAATGAAGTATCATTATTACATGCAATAGAATTAGCAAAAACATCAGTTGAAGTAGATAAAGGAGCATTGCCAGTGAGCTTGTATAATCCGTTGAGGTGCTTAGCAACACCAATCACCCTCCATGGCTGAATGCTCTGGATGATATAATGAGAGGATGAGACAAGAATACAACAAGAAAGATCATGAACCAATTTACTGATAGACAAAAGATTAAAGGTAGAGTCGGGTACATATAAAACATTAAGTAGATTTAGAGAATCATTGACATAAACAGTGTCAATAAGGGTAACCTGTACTCTGCCATTGTTAGGAAGATGAACATAAACATTATCAATCAATTTATAAGAATGGAAAAATGCTAAAGAACATGCTATGTGATCTGTAGCACCAGTATCAATAATCCATTCATTAGAATGGGAATGATTTATAGCAGTAACATTTAAAGAAATATGTGGAATAAACTCAGACCTGCGACGTTTAACTTCGGTGATATATGTTTGGGCAAAGTGACCGCATTAACGTGAAGAGAAGAAAATGGAAATCCTTGTATGAGCTATAATAACTGATCATACTGTTCTTTAGTAAATTGAAACTGAGGAAGTTGGTCCTCTGTAGTTTCAGGAGTAAGAGAATCAGTAGAGTTGATATTTGCATCTTTGGTATCCACCACATTAGCATACACCCGAGTTGAAGATTTCTTGGAATTCTTCATATTTATAGGAAATGCATGCTTCTTGTAGTACCTATCAATAGTATGGCCCTCCTTACCACAATGGGTACAAGTCAGTAGTGTTGAATTGTGAAAGAATTTATGCTGGGTAGAAGCAGTGGAATCTTACACTACCAAAGCATTTACATCAAAAATCACCAAAGGCTGTTCGTGTTGAAGAACCAAAGAAAACACTTTATTTAATGAAGGTAGAGGATCCATCAATAGAAGCTACGATTTAACAGTAGAATAATGTTCATTTAGTCCCTTAATAAAAACCATGACTTGATCGTTTTCATGAAACTCATGTATGTTCTTGGACAGATCGTAAGAACACCGAGGACTACACGTACAAGAAGGAAGAGGACGCAATATCTGCAACTCGTCCCACAAGATTTTGAGCTTGGTAAAATACTCATGAATCGATAAACTACCTTGTTGACAAGTATAAATCTCAAACTGAAGGTCACAAATACGGAAAGAATTGCTTTGAGCAAATCTTGCTTTGAGATCATTCCAGATCTTATACACAAAATCCAACCATATAATAGACTGTGCGATAGAAGGAGAAATAGAATGAATAAGCTAAGAAATTACCAAATTATTGCAACGTTCCCATGGAACAAACAGAGGATCTGTACGTGATGGCTGCATGATCGAACCATCATCAAAGCTAAGCTTATTCTTGGACAGAAGCAACATCTTCATGGCTCTTTTCCATTGATGATAGTTCGTTCCTGTGAGAACCGAAGATACAAGAACCAGTGTTAGATTCTCATTAACGTGAAGAAAATACGGACTAGACTGATTCTCTTCTGGTTTTAACGTCGAACCAGAAGTGTGATTTGCATCCCAAGTGTTGAAGCTGGCCATATTAACATGTTTAACGTAAAGGAACAAGAAGGTAAAGAAATGATAACGTTTCTTGGACGTAAACAAAGAGAAGGCAAGAAAATCTGGATATCGTATAAAGAACCCAGAAAATTCAGAGAAGCGGAAACAGATGCTTTGATACCATATCATAATAATAAAAATAAAAAGGGTAAAAATCTATATAATTATAACATGGAGAGGTATTTATATAGTAGGTTCCAAACTAACTAACGTAATTATCAAACATAGCTTTAACAATGTGCAACAGAACGATATTGTGGCAAACTGCAAGTGGCAGCTTATGACCTTATGACGTGCCCTTAAGAAACCATGCGATTTCCCAGAATAAGAATTAGATGGCATTTTTATAACTAAGTTATACGAAAACTGAGTCAGCCGGGTCTACCAAGTAACGACATATATGAGACATCCAACCAAGCATTCCTTTATAAAATGAGATTCAAAAGCATTTTGCATTACAGGAAGTTGGTACAGAGACTAGTCTACTAACATTATCACCACTAATCAAAGTGCAGAACGGGACCACCAGGAGGGTTCAATACATATGGCACATTTTAGAAACTAATGCTATATTAAATATTGGAATGATCCAAAATTAATAAATAAACTCATCTTAATTGAGATTTCAATTGAAATTGAAATTAAAAAAATTTCAAACTTTATGACTGAACTTAATGCAACTTGATTTCGTTATTTAAAAAGATTCTATGTTGTAAAATATATGAAACAAGCAAATAAAACGGGTAAAATCATTATTTAATTAAATTATAGAGATACAAATTCTTGCTTGTCTTTTCGGGTAAAAAGGAACCCACTACAACTTAATTCATTCACTGTTATTGAGGATAAACAAGATTCTAGTTCCTTGGTTTGGCATTGCACCTTACCCCCGGTTAGTTATAATTGTAAAAAGTACATAATTGCAAAAAGTGTAGTTAAAATCACCAACGAGTAACCAAAGACCTAAGGTCAGGGAGCTAAGATTGATAAGCTCATTCCATATATCCTCCCGTAAAAATTGGTGGTTTGAAGCATATATGAAGTTGAGCTAGAAATTCTCCAATTCTCCATTCTTTATGCTTGGATGGATTCCTTACATGGAACTTTGCATCTGGGGTCCTTTGACCTGATTAAGGTAATAAGCAACTACTATCCTTCACATTTGGTGGTGGTTAGGATTTGTAATTATTCTCCTTTTGTTTAGGAACTAGGAGTTTTCACATACCTCATTATCTATCTTATTAGTTTCAAGCAAATCAAAGATGAATTGTTTAATTCTATTAATAAAATATACTTTCAGAAGATGCTTTTTAGGATCATTCATACCTCTAGTGTTCTAAGATACTATTATCTTCTAATGATGGTTTGTTTATTTCTAGTATCATTCATACCTCTAGTGTTCTAAGTTATTATTGTCATCTTGTGAAGGTGTTTGCTTGTTTTCCTTTTGGGTTTACATCCAGATGTTCTCTTCTATGTAGTTGTGTCCTACTCAAGTGTTACTTCACTAAACTTTCCATTTAGTGTTCCATGGTTTCCATCTATCTCCTTAACTTTTACTTTTGATAAGTCCTATTGACCATTGGTAATCGCATTAGTTTGAGAAGATTCATTTCTAGTTTCCTTTGAAGGGGAGCTTTTGTTTTCATTTGTAACATAAGCTACCACTTTAGCTTGTGTTTCCTGCTTAGTATTGGATATAACCTGGCCCTAGATAGTGACTGCTTCTGTAGTGGGTTCCTTTTAAATTCCCATAAGTTCCTCATAGTTCTCTTTGTTACATATTCAACCAATAGGGCTCAATTCCTTTCTCAAGACACGTAAAGAAGGGCACCATTAGTATGTTATTATGATAGAATCTTGCACTAACTGGTCTCCATCAGTTAGGCAAATTAGAGGGATCGCTTCTAGAAGATCTTTGGAGATATCTACATTTATACATAGTCTGGAATACCCTATACATTTTCTCATAGAGGTGGCTTCATCCATGCATAGTGGTTTTCTATAACTAGCTAGAGAGTTGAACCCTCTGTGCTCTAGCCATAATAGGCACACTTTTGGTAGATTTCTTTAATCTCTGACTTCCATATTGGAGAAGAATAGGTTGGTTTTGCATATGCCAAAGGCTAGTTTCTATTATTTCTTGCACCGAGGATGTTGCATTGAATCTAAATAGGAAGAGTTTTTCTTCATTTAGTAGCATATCCACTAAGCCTCATGCCTTCGAGTGTTTCATCACCCATTGTTTCACCATTGGGAAGGGTAGGTGCTTTTTGAGGAAAAATGTAAACATGGTAGCCTGATAATTCTTATTTGACTATAGTTACATATCTATATTAAATTTGTTTGCTTGTTATTTAATAGTTTTATGACATTTTTGGTACTTAATTTGCTTCAAGTGCATCTATATGTGATAATTTCCTACTTATATCAAAAGGAGAAGAATTTAGATGAAATTGTGGCATAGAAAGAAGATTTGAAGCAACTTGGACCTACAGGATCATGTACAGTGACTGTCTAAGCCACTGTAAACATGTTAAGATTTGAAGAATGTTGGTTGGTCAATGGAGTTACACACCAATGTATGTGATATACACAACTATGTATGTTGCCCAAGTAAATCTTTGTGCCTATGTAGAATTGTGAATTTAGGTGTTTTTAGAGATACATAATCACTTACATGCCCACATATGTTGACCATATATATCCCAAAAACCTCAGTTTTTACTATAAAAGGATGTAAATGGAAGTAAAACAGAATGAGTCGCGTTTTTAAGTAATTTTGAGTCATAAAGAACATAAAGAGGTGACAGCTCTGATCAAGGGATGAAGAAAATATGAAGAATACATCAAAAGATTTAATAGATATCAACATCTAATCCATATTGCAAGAAGATCCATTATAAGAAAAATGGAGATTTAAAATTATGATTCCTTTCCTTTCCAGTTATTTTTCTATATATTTATCTTTGATTTTGTTTTCTCTGAGTGAGAATTAAATTTGTTTAATGCCTAGGTATGATGAACCCTAAGTATTAATAACAATACGATTTGATCTTTTATTTAATACAATTTTATTGATTCAATTATGAGTTTTATTCTTGTTCTAATATATTAAGAATATTAGTTCATGATTTGATGTTATATGATTGAGATTGAGAATGAGAAATCCTCTTTTATGAATAGATCTACAGTAATTGGAAGTAGTTATATGCAAACCTAGAGACAGGTTGATACAAATCCTCTAGATTATGGTCAAACCTAATAGTGAAATTCATAAATCAATAATGTAATCTCTAGGGGTTTTAACTAGAAATATTTCTATTAATCGACTGATGGATTAGTTGTTAATAGTATTCATAAAGATATTAACATAAGATTGAAATTTTCATGGTCCAATAATCAATAATACAGTTGCATAATAAAGGGTTAATATTTAAGGATTCTTTAGGGAATTCATCTCATTGGTACTATTTATTTGATTTAGACTTTTCCAAGTGTTTTCCATTATCTTAAGTTCATTATTGTTTTAGTCTTAGTTTAGTTGTTTAGTTTAATTTTAATTAAATTCACAATTTGAATCAATAGTTAGATAAAAGGAAAAAGTTAATTACTAGTACTTATAATCTTTGTGTGAATGACCTAAACTTACTTGTGCTAGCTATAGCTACATTGTGCCCTTGTAGTTTTAACATTGATAAATTTCTTATAAACATTGAAACATCCCGTTACTGTTAGCAAGGGTATTTTCGTAATTGGGATAGTTCGATAGGATTTCACTGCATTCACTGACTGAGCATGTTACTGGCCTCTAATTATAGAGGAATAGGCTTATTGCGTATGCATTCATTCATAGGTACATGCATTCATGGTTTTCCGGTATTGCATTGTGAGCTTGAACTGACTGGACTGACTGAATTGACTGTTTGAGAGTTGATTGAGGAATTAAGAGTTACTGGGTTCAAATGAATGATTTAGAATTGTTTATGAGTGATTGGTAATTTTTAGAGGCTTGAGGAAATTTTCAGAAAATTTAGGAGAAAATGCCCGGACCGGAAATTTTTGAGAGACTGACTGATTGACTGTATAATACTAAAAGAATGGCCAAATGGCAATGGAAAAATTAGGATTTTTTTGATAGGAAATAAATATGTTGAGCCATTGAAATTTAGAGACTGAAATCTGGATTGATATGGAGACTTAGGTCTATAAATATTAGGGTTGAATGAAATTGGGGGATTTTTGGCTAAGGCATATGTGAGTTCTTCTTCCCCCTCAACGGTGATTCGATTTTTCTCCCAACGGTGAGATCCTTCAATTTTCTTTATGGTTTTCCCCTCATCGTGTTAGACTAACATGTCTATGGTGATTGGTGAAGGTTTGAGGCTTTGAAATTGGTGGATCGTTGGTTTCAAAGGATTTTAGGGTTTACGG
>JANZLD010000006.1:30499025-30513896 GCA_026413575.1 Erythroxylum carthagenense | reverse complement strand
ATATTTAATTTCTATCATCTCACATAATGCTAACTAAATTTCTTAATCAATCTAATCATGCTTAATTTTAGAAAAAATTTTGGGGCTAACAGGGTCCCAACATATGGTCCTTTAGAGCATTTATATTCCTTTGTAGCAAATATCTCCCGCATCTTTTTTTAATCATCCATTGTCTTTACTTGAACTTATATCCTTTCCATTTCTACAATATGCATCAATCACCAAAAGTAGCTCTTTTTTGTAATGGATGGACTCCTTAGTCTTTGTAATGATCACAAAAGCATCGCATAAACCATTATTCTTACACAATTGATTGAAAAAATTGAAAGGTGAAATTCTTCTTTGATTTAATGACAAAACTCTTTTCTCTATTAAAGAATGATCTAAGCATAGGCAATTACTAAAGTTTGCACTATTGTATTGGAATTTTCTTAATCATTCAAAATTTACTAATGTCATGTCAAGATTTTTCTATAAAGAGCCAATCCCCTTCTTGTCTATTATTCAGTCAAATAACATCCATCAAGTCTAAGACTAATAACTTATAGACTTAAGAAGCAAGACCTAAACTCTTTGCAAGAGTTATTCCTACTTTTATTTCCCTCAGCTTCAGAAGAAAGTAATGCATAGTTAAAGTCCTAAAAAAAATGGTTCCAAGATTAAATTCTTAAATAATAAAAGCTCATTCCATAATGATGATCTTTGGAAGGCAAGATTTTAAGCATAAATAAATGATATCCAGACTCTACCAATGCCCAGACATTGAACATGAAAGTAGACACATTAAAATGATATAGAAGAGTTTAATACCTTAATCAAGTTAGGATTATAAGGAATAAGAATTCTGCCTAGATGATGTTGACCATGGTTGGTGATTAGCTTCCATTTATTTTTGAAAACTCAGATATTTGCAAAATGATTGTCCTTTATCTTGGTTTTTAAAAGACCAAAATGGATCGGCTTTTGATACTTAATACAATATACTACTACCAACTGGTTCTTGGGATTATTTAACCCCCTGGTGTTCCAAAAAAAAGAAGACACTAGTTAGAAGAAATTGGGGCATTGCCCTTAGCCCTACACCTTGACTTTCTCCTCTCCAATGTTTAAATCCTTTCTGGATCTCGCAAAAAAGACTTAGTATCCTTGCCTTTGAGGCTTCCATCAATTCTTGAGGATACCTAGACCAAATTAAGCTGCATGGAATTATAACTAGCTCTCTCCTACTAATTCAATAGAGATTTCCTCTTTGCAATGATTTCTAGGTAAGCCCTTAGAATTAAAGAAAAGTTGGCACACCCTTTCTAAAATAGGCTTGTCAATAATCGTTTCAGAATAACAATCCTACTAGTCCCTGTAGAAGAGATTGAGATAAGACAAGCTTATACTCCTTTTGGTGGCTCTCTGAACCTATCAAATCATCAAAATTACTCATAACAAACTTTCTCCTACTTGGTTGTTAATTTTTTCCTTGTAGTGAGTAGGGTCTCTATTGATAAGAGACTTTTATTATATGTTCCATTGGGGTATCATTCTCTCCCAACCTAAGCAAGGGGATCTTCTTAAGTAGTTTATGCTTCATGTCAACATTAATACAAAGGTCTATATCCTTTTTCTAATAGAGATAGCCTTATCCAACACACCAGTCTTCCAAGGAAGCTAGCTAATATATATATGCCCTTTGTAACCAATATTCAAATGGAATTTTATAAAAATTGTCCCAAATTTATAATTGCTTTTGCTTAACATTCTTAAGTTCAGTGCCTGATTTCTACATTTATAAATAAATAGGGAGACTATTGCAAGGATGTAGACAAGAATCAATCACTTTCTAAGCTATTTCCTTTGTGGAAAAATTAAAGAGGAACATATACTCCTCATTAAGCATTATCTCTAGGAATCCCTTTCATTTTCACTACCTAAATGCCCAAAACTTTATAATCAGTAAAGATGGCTTTATACTTGAGAAAAAGCCTACCATTATTAAGCACCAGGAGTAAGAACCCTCTTTAAAAACATCCAATAAAGGAGATACAATGATGGAACCCTCTATAGACATAATAGGGTAGTACTAGAGTAAGGAGGTTTTAAGTATTTTTTTCCCATAATTGGGAGGCTAAGCAGAAGAGGAAGGAGGTTAAAGAGAAGTCTCAGGGGCTCTAGGTTGGCCAAAGGGTCTAGAGGGTAATATAGAAAATTGAATATTTAAGCACACCCAAAGTTGGAAGCGGTTGGTTTTATATACAAAGAGGAGAAAAACTATGACCACAAATAGACTTTTTCGAAAATCAATTACAAAAAATGGTAACTTTGAGGGCAGGAATAAGGAGAATACTAGAAATGCTCCTTTAAAGCCAAGCTGCAAGAAGAGTAATGAAGGTTACTGATGAAACAAAAAGAGGAGAGGTAGAAAGAAAAGGAAACGTTGCTAACAATGGAGAGGAGGATGAAACAGAGAACAAATGAAGAGATCTGACTACGGAGGAATTCAAGGAACTATCAGGACTAAAGGGTAACCATGCTAATAACAGTTTCTACCTATTTGATAATGCTAATTTAAATACAACATCAAGGGCAATTGAAATGGGAATGAAGAAAGGTACCATGCCATTTAAGTACTTAAGAGTACCAATGTCACAAAGAAAGCTATTAGTAGACGATTACAAGCTACTGATGGAGAGGCTCCACAAAAAAAGTAAGTCATTGATACAATAGATCACTCAACTATGTAGGGAGACTGCATATTTTTCAAACAATACTAAACTATCTAGCAAGCTACTAGATCAACCATATATCACTCCCAAAGAATATTCTAAAGGTGATAGACAAAAAGTTGAAGGACTTCATATAGAATGGACCCAACTCAAGCAGAAGGAAAGCTAAAGTAAGTTGGGAAGTGTTATGCCTACCTAAGCAAGGGGGTTAGGAATTTGCTTAGCTAGACTATAGAATAAAATTAGTTTAGCAAAAAAGTTTTGGTGGATAGGTAGCAACAAAGAAGAATTATGGGTGAAGAGGGTGCATAAAGTATACATATGGGGTAGTAGATTATGGAGGTTGAAAATGAAACAAAACATGACATGGCCCCTAAAACAGATCCTGGAGACTAGAGAGTTGATGTAAGATTTGATTGTGAGAAGAATAGGTAATGGGCAAAACATGTTCTTTCAGCTTGACAACTAACATTAAAAAGGATCTTTCCATAGAGTACAAGAGCTCCAACATCTCAAATGAATGATCAGCCTAGACACTAAAGTTTGCAGTTTCATTAACAACAATCAGTAGAAGTGGCCATTTCACAGCAACAGAGGAGCAGAACAAATAATGAACAATATTTCAATTATTCAAATAGCAAGGAATGAAGAGACAGAGTGGACAGAGAACAGTAATAAGGTCTTCAGCACTAAATCTTATAGAAGGCATCTACAGGAAGCGTCAGTTAGAAAAGTAAAGTGGAGTAACAAGGTCTGGTAAGCAGACATCTAACATGCACATGCAAAAGACAAACTGAAGTTTAATATTGAGCATCCAAACTGTGAACTATGCAGAGTTGAGAGAGAAATAGTGGACGATCTGCTGGTAAAATATAGGTACACGAAACCAATATGGGGAAGGATACAAGCTGGGCTGGGGATTCGATTGCCAACTCAACAGTGGGAAGAAATGGTAGATTGAGTCACTAGACTGAATATAGCTAAAAGTGCAGACTATAAGCCTTAAAGATATGCATTACGACAGTGGTATATTTCATATGACAGGAGAGGAATAGAAGACTCTTCAGAGGGGAGGCAAGAGAGATGGAACAAGTCTACCAGAAAAAAATTCTACACAGCTAGATCTCCATGCCAGCAAGAGGAGTAACAGATAACCTCTCCTTCAACATTACAACAACATGGAACTTTGAATGAGAGTGTCATAGTGTGTAAACTAGATAACTGTAATTTTCTTACTCTTTAGTTGGAAGGAGTTCCTATAGAAAGAGTTCCTATCAGCTTCTTGTAGTCTTCATCTAGATTGTGACATGTTATGGATGCTTGTTATTTTTTTTAATATAAATCTTTAATTTTTTTTAAAAAAGGAAAAGATCTAAAGAAACTTCATGCAAAGCATACAGAAACTTAGACCGATCATATTACAATGTGTTTAAATTAATGCATTCTTAGATTGTTTTGATAAAATCACCTAAACATATTAAACAGTAACTTGGAGTTTTTATCTATTTTGAGCTCTCACAAGTTGATTCGTTGAAGATATTTGTTTTTCAAAGAATCTGACTACATGTCATTAATATTGATGGAGGGTATGCATCTTATTTAAAATAAGTAGAAAACATTTGTAGTCGCATAACCAGATGAGTGTGGCATACAAGCCAAATATTAAAAGTAAGAAAAAAAAAGTTTAGAGTTGATTTGGTAAAAATAGAAATTCAGGGTGCTAAATGAAAAATACATAGAATTTTTAGTGTTAAGGTGTTTTATCTTTTCATTTGTAGCCTCCGTCTCAATGGCCTTCGTGTTAGAGCAAGAATCACACCAGAAACCAATCTACTGTCGGGTTAAATTATTAAAACAACATATTTATGTCGAACTCGAAGGTTACATGTAAACCAATACAAAGGGCAGATAGTATAGTTGTTGAGATCAAAGCTTTCAAGTGCAACATAGGTTAAACATTCGAAGTGAAAACTATCTGAGAATAAATTTGCCATAATAAAGCTCTATCCTCGCAACAGAAGTCACTAAATTAGTCAAATGTCAAGATCTAGAGTATGGAATAAAGGAGTCAAGTATGGCTCTAATTTATATGAGGATTGTGTTTTAGATCGAATTCCAATTGTAGACTCATGTAATGCTCCAAATAGCATTCGTACATTTTGCTTATGCTTAATTTATTACCTTTTTTCCGAGCAAAGAGAACCAAGCATAAACACACATGTTAATGATTTGAAATGCCCAGATAGATTCTTAGCTAAAAGTAAGCTCAATTTGATCATCCCCTACACTACACCATTATTGACTAACGGGGGCGTATGCATGAGAATGTAATATATACATGAATGATCAAATACTTGCGGCAACACTTTCTTTTATAAATTAGATGCAATCTTCAGAGATAAAATAGAAACAACATTGGAATTTACTCCTCTTCCATTTACGTTAACCAACACTAAAGAGCAATTCAAAGCACATATTGGCTGCAATAGAATGTACTATCTTGTAATTGTCTTAAACAAACTGTTTCCCCATGAGCTCACATACTTGAGCCTGGGGAATATGCCGTCAGACTCTCAATTTCTCTTTTCCTTTTTCCTTTTTACAACCATATACGAGGATACCCTATATCAGAAGCTAAGAATGACTTTAAATTTTAGGCGAAAGGTACCCCACTGATGCCAAAAATAAAGCCCCAAAGTACCCTCTCTGCATTTTAAATCTGCAAATGGTTTAAACTTTTGGACCAAAATTAGCACACAGTCCGTCCATAGCAAATTGAGGCAATGTAGAGGTTTTTCGACCACTTTTCCTGAAAGAGGAACACAACAATACGATTAAGGTGTTGATTTTGTGAGTATCAAAATATCCATCAGACACCTTGTTTATCATCTCAACTCCCCCTGTAAGCTGCAAAATACAAGTGGGATCAAACTGAAATTGGATCTCAACAAGGTACCTTTACATGGGTGCTTGGGAAGGCAGAGGTACGCAGCGTTTCCTGGGTTTCATCCACCATTTTCCTTCTTGGTATGCTAAGTATGAAGGCAGCCTGATCTGTGGTTGCAGCCATAGATGTAATTCTGTAGCCACTCTCCCATCGCCGATGTATTCCCTCACTTGGGTACAAAAAGTCAAGCTCCACAACCTTGCAACAGCAATAAATAAATGCCGTTGAGATCATTTTATAAATTAAACATGCACAACACTATATGCAAGGGTAACCCTTACCTGATCAGAATATCCAGCATTCCTAGACATTACAACACCCCAGCGGGTGCCAGCAGTTGTCATAGATGTAACATGAAATCCTTCTTTCCACTTCTTATTTATCCACTTGAATGGAAATGATTCGCTGACTTTGTAAGACTGCTGTGTATAAGGAGTCCCTATGTAGTGACAAATTTTCAGAAATTAGTTTGGTTATAGTTAATCTGGCTACTTCAGTGGATTGATCTTTTTCCATTAGTGTTGGGCATCCTACATGTACACAATTGAAAAAAGAAACTAAATTCAAATAAGATAAATGAATGACAATCTTTCTGCCATTCCCTAACTAGAATTTTACCAAGAAAATAGTTAGTTTCCAATTCAACAACAGATTCAGAAATAATCTCGTTCATGCAGTCAGTTAGTCAACTGAACAGCAAAAATACTTGGTGAGTGGAACATTGCAATGCAATACACAAATTCCCAAAGTTATGATCCCTAAATCTATTCATATGAAAACCTATGACTTGGTAACATGATTAATCTGAGAGAATGAGTGACAAAACCATGCTCAGAGAATGTATGCCAGAAATGTCAATATTATGAACTATTCATATGAAAACCTATGACTTGGCAACATGACTAATCTGAGAGAGAGTGACAAAACCATGCTCAGAGTATGTATGCCAGATATGTCAATATTATGAACCAAAGTTACAATGCTGAGACAACAAAATGCCACAACAAATGCATTCATACGACAAAACTCACAGGGATGACACTAACTGATTTAGTACGAGCATCCTCAGCAAAATTCAAGACTAGTTTATCAAAGTCAAAATTGAACTAAGATGAAGCCAATAAAAACCATCCTCAGATGAAATCTAGGGATATCCATTTAGCTTCAGAAAAAACAATAGCTTTTCTTTGTCACTCCAAGAAATAGCACTTCTCATCCTCATCATCATCAACACCCAGCTGTAATCCCGCTAAGTCGCGGGATCTAGAGAAGTCCGATAGTACGCAGGTTTACTCCTACATAGTACAGAAGCTGTTTCCAATAGACCAAGAAATAGCACTTCTATGGACATAAAAAAATCTTTTTGTAGAGATAACTCGCAGTCATTTCACAAAATTAATGTTTCCTATGTCAGTGCTACACATTCTAAGAATGTAACTCATTCTGATCCTTCAAGCTCATGAAGAAAAAGCAAGAGCAATATCCATTTCACAACAGAAACAAACAAAGAAAATAAAGAGCAATCATGCACAAGTTAGGAGAAAAGTGAGCTGAACCATAAGATTGAACCATTTATAAAGGCAAGATTGTTCAAATAGCAAGGATCTAGCTTATTAGTCCTCCTCCAAGCCAGTATCCTTATCTTAACAACAGAAGTCCACGTTTAAACACAGCATGCAATAAATCACAACTATTAACAACGAAAATTTGCATGCAGTGCAGAAGTGTTGCCAACCTTTCGACATTACAACCAATGAACTTCCATTATTTGCACCAGCAATTGAACTAATATAAAAATTTTTCTCCCATTGTTCCATGATCCAATCCTGAAAGGAAAAAACAGAACAAACTAAATACTTGCAATCACCAATAATCAAGTTAAATAATAGACTGAAGTCTTCATATGACAACCTTATGCAGGAATAAGGCCGACAAATCATAGACCTGTGAAGAGAAACCAGTTCCAGCATCCATAATCAGGGCCCAAAGATTAGCAGCAGAGGCCACACAGCTGATAAATAACCCATCTTCATTACCCTTGTCTACATGCTGCGTAAGCCTTGCATCAGCTACATTGTAGTGGTACCTGCAATTCCAATTGTTTACTCTTGCATAACTTATTCATGACCATAAAGCATTACAATATGGAGAAACTCATTTTTGGAAAGAAGAAAATGCTCATAAACACTTACACACAGTGAAGCGACATGTAAACTATAAGATTCTACCTCAACCATCAAATTAAAACCACCATTTACAGGAACAGGAGCTTGCCATAAAATGATCTACTATTACCTAAGCAGGTCTCAACCAATACCCAAATTTCAACAGAACATAGCAAAGAGGGAAGATAACTGCCACTGAACACATTTCCCCTTGAAATTATCAAAATAGGATTTATAAATATGTAGTAGATTTATATTGATTTGCCACAAGCCAAGAGCACGTCTATTCTTCAAAGTGATACGAGAAGACTTTGATTAGCAAAAGAAGTAGATTAATTGGCCAAATACTGCTCTTTGTAAACCAACTCTTTTCTAGACATAGCTAGAAACTGTACCCAGAGGTTGCCAAGTATTATGTCCCATAAGGTCCTAAAGGACCATAATGTTTGCTTAGGAGCTGAAAGATAACAACAGTGCAACTCTTTTTTCAAAGTTCAGTGATTTGATAACATACACAATACGGGATAAGACTTTAGCATATAAGACAAAACTGATTGTAAGCGACGTATGCAGCAGGAAAAGAAGTTACCTCTGCTTCATGGGCCGATGGGCATTGTAAACAGAAATCCATTGTGTAGCAGGGCTACCCAACCTTAATTTTTTCTTTGGTTGCTCATCATCTTCCAAATTTAAAAGCAATCTTCCACGCTTTTGACCCACCTGCATCTGTGTAGATTAGAATGGAACAGCAACTAAATTACCTAAGTTTCCTAACAAATTGAGCAAAAGCAAAGTCAAACCTTCAGAGCCCCATCAATTCTGATTGGCCTTAATGGCGAGCATGGTTCAATAAGGCTTTCAAACAAAGATATCAGCTTCGAGTAATTGGGTTCCTCATCAAACTTCATATTGGTAACAGCTTCAAGGAATTGTTTGAATGGAGCAGGGCAGAAACAACACATCAGCTCAGGAGAAGTGGCCATCTTCTTCTTACACACAAGAAAACTCTTGTTATCACCCTTTAAAATTTTAAAAAACACCAAGTTAGTGACAACAATCAATAAAGTTTGCTCAAGAAGAAAAAGCATTACAGAAATCTTCTATAGAAACAACATAAGAAAAGCAAAAATTACAAACTTGCCTGATAGCCTTGCCATGGTAACTTTCCTTTTATAAGAAATATCAATGTATATGCCAATGACTCGAGATCATCCCTTCGACTTCCAGTTCGACCTAAATGTGCATGCACACTTGCATACCTTATCGTTCCCCTGCCAAAAATGTTAGGTAAACATTGAGTTTTGCAATCCATCTGAACACCGTATCCTCAATGCATACATCTCAGTAGTCGAGATACTTGCATGGATCTGCTTTCAAACCATATCTTTAAATGTCAACATTTAGATACAATGCATACATCAGCTCATTCATAAAGGGCAATATTCACACACCTGAATACATCAGGTCGCTGATCATAATCAACATGCTGACCAGTTGACGTATCTTTCCATCGAGAGGCTGATCCAAACACATATCAGGTCCAAATTTAATCATTTGGTAAAAGAACACCTCATATACATATACATAAAGGAAAAATGGTTCAAGTTGTCATGGAATTAGTTAATGGCTCTTGCAGAAGATGCATTATAAGCTAGAAAGAGCATCATATGATAACATGGAGAAAAGAGAACATACCCAAACCAAGATCAATAAGATATAGTTTCTTCTCATCTGCAGTTCCAGGTTGACCAAGTAAAAAATTCTCTGGTTTTACATCTCCATGAACAAACCTTATTGCAACATTGTAGCCAATGTCAATTTGATGCACTAACCTTATAACTGACAATGATAAGGTAGCACACAAAAAATGAACTCGTGAAGAAGTAAAAAGTGTTCTACCCCTTCAAATGAAGCTTTTCAAGGATTGATATTGCCTCCACAGCAATGCAGGCTACCATATTCGGAGACATCCTGTTGCAGTTACAAACGCATTAAATAAATATAGAACGAAGGTTACATTAGAAAGAAAGAGACATAGATAGAGATCGAGAAAGATTCTATTACGATTGGCCTAGAGAGTTCCAAACATCCCAAAGACTGGGCCCAAGCATGTCCATTACCTAAAAAATCATAACACCTGTCAGACAGATAAGTGAGTTCACAAACTCAGATAGTAGGGTGCCCATTTTCAACCCTTACCAGAATGTAGAAATCTCCTTGGCGACCCTTGTAGTGTACCCAAGGAATTCCATAGCATCCGTTTAGGGTACTTTTGAATTAGACAGGAAAATTTGTATCAGGAAAATTAAAATACATCTTAAGATGCAAATTCAGACAATAAAAGATTGTACTTACTTGTACACTTGCCACTCATAAGGAGGGCCATAATTGCAACCTTTACTATTTCGGTGCTCAAATTTTAATGCAACCTGTAACAAAAGCAACATAAAGGATCAGATTGCAATTTTTTTGATTTTCCATTAAAGACCCCCGGTAGACACATGAAGTAATAAATCATACCTCAACTGCATCTGGTCCGGTTCTATCAGAGCCACCACTGACCCTTCGGCCAACATAAACTTGGCCAAAACCACCTTTTCCCAATTTTCTTTCTATTTTATATACAGGGGAATTCCCCACTTGCACCTGCAAAACAGGAACACTAAGTTCTACAAGATTTATTTGCCGGGGAATAATTCCTTGAAAAGATAGCACAGAAATGAACGAGTATTTATTCAATATAAGATAAAGTAGGCACACCAAAGACTAATTTGGACATGATAAATAAAATTAGTTAAGTACTTTTCAAAATGTTGATGCCCCATAATAAAGATGAGAAGCTTTGGTAATTTTTTAATCAAAATCCTTATATGTGAAATAACATCCAAATAAAGAAAATAAAGTTAGAATTGCTTCTGTCTGCCTCAATCTAGAGAATGAATAAATTAGTTACTTGAACTCATATAAGAAAAGTCAAAGTTAACAGAGATCATCGATACCCTCTCTGGAACTGGAGTCGTGTTCCCTTCTTCTTCAACTCCCACAGCCTTATCTGCACTCCCACCCTCCATTGCAATATCTTTATCTGCTGCCACCTCTGCTCTATTAAAACCAGGGTCTGCTGCTCCCAAAGCCGCAGGTTCAACCTCAAAAGGTTCTGGGTCTAAATCTATCAACCTAATGCCCCGGCCTCTACCCGCAGTAGTTGGCCCTGTAGGAATTGCTGGTGAAGTTCCTTTTGCTACAGCATTCCCACCCCTTCCCCTTCCTCCAGCTCTCCTCCTGGTCTTGTTTTGAGTAGGCAATATCCAATTCTCTGCTTGGTTTGTTGGTTGTTGAGCTTGCTGAAGATCGTCAAGACGCTTTGATCTGCGGGCTCCACTTCTCAACTCAGGCATCCTCACTCCATGCAAATCACATTCCACTATATTCCCTCAATACCCACTCAAACATCCTGTAATTCATCAGCAATATAATTGACACATATATTAATGATGGATGCATGCAAATAAACCAAAATGAGGATTTTTTTTTTCAAATGGGGAGCAGTATAATCAACTAAATGAGACTTTCAACGTGGCTTCATGCCAATAAACCAATTTGTACACATATTTCATGAAGAGCACATTAGTAATAAAAATAAAATAAAGAGCATGCAAGCCAGTCTCATCTCACAAACCTTAGGCAAAAAGTGTATGGGCAGAAAACTAGGTACAATTTATTTATCCAGACGCAATAATTGAACAAAACATACAGGAAAATTTATTTAAGCAATAAAAATGAAAATTTTAATCGTATCCATTTTACAAAAAACACAATCCATAAGATTTTATAGCTACTAAATTAAAAACTTCAAACTATAACGACCATGACTGATAACTAACAACATAATAGTAAACATGCCATCATAAAGAGAATCAAATGCATAACTGAAACAAAAGCAAACACTTACTTTCTTTAAGAGCAAAACGCACAATAAGCATAGTTATCTCGGCGCAAATCAAGATAAAGAAAATGTAGCTAAAACTAGATATCAACACATGCATTTAATTCTTCCACTCTGGGAATGCAGCTTCTTTGCTTCATATCCCAATCAACCACTGCTCTAAATAACAAATATTGCCATCTCAAGAAAAGAATCAAAAACTAGTATTATGTAAAAAATCAAGTTAGAAACTTCAATCAACTAAGCAAACAATCATAAAAAGAATTTTGGGTGTAAAAACTTTAAAAGGTTCGAAAATTTAGGACTCAAATCTCAACTACCAACCAAACCTGCAGCCCAGTCATGAAAAGAAAACTCAAGGAACAACAGGTAAAGAAAATCAAAACCGATCATCGAAGGCACTAACAGTAAATTTCAGGAATCAAAATCAAGGCAAAAAAAGAATCCTCACAGATCCACCCTCGGTGACTAAAAAAACTATAATGACTGGAAGACAATGGAAACCGCGAGCGATTGTTGACGAGATCACGTATTTGGTCGGAACGATGTTTCGTCTTAGGAGAAAAGAAGCCTTTCTTTTTTCTTCTTTGTTTCCAATGGATAGAAAGACAGATTCTTTTATCGACACGATCGCTGCTCTCTTATAAGATAAAGAATATTTAAGAGTTTTTTTGAATTTTGGACTTTGCAATGCAGCGGAAGACGCGGTACCTGTGGTTATGGTGCTAGTGATGGTGGAGAAGGAGGTGGTGGTGGAGTCTCTCCGATGTTTATGTCTGGTCTGGACGCATGTATGTCTACATGTGTGTGTGACTTTGGGTGTGGGAGATGAGCTTTTCTCTGTTTATTTCTTTTTTCCTTTTTGGGTTTTCTAACTCTCAAAGAGTTTAACAAAAATCCTTAATTTATATTTTCCCATTTCCTTTCATTTATCAATTCGGACATGCAAAGTGTGGCCATTGTAATAACCTAAACGAGATATTTCTTTTTCCCTTTCTTTGTATATTTTTATAACAACATCCTTATGTTCACAAGCAGATTTACTACATTTAAATTTAGATTTACTCTATTAGTGGTCACATCTCTTTACCAATATTGTGTAATTGTTGCAAACCAAGGACTCAAAGTTACCCTAACTTATGAAATATTTTGCACCATTATGTTTATTCTTAACTTTATATATGAGACAACTAATTCTAAGGTACTCAACATATTCAAAATTTTCAATTCAATGCTCAAACTTTTTTTTAAAAAAAATTTGTTACCCACGAGATATTCTATGAGGGTCCTAATTATAAGAAGACATATTTAAGTCATCCACACCCAAATTAATCCCCACTCAAGTCAGGTAGGTCCTTTACGGGAGGTAAAGCTCTAGTCTCAAGTTTTAAATGGCTGCATACATGAGGGAGGTTCAAGCCCGCAACCTCACTTAAGTCAGGAGAACTCCTTACTAACTCGCATGCGCTTTAGGGTTTAAATTTTTTAATTAAGTGATTAACTTTTAAAACCTTTACAGTTTTATTCAAAACGTTAGCTCTGTTAATAATTTATTGATTTGATTAATGAAATCTTTGTTGTTCATGATATGTAAGTGTCCCACTTGAAAAAATTCTTTTTATTTCGGTCTAACCATGGTCACTATTTTTTCAGGTGGACATCTAAATGACATAAATAGTAAATATTCCATTAGTCAAATCAGCAAATTATCTACGGAACTACCATTTTAAACTGAACTGTTAAAGTTTTGAAGGATGAGTCTCTCGATTGTAAATTTTAAATCTTTGGGCATTAGATTTTTCCTAATTCTATTTCCATTCATTCAATTCCCAACAATTTCCAATCCTAACAATTACAAAACATTCATAATTCCATTNNNNAAAAAGATATTAAATTTATATAAAATTTTAGCCTATACATCATTTTAAGAACTAATTAATACTGAAATAATTACTTGACTCCATATAAAACACCTAATATTTTACATATTTTTATTATGACATTTACATTTTTTAAAAAAAATTATGAACCAACATATTTTAGTTTGAAAAGCAAGCTCCTAAATCCCATTTTCTTGAATTTTGTAAAATAGCTTTAATCAAAGATGGAAAATATAATCAAATCTAGTTTGGTTTAGTACAAAGTTAATGGATTTGACTTAAATTGACTAGGTTTTGAGTAAGAGTTTCTTTAATAAATATAAGCTTTGGACTTTGGGTCAGATTCAGGCTGAAACTTCATGACCCATCACAATCTAAACCTTAACTCTTTTCCTCCCCCTCCCTCTAATTGGCCAGCACTTTGTGTGTTTCTCTTCACCTATCTTTCTTTCAACAGAGTCATTCTTATGTAATTGAGACAAACCTAGGCAAAGTTTTTCTCGACGAACAATGGCTTATATACTAGATACCCTTCCTTCCTCAGCTTACAAATTCAAACAAACCTTTCTAATTTTTTCATCATAAAAAGTGTCTCAACATTTTTTTATTGTTTTAATTAGATTTGTTGGTAAAATATATAAGATAAATAATAGATAAGCATAAAGTTAACAACAAAATTGATGAGATGAACTCTACTAACAAATGACAAGCACCTATTATACCAATTCCTAATTCTCTTTTGAATCCTCTCAATAAGTGGTAAGTAGTCCCTTAGGCTCTATCTCTTAGTAGTTACAAGCAAGCTAAGGAAATTACAATGAGAATTTTTTTAATTTCAAACTTGACAATTTGACAAGAAATATTGCTAGGTGATTGGCACTAGATGATACCATTAGGCAACTCTTGTCTTTACTAATAGAGAGCCCAGATAAATTCTTGAATGTATATAGAACAATCATTAGATTGTTTAGTGAACTATCATCAACTCTAAAAAGAAAAAGTATATAATATGTAAAAATTACATTAAAGATTCTTAACTTATGACATTTATGATGGAATTTGAATTTCCTTTCTTGCCTTGTTGAGTGATTAACTAGCTTACTTAAGATCTTCATGCATAAGGTGTTGGGACCCGATCCGGGAACCGGATCCCAACCGAAACGAGAGCGAAGACGGAGCGAATGCGGAATTCGAAAGAAGCAAATTGGGGCGAATGTAT
>JANZLD010000006.1:30248957-30271567 GCA_026413575.1 Erythroxylum carthagenense | reverse complement strand
CAGGTTTGGAGCTTGGATGAGTTAAATTGAAGATTTTGGTTAGAGCATTTTTAGGGGAGGTGCTGTCCAATTTTTTTAAAATGGACAGCAACTTCGCTTAGGTTTTAGACCTCCTAAACAGTTGATTCGGATTAAGAGGTCTTCTAGAAGATTGTAGAACATGTTAAGATCTTTAAAATAGTATAAAATGGGTCATTTTTTGACTTAGGATGAAACAGTTATAAACGTTTGAAGTTTGCCGCCCATTATTCATTTTGGTTCTCAGATTACTATTCATTTGGCCATTTTGGGTTGAATCGTCGAACGAATTTTTCGTACCTTTAGAGCAGGAATCGATTTTTCCATCCTTCATCAAGGATGTAGAGGTTCTTTCAATCTTTCCAACGAGGTATGATATGTCATATTCGGAGTTAGGAGTAAAAAGTTATGAGGGTCGGAAATTGGCTGTTTACTATTCATATGGTCATTTACTACTCATTTGGTCATTTCCGATTTCCCTCTTATAACTCTTGCATTTGAGTTCCGATTCTCTCGATTTTTGAAGCATTGGTTTCCTAAAAGCATTGTCTACCTTTTTTTGCAAATTCAAGAGTTTTAGGACTTAAAATCAAATTATGGAGTCAATCAAAGAGAAGCAATTGGGTGAAAATGTTAGAATATGAGTCCGCAGTTTAGTAAATTCTAGCGTAATCCAGGAAACCCCGATTGAAGTGACTTTTCATTGCTCACTCTATAGCATCATGAATTTTGTATGAACTTAGAAATCGGATTTAATTATGGGCCCTAAGAAGATTATTTTTAATTGAGGAAATTCAGATGAATCTTACAAGATTTGTTCCGAGGACTTTAAGGGTGTTTATAAAAATCATGTATAAGTATAAGGGTTTCGGATTAAGTAGTTGGGATCTGGATTCGGGATCCAACATGAATGGTATCAGAGCAAGGGTGGAAATGCTATGATTTAGTTTGGTTTTTCGTAAGAGGTTGGATATCCGGTAATGGGTTCCAACAATAAATGCAATAACCAAACACAAATAACAACATTAAAGCCATTAAACTTACCAAATCAAGCCTTAAATCCTCAAATCTTCCAAAACCCTAATCTTCTCCCAAAACCAACGATGAACACTATCAAAGCTCCACAAACTCTATCTTCCACAATAAACACTCTAAGCTTGCACAAGGAGAGGGGACAACGATCAACACTCGACGGATCACACCAAGGAGAAGAAATCGAAGACCACTGTGGGAGAAGGAAGAAGAGATTATGCCTTAGGATAAAAATCTCCAATTTTAAACCTATATATATATAGACCTAAGTCCTCAATTCTTTTAATTTTGAGTCTCTAAATCTCAATGGTTCAACATTTAAATCCTTAACAACATAACTCTAAGTTTTCCATTGCCATTGGACAATTCTTTCTGTACCATACAGTCGATCGGTCTGTCACTCAAAAATTTCCGGTCCGGGCATTTTCTCCCAAATTTCCAGAAAATTTTCCTATAGGCCACTATCAACTACCAAATACTCTTAGACCATTCTAAATCAATTATTCGAATCCAATTATTCCTAATTTCTCAATCAATCACAATCCAGTCAAATTCAAGTTCACAATTAAATACTGAAAAATCATGAATGTGTGTACCTACAAATAAATGCATATGCAAGAAATCCATTCCTCTATAATTAGAGGCCAGTGACATGCTCAATCAGTAAATGCAATGAAACCTATCAGTCCGTCCTAACTTACCAAAATGACCTTCCTATCAGTAACGGGATGTTACAATAAGACTTGAGTGTATCTTTACTATGTCATTCTCTTAATACATTACATACGAATAATCTTCATCATTCACATTTCAATATCGTCAAAAACAAAAGGGTTTTACAAAGCTATAATGGCTTTTCAAGCCATATTACAACATAATCACAAATTTCAAAATGCTAAAGTTACATAAACTATAAATTCTTGAAAAGTGACTAAATCCTTGTATTTTTCAAAACTAATTCAAAATGCGACATAAGCAAATTTAGAGTGATGCCTTGGCTCTCTTTCACTCCATCTCTTGCTCATCACCTGGAGGTGGGGACAGGAAGGGGGTGAGCTTGAAAGCTCGTGGGTAACAGTTTATAATAAAAGATAAGCAAAACTCTTGAAACCATTTTTTTTCTTGCTATAGTAAACTTTCCGTGTGTTTATAAAATACACGTTTCTTAGGCTTTTAGCCAAAATCCACATCTCGCAAATATGAATGCATCAAACTTGTCATGAGCACATAAGCATATCAAAATGTTTCGGGTGAATCCAAGCAGAACGTACTACACAATTCCCGTAAGGGTCTTGTGTAGCCGTGAACTTCTGGGAGTCTATGAAGGAGCTCCATGCCACTAGCGGGCAGGCAGTAGAAGTCTTTAACTTGGTCGACGTGCACGTGACTTAGCTTAGGGGATCACTACAAACCCACATAACATATATATTTCAAAATCTTGTAAGCTTGTTGCCCAAAACGACACTTCTTGTAAACTTGCTTTTTCATATACTTGAAAACTATTCTCGAAAACATGATTCCATGTACATTTGATCTTTTTAAAAGAAATCACTTTTATAAATCATCACACAACTCATGTAACAAACACATAGCAAATTTCATAAATCATTCATGGATAATGAATGCATTACTTATGATGCAATTGGAAATTAGAAAACTTCTTTGTTTTAAAAAACAGTAGTGCTTATTTACTCTATTATAAACATGTACCCACCTGATTTCCTTGCTTATAGGCTTGCTCAGAATTTCTCTTCTCTTTGCAAACAACCTGAGGTCTCTAAGACTCTTTCCTGTTATATCTTTAATGTGAGCTTCTTGAGCTGATCTAACTGAAATAGGTCTCTTCGATCCCTTGGGTTCTTCACCAAATAAAGAGATCCTTGGCTCAAATGGAAGCTCTTCTCTTCTCTACCATTTTTTCTTCTTGAACAACCTCAACATCTCTTTTATTGGCTAAGGAAATTGAAACCTTAGCTTGTTTTCTCTTCTTTCTCTCATTCTCTCCTTCTCTTTGTATTTCTCTCTCTTTTTTATGACATTCTCTCTTTCTCTTTCTTTCTCCTTTCATTATTCTCTTATGCTTATCCCTCCATTCACGTTTTTCTTCTTCATTTATAAGCAAGACAACACTTTTTCTTCCAATTATGCCCTTAATGATTGAGAAATGTCCTATTTGTCCTTCCATTTAAGACTTATGTCTTTTATACTTAAGTGTCTTGCCAAAAATACCTTTGAACATTTTGACATAACACTTTATTCTAGAAGAATCTTCTCTATTGTCTTACATTTCTAAGGACATAAAAATCATTCAATACGGCTCAGTAATTCGAAAGTTACACTTTAAACATTTTTGGACTGCTCTTGTCCAAATCTGTATACTATACACAACTTCTATCCGAAATTCAAACATCTTAGAAACTGAATTAGATTTCAACTTCTTCGTATCATTTGTAGTACCATGTCTCTAGTTTATCTTGAAACTAGAATAACCTCATTCGGAGCTCTACGGATCCAGAAATCATGAAAACATTGAAGCATGTTTAGTAAAATATCTAATTCCTTCTCTTCCTATCGATACCCTTACTTTAATCAATCCGTCTTTTTCACATTAATACCAAAAGCTCTCAAAATCTATGAAGGGATAGAAAAATGGGTTAATAAAACTAGTGATTCAAGAATCACTTCATTTGGAGGTCAGATAACAAAATTATGGCTAGAAGAATCAAACAAGATTTTGGTCCTCAATCATATTGAACTTGTCTCGGAACAAGGGCAAAGCTTTCACTAGAGATGTTGGATTAGGATCACATCAGGATGATTTCAAAGAGAAAATTTGAGATATACAACTTTTAAGAAGACCTTGAGGTCAGATTTTATCATCTGAAGGGTCAAAATGGACCAGATAATTGGATTAGACGAAATCAACTGAAAAAAGCAGAAGAATGGAAAAAGACAGAAGAAGTGGGAAAATTGCTATAACTTTCCCTACTGATATCGGAGTTAGGTGTTCTTTTTATGGTTCGAAAGAGAACATCGAAGATCTACAACTTTCATGAAGACCTTAAAGACAGATTCTATCGTTTGAAGGATCTAAAATGGAATAGAAGATAATCCATGCGGAAAAACAGAAAAAACAAAACATAGAAGATAGCAAAAGACAAAAGAAGTTCATAAACAATAACCCATAAGAAGTTTATGAATAGTAACCTAGAAGAAGTAAAAGATAGAAGAAGCGAAAAGGTAGAAGAAGAAAAACATAGAAGAAGTAAAACTCAGAAGGAACAAAACCTAGAAGAAGACACGTCAGTAAAACATGAAAGAAGACACGTCAGCAAAACATAGAAGAAGATGCGTCAACAAAACACAGAAGAAGTAAAACCCAGAAGGAACAAAATCCAGAAGAAGATATGCCAACAAAACACAGAAGAAGACATGTCAGCAAAACATAGAAGAAATAAAACCTAGAAGGAACAAAATGCAAAAGAAGACACGTCAGTAAAACACAGAAGAAGACGCGTCAGCAAAATACTGAAGAAGACGCGTTAGCAAAACACAGACGATAAAAAACACAGAAGAAGATGACATCATCACAAAGAAAACCCAGAAGGAGATGACGTCATCACAGAAGAAGCAAAAGATAGAAGAAGTTACTCCTCTCTTACACATCTTCCCTTATAAGGACTATGAAGTTTGGCCTAGAAGTCCAAAAAAATTCATACTATATAGAATTGGAAAGCTAAATGAAAGATCTACAACTCTTAAGAAGGAAAATTTGCCAAAATATATCTAGATCAATCCCAAATTTCCCCTAAAGTCTAAAGATGAATTTTACATTCATCCACCAATGTTCAACACTTAGTTCTCACTTCATGAAAAATTTTAAGATTCTTAAAAATAGAATTTAAATTTGATGTCTTCATAAGAAATGTAGCCATATGTTTTTAGTTTAATCCAAATTAAGAATTATCTTGTTTGTATAACTAGAGAAAAAGATATGGCTAATCGACCAAAGCACACTCAATAAATATTTTTCAGATCAACCACCCATATTGTTTCACATTCTTTCCTTAACACAATTCATACTAAAGCCACCTTTTCCACTTCATTTAATCCTCATTCTCAACTCTGTTTTAAATCAATATCACCCATAAAGAAATTTATAATCCATGACTAATCATGAATACCAATGACAGAACATAAACATATATACATATTCCTCATCAACTTACTACATATATGCAACTTCATTTTTTGCTTTCACTTTACTTCTAACTTTCGCCTTAATTCCTCTCACTTCAAAATCTTTTATCCACCAAAAACACCAAAGAAAAACTTGGACATATCCACGTTTCTCATTCATTTGCTCTTTACTCATGACTACTTGCCAAAATTTCTTCTTCAAATAGTTCTAACTTCTATGAAACATTCGGGGTCCAGCAATATCTCTAAAAATGAAGAAAGTGGTTCATTTCCTATGATTAGAGATTTTGACAATGATAGGTATGAAGATATTCATACTCCTCCTCAATCACCCAATCTTAGAAGAAATAAAAATGCTCCTTAAAGCTCATCCAAGGGTTTTAGAGGAAGGAGTCTATGAGATCTTTATGAGTCCAAAGAGATGGTAGAAAATATAACACGATTTTGTCTCTTTGCTGATTTTGAGCCATTGGACTTTGAAGAAGCTATACAAGAAAAAATGGAGATATGTAATGGATGGAGAGATTCAAGTAATTCAAAAGAATGACACATAGGAGCTTTTTACTCTTCCAAAGGGGAAAAATTTGGTGGTGTGAAATGGGTATATAAAGTCAAAAGAAATGCTCAAGGAGAAGTAGAGAGGTACAAGGCAAGACTTGTTGCTAAAGACTATAGCCAACAACATGAAGTAGATTATGATGAGGTGTTTGTTCCTGTGGCTCAACTAGAGACCATTCAATTAATTGTTTCTTTGGCAATACAACAGAGATGGAAGATTTATCAAAAGGATGTCAAATCGACATTCTTGAATGGCTACCTTAAGGAAGAGGTGTTTATCCAATAACCATTGGGGCACTTAGTGAAAGGACATGAAGATAAATTGTTGAAGTTAAAGAAGGCATTATATGGCTTAAAACAAGCTCTAAGAGTTTGTTATAGTTGCATTAATAAGTACTTCCAAAGCCATAGATTCATCAAACGTCCCTAAGAACATTCTCTTTATGTCATAGAAGGTGAAAATGGATGCATTCTTCTTGTGTGCCTATATGTTGATGACTTGAGCTTCACGGGTAACAATTCAAAGATGTTCGAAGAGTTTAAAAAGGTGATGAAAGAATTTGAAATGACTGATATAAAACTTATGTCTTATTTCTTTGGTATTGAAGTGAAGCAAGATGATGATGGTATCTTTATTTCTCAAGAGGCATATGTAAGAAAGATTCTTGAGAATTTTTAGATGAAAAGTTGCAAACCCATTAATACCTCAATTGATTATGTAACAAAATTGTCAAAGTTTGATAAAGGTGAAAAGGTGGATCCAACTCTTTTTAGGAGTCTTGTTGGAGGCTTGAAGTATTTGACTTGCATAAGACCCAATATTCTTTTTGGAGTGGGGGTTATAACTCATTTTATGGAAGCTCCAACTAGTACTCATATGGCAATAGCTAAAAGGATTTTGCGATATATCAAAGATACTATTGACTATGGTTTGCACTATTTTTCTTCATCTAATTTTCAATTTGTTAGTTATAGTGATAGTGATTGGGGAGGTGATGATGATGATAGAAAGAGTGCAAGTAGGTTTATATTTTTCATGGGAGACACTACTTTTACTTCGAGTTCTAAAAAGCAACCCATTGTGACTTTATCTACATGTGCAGCCGAATATGTTACAACTACTTCTAGTATCACGCATGCAATTTAGTTAAGAAGGTTGTTGAAGATGCTACATGTGACTCAAGATGGAGCTACCTTTATTTTTATGGATAACAAATCTATTATAGCATTGGGGAAGAATCCTATGTTCTACGATCGAAGTGTTAGTTTATGCCCTTACAGCCAATCAATTTGATGCAAATTAATGCATGATATTATTTTAATTAATGAAAAAGCCTTTATTTATCTTTATGTATTAATTTAATCAATTTTTTTATGTTTTAATACTAAAGGTAAAATCCTTGGAATAATTACTATGTAATTGAAATTATGAAGATATCAGAGTTATAAGATTTAATTTACACTTTGTATTGTTCCTAAGTATTCCAAGTTATAGTTTCATCAATATGGGATATTGTTGATATGGTAAAACTAGCAAACATTATGTTTCTTTCTTATGAAGAAATTAATTGATCTCATAAATTAAAGTATGGAGATACTTAAACTAATGTGTGGGTGATTATTAGAGAATAAGTCACTGAACTAACTTGATTATGAGACTTTCAAATGGAATATTACTTATGTGCCTGTAGACTATCTTATAATGATGGTTGTATAATTGATCCTCAAACTTAAGATTATTAAGGTATCTCATATGAGAATTACTATATTTTGATACTACTTATGAATCATCCTAAGATAATTAAGTCGGTCGAAATTGGATACAGTATAAACTATATGGAGATAGCTGAGTAAGTCAACACAAGATTCACCATTTTAAAGTAGCTAGAGAGAATATTCTACTGTTCTTGATTAGTAATAATTTATGGAATTCTTTGGTTAGAGTGAATTGGCATTTTAAAAGGCATTTTCAAATTTTAATTATAAATCAATCACTAAGTAGCAAGAATGAACAAAATTAGACTAAAAGAGTAGACACTATATCCATACTTTGTCCAATTAGAATATTAAATGACAAAAGGATTAAATTATACATCATAACCATTTATGGATAGGTTAAGTCAATCACTTTGACATTCCTAATATTTGGGTAATCATGACTTATTGCTAAACGACAATTATGATTTATAATTATAAATTGTTTAATTATAAATCAAAGAGCAATTTGTGAAAGAAAAATCAATTTGATTAAGTTGGACTTAATTAAAAAGTTTGAGAAGCTTTGAGATCAAATATTAGATATTTGATTTTATTAAAATTAAATTATTTATAAATAGAATTTGATGTTCATTATAATTAAAGAAATTTAATTTTAATTAATTAAATAAAGGAAGAACATTTAGAAGCTAACACCTTGTCTTCTTCCTTTCAAAACAGTATTAAAAATTGCTTTGTAGATACCATAAGAGGCTGGACAACTGAATAGCTCGTGATTGAAAAATCAAAACCAGTTTCAAAGGTTTTTTCAACTAGAATGCATAATGTATGATTTCTTATTCGAATTCATGTTTTATTCAAGTTAATTCAATTATCGAGATCTGCTAAGAATATGTAAAATTGTTTGTTTTTCACTGTGCTCCTGATTTAATCATGGTTGAATGCCAACAGTGGTATTAGAGCCTTTTTAACTTGGATTAAATGCTTGATTGTTATTGATTTTGATAAAAATTACTCTTTTACGCTACTGGTTTTGTCTTCCTGAGACTGTTTGTTGTCTATTTCTGAATTGTGTTTGCACACTTTCTATAATTTTTTATAACTTAATTTTCATGCATGTATCTAGAAATTGTTTCCCTACTTTTGCGATTTGAGTTCTGAAAAATCTAAAACCTAAAGACAATGCATATGTGGCTGTATTTACTGACTATGTAGTTCATGCGATATTGCATTTAATGCCTACATATTCATTTTGAAATTTATTTTGCATATATTGATTGTAGTTTAATGCGATTATGGAAATTGTTCTATGTTTTCACAAATTGGTTCTTGAACACCTTGTGTTTTCAATTCTAGAATTATTTCTACCCATTTTTTCTAGAACCTAAAAAGACAAATCAGAATGTATGATCTAAAAACCCAACCCATCTCTCTATTTGTTGCTTATTAAAGATATGAAAATATTGTTTACTCTACACTTACAATTTTTCTGATGGCCTTGTTTATGTTTGCCGTATTTATGGATTACATAAACAAGTGGCTTAAAAACCACCTGAGAGTTGTCTCACTAGCGGCGAAACACCGCAGGTGATTGTGGATCGGTGATGACACTGATTGGTGTCACCACCATGAAACTAGTTGGGTGAAAAATCACCCATGGACATAGGCGATGAGCAACTCGGGGATGATGATTCACCAATGTGGAGGGTTGAGATTCGGTGGTTGAAGTAGTTGGATGAAATATTGGAGATAGGTGTCTGCTGGAGATAAGTTAGGGAAACATGGGACAATGACTTGATAGAAGCAGATGTGGGAGCATAGTTTGAAAATCGTGGGAGGGAGGCAGTTGTAGAAGTAATTGGGAGCTTATAGAGAAGACGATGGGCACATGAGAGTCACGTGGTATGTAGTAGACGTGATTGGTGCAGATGGATCCTACATTTCGGCATAATCAGTGGGAGTAGTTATCTTAGACTTTCCTAGTAGTTATAGGTTATATTTGGAGGATGTATATTACACCCCAATGATTGTAAGGAACATGATTTATGTTTTTTGTTTAATAAAATTTGGTTATTCCTTATATTTTGAAAATGTTGTTTCAATATATGAGAATAAGGATTTTATTTGTAATGCGATAATTAAACAGGAATTGTTCCTTATAAAACCCATGACAGGCTCACTAAACACCACAAAATTAATAAAACCAAGACAATCCAACGAATCTAGCATTAATTCAAAATATCTGTGGCTTTTAAGAATGGGTAATGTCAATCAGAAAAGACTTGACAGGTTAGTGAAGGATGAGATCCTTGTAGGCTTGGATAAAGATCCATTACCCACATGTGAATCTTGTATTGAAGGAAAAATGACCAAGGCCTTATTTCCTTCCAAAGGAATCCATGTTGGACCTGGTACACACTAATTTGTGTGGGATTATAAACATACAAGCTAGAGGAGGTTATGAATACTTTATAACCTTTATAGATGATTAATCTAGACATGGCTATTTGTATTATATGCATAAAAGCAGTGAGTCCTTTGAAAGGTTCAAAGAATTCAAAATCGAAGCTGAGAAGCAACTAAGCAATCGTATCGAGGTGGTGATTACTCATCTAGAGAGTTCCAACAATTTCTAATTGACAATGGAATTGTTTGCAACTTGTTAGCTTCTCAAACACCTCAACAGAATGGTGTAACTAAGAGGAAGAATAAGAGTCTATTGTAAATGGTAAGATCAATGATGTCCTACGCTAGTCTTCTAGAATCATTCTAGGGATACGCCATACAAATGACAACTTATCTTCTTAATTTTGCTCCATCCAAATTAATGCCAAAAACACCTAAGGAGTTATGGACTGGCTGATTGCCTTCATTATGGCACTTAAGGACTTGGGGCTACCTAGCTTATGTTCTAAGGTCTGAATCCAGAAAAATGAAACCAAGGTTAGAAGTATGTTTGTTTGTAGGATATCCTATAGGTATATAAGGGTACTATTTTTACAGTCCTCAAGACAGGAAGGTATTTATGTCAACAAATGTGACCTTCTTCGAGGAAGAATTTGTGAGAAATTATAAAGGAAGAAGTGAAATAGTACTAAAGGAGTTATCTATTTCATCTAAACTAAGAGTTGATTTGGATATAGTAGAACAAGATGTCGAACTGAATTCAAGAGTTGAATCGAAAGAGTAGCCTGAACATCAAGTACTGCTTAGACATAGTGGGAGGGCTATGAGACAACCAGGTAGGTATCTAGGTCTATGAGAAGGCATAATTGTCATCTCGGACCAAGACAGGTTATTAATGATGTTGATGTAGAAAAATGGCTTAAGGCGATGGAATTGGAAATAGATTACATGTACACTAATGAAGTCTAGATCCTTATAGATCTACCACCAGATGTAAAAGTCATAGGGTGTAAATGGATCTTCAAAATGAAAAGAAGATCAGATGGAAAGGTAGAGACTTTTAAATCTAGATTGGTAACTAAAAGATATACTCAAAAAGACGGTATAGATTATGAGGAGATTTTTTCTCCGGTTGCTATGCTTAAGTCCATCAGAATTCTTTTGTCCAAGTAGCTTATTTCGATTATGAAATATAACAAATGGATGTCAAGACCACATTTCTTAGTAGGGATCTTTAGGAGACCATTTATATGGCCCAACCAGAAGGATTCGTTGAGCTAGGTATTAAGCATAAGATATGCAAATTACAGAGGTCCATTTACGGACTTAAGCAAGCATCTAGGTCTTCGAACATTAGGTTTGATAAGTCTATCAAAACCTATAGGTTCATACAAAACCTAGATGAGACTTGTGTCTATAAAAGGATACAAGAAGGCAAGGTTATTTTCCTAATTCTGTATGTCGATGACATTTTACTGTTTGAGAATGATGTAGAAATGTTATCTACGATCAAAGGATGGTTGAACGAACAGTTCTTAATGAAAGATTTAGGAGAGGCTAACTATATTATAGGGATCAAGCTTATAAGGGATTGTAAGACAAATAGATAGCCTTATCTCAACTAACCTACATTAAGAACATGCTCAATAAGTTTACCATGCAAGATTCAAAGAGGGGTTTCACACCTACTAGATATGGAATCAAACTTTCAAAGGAGCAAGCACCTAAAACCTAAGAGGAGGTCGAACGTACGAACAACATTCCATATGCTATGGCAGTTGGAAGTTTAATGTATGCTATGCTTTGCAGTTGACCGGATATCTATTACGTAATGGGAGTGGTAAGTAGATTCCAGTCTAATCTAGGAATAGATCATTGGACTACGGTTAAGTGCATACTAAAGTATCTTTGCAAGAAGAAGAAATTAATGCTTGTTTACTCTCGAAGTAACCTTATTCCGATAGGATATACGAATTTTGATTTCCAATCAGATGTTGATTCAAGGAAATCAGCTTCTAGTTCTATATTTATTTTAGGGGGTGGAGCCATAGTCTATAGGAGTGTCAAGCAATCTTGTGTTACTGATTTCACTATGGATGCTAAGTATGTTGCTACTTGTGAAGCAGCAAAAGAAGTAGTCTGGCTCTGTGAGTTTCTAAAAGATTTGGAGGTAGTTCCTAAGGCAGAAAAGACCATTAACCTCGAAACCATAAAGTTGCTAAACATTTAAGAGAAAGTATTATCTTATAAGGGAGATAATACAACGTGGTGAGGTGAATATGGTAAAGATTCCCATAGAGCAAAATCTTACTGATCTATTTACGAAGACAATGTCTCAAAAGAGTTTTGAGGGTCACCTAAAAGGGATGAGAATGAGGGATATATCAAACTTGCTTTAGGGCAAGTGGGAGATTATTGGGGTTATGTACCTATAGTGCCCTGGAAAGCAACCAAAAAGTTGGGTTTTATTTGTATGAGCATAATATAACTAGTCATAAGGTACCAAGATTCTTTTGTAAGTAATATATGTATACATGGAGGTGTATGGGTAACATGTATATTATTAGAATCTAAATTAATTGATTCATAGTTGAATAATCAAGTTGGTCACTTGATTATGGTTTAGACTGTAGTATTGTGATTTATCTTCATATAAGTAAAGAAGTTTATTTCAAGGGAATGATGAGTTTCATATCATGATAGTAGTTGACTATCAATAATGGCACTATCAAATGAATCTGAAATCACGTATGTTTTTAAAGAATAAAGTAGGTCGTTTCTTTAATCTTAAAATATGCACTTTAGCATTCTTTTGTTAATAACTATAATCTTGATGAGTGGTGAACTCATGTGTGTTTAATTATAATTCTTGACATGATTGGAATGAATTTTTACCAAGTATCAATCTAGTTTCTGCATGTGGGAATTATTAATTGAAAATGTATCAGGGAACATTCACTCAAATAAAGAGTTTATAGTGATATCATCATTTCTAGATGTTTTATAGAGATCGGTGATTAAACTAGCACCAGTAATTTCATTAACTAGCTACTCATCAAGTCTTAACACTAAAATAAGATCTTGTGTGTTAATCATCATATAGAGTGAAGCCAGGGATCTAGAAGAAAAAACTAAAATAAGGGTAAAATAGTAATTTTACACTTTATTATGCGGATGGCTATAATATGGTTTATAATAGAGTTTGCAATTGGACATCTAATTTGAAACATTTGTTCTCATAATATTTAGTAATTCAAGAGTTTAACTAATTTTCTTTAGTGGAATGACATTTGGTTAATAAATTGGAATTAATTCTAATGAGATTAAATTAATTCCGAGCTTATTGGAACTTGAATTATATAAGATCAATTAAATCCCCGCTTGGCTTCTAGGAAAGGTTATCAAGCAAAGCAAGAAAAACAAATAGAGGTTACCGGAAATAAAATACAAAAGAAGAGACTAGATTAGATTCGGAATAATACCAGAACAATTTAATTAAGAGTTAATTAAATTGGGTTTTAAGCCTATAGTTAAATGTTGGGCTTACACTAATTAATTATTAATTAGAAGCCCAAAATGAACGTTTAATAATGGGCTGAATTTTGGTTTGATTTGATTAGTTAGATTAATTAAATTGAAACAATATTTGTAAAGACAAAAAAAGGGCAAAACCAAAATCTACAATGATGTAGATTTCGGTTTTATATAGCTAAATCGATAGCTGCAGATTTAGCATTGAATTGCTAAGTATAAGGTGGGTTTTTTATTATGCTTCATCATAATTAAATGGTTTAATGGTGTCCTCATTAAATGGTTAAATGGTTTTATCATTAATTGGGTTTAATGGTTGTCATTTAATGTTGGCATGTAGAAAAACATATAAATCTTTTAGCTTTCATTTGATTAAAGAAGGAAGTAGTGCAGTTATTGCTCTCTCTCCCTTCTTTCATCATTTAACCGAAAATGAGAGTGTCTTATTTTTTTATTTTTGTCTTTTCTTCTAGCCATATTAAACAAATGAGAATGTCTCATTTAATGACCTCTCTTTCATTTTGATTAAAAGAATGAATTGGTGTATTGTTTGAGAGGGTCTAGAAAAACTTAGGAATGAGAGTGTCTCATTTTGGTTCTTTCAACTAGTTGATCATAAAAGGGAAACCTCAACAATATTTCTTCCCCTTTCCCACAAAAGGATTTTGTTAACCAAGTTGTCTAAGGAGAACAAGCGGTAGATAGAATTGGTTGAGGATACAATAGCGAGAAGTCAAAGCTGCAGCAAAGGAGTCGGTAAAATTTTGATCATGTTCTTATGTTATTTATGTTTCTAATATAGTATCATATATGGATTAAAATATGTTCATTTGGTTATCATGCTTGAAAAAAGTTTTGGAAATCTACCACTTAGCCAAATCTAGTATGATATTGTTTTTTTGATCCAACAACATCAAAGAGCAATTTGTGAAAGATAAATCAATTTAATTTAGACTTAATTATAAAGTTTAAGAAACTTTGGGGATCAAATATGGGATATTTAATTTAGTAAAATTAAATTAAATTAAATTAATTATAATTATAATTTGATTTTAATTATAATTAAAGATCTTAATGATTTTTCTATTTAAATAAATGAAGAACATTTAGAAGCTAGCATTGTCTTCTTCCTTTTAAAACATTATTGAAAATTGCTCTTTGGATATCATCAAATGCTGGACAATTGAGTAGCTAGTGATTGACAAATCAAAAACATTTTCAAAGATTTTTTCAACTGGAACGTGAACGGTATGATTTCTCATTCGAATTCATGTTTTATTCAAGTTAATTCAATTATCGATATCCGTTCAGAATCTGTAAAATTGTTTATTTTTCACTACACCTGTGATTCATTGCACCCGTGATTCAATCACGGTTGGATTCTAACACAAAGTAAGCACATAGATACAAAGTCTCATTTCATAAGGGAGTTTGTTGAGGACAAAGAAGTTGAGCTTTCTTATGTGAGAAGTGATAGTCAAGCAGCTGATATTTTTACCAAAGGATTGAAGTTTAAAAGTTTTGCTAAGCTGCGTGCGTGGATTAGAGTTACCAAGAAGAATCAAGTTTAAGGGAGGATGTTAAAAAAATGCAATTATATTAGTGGAGCCTGGAATTAAACTTGATTCATTATTTGGTTCATGTATTTTAAGATTCATTGTATTTTTCTTATGCATGTATCTTGCATTTACTATCTTATGTTTTCTAATAATTGTATTGTTTCAAAAAAGTATCTCATGCATCTATAAATACCATGTACTAGTACATTTCCAAAATGGGACAAGAAATCCAAATTAAGTGAATTATTTAGATTATTTGAGCATTCTCCTTTATCTTTTTATCTCCATTATTTACTACAGAAGTTACCTATAAGTTTGACAGAACAATAAATCTTTATAACAAATGCACAAAATTTAAAAGTTATCATAAAAGTCACTCTTAATTCCTTATGATTGTTGCAAGGAAAAAGTAATACGAGACAGTTCAAAACATAGCTAGCAGATATAGTAATCAGTAGATAAAAGTTAAAAGAGAGGACAAAGTCAATAATTAGCAGGTTAGTACTCAGTAACACGTGAAACTAAATTTAACAAAATTTCTACCGAATGATAATAAGCCATAAAATAAAAGATAGAGCACATTCTTTCATGCTATTAGATAAGACATATACTAAACATCCAACTTGTCGGTTAAATAGATGAGTGCCAAATAGTGTGATGTGTTAAGCAAAGTTTTGTATCCAATAAAAGATAAAAGGGTCAATTTTAACCCTAATTTTTACACCAATTAACAAATTAAACCCTAATATTTAAGAAAATACAAATAAAACCCTAACAGAAAATGTTTAAATATTGACGACCAGGTCAGTGATAGTTATTAATGTTTGTTTCTTGCTTCCTTCTTGATGCATTTAGAGCCTTGTCTAAAAAAAATATATGTTTCTTGACACACATTTAAAGCACTAATAACCAACAATTTTTATTAGTAGAGCCATACACTTGTGCACTTGTTTGTGTACTTCATGTATAAATAGTTTTGGGTCTTGAATAAGCGATGATGATTCAACACAAGCAGGGACTAGACTGAGACAGAAGAGAAAGAGAAAACACAGGGAAAGGTTTACCATTTAATTTTTCTTCTTCTTGAATGTTAAGTAGTAGATTATCTAAAGTTGTGAGTTACTTGCATACAAATGTAAAGGACATGACTATATGACACGTGTGTTCTTGTCAGTGAACACCATCAGCGGCAGTGAATTTTCAACCAAAGACCAAGTCTGTAAAAGAGAAGATGAAGAGGATGGAGTGAGACGTAATATTTGGTTCTTCGAAAATAAAGAAATTATATATATATATATATATATAAAGTGGGTCTCATATTTGTTGGAGTTATGTAAATATAGTTCCCTGGAAAGCAAGTGTACTTACATGTAACTTAATTTTCTTTCAGTTATAGTTCTGTAATGAAAATATTTATTATTAATGAAACAAAAGAGTTTGGTTTTATATGTATGAGCATTATAAATCTAGTCAAAAGGTATCGAGATTCTTTTGTAAGTAACATACATATAGATAGAGATGTATGGGAAAAATGTATATTATTATAATCTAAATTAATTGATTCACAGTTTAATAATCAAGTTGGTTACTTGATTATGCTTTAGAATGTAGTGTTACGATTTATCTCCATGTAAGTAAAGGAGTTTACTTCAAAGGACTGGTGAGTTTCATATCATGATAGTAGTTGACTATCAATAATGGCACTATTAAATGAATCTGGAATTAGGTATGATTTAAAGAATAAAGTGGGCCGTTACTTTAATCTTAAAACATACAACTTAAGCATTCACTTATTATGGACCACATTCTTGATGAGTGCTGAACTCATATGTGTTTCATGATCAGAATGGATTTTTATAGAGTATTAATCTAGTGTCTGCATGTTAGAATTTCTAATTGAAACATATATCAGGGAACATTTACTCAAATAAAGAGTTTATAGTGATATCATCACTCTAGATGTTTTAAGGAGATTTGGTGATTAAACTGGCGCCAGTAGTTTAATAGACTAGCTACCCATAAAGTCTTAACACCAAGATGAGATCTTGTGCGTTAATCACCATATAAAGAAAAAAGGGAGATCTAGAAGGAAAAACCAACATAAGGGTAAAATGGTAATTTTACCCTTTGTGCGGGTGGCTATAATAAGGTATAAAAAAAGGTCTATTGGACATGAAATATGTGTTCTCATAATATTTAATAATTCAAGAGTTCAACTAATTGTTTTTAGTGGAATGACATTTAGTTAATGAGCTAGAATTAATTCTAATGAGATTAAATTAATTCTAAGCTTATTGGAGCTTGAATTATCAAAGTCCAATAAGATTCCCCACTTGGCTTCAAGGAAGCTTATCAAGCTAAGAAAGAAATGTAAATGGAGTTTTTAGAAGCTTATAATTGAATGTTCGGCTTGCACTAATTAATGGTTAATTAGAAGCCCAAATGTACATTTAGAAATAGGCTAGATTTTGGTTTAATTTGATTAATTGGATTAATTAAATGAAAACAAAATTTTTAAGAAAGTAATATGCAATTTCATTTTTCATTAGGGCTAAATGTGCAACTACACATTTGGCATTGAATTGCTAAACAAAGATGGTATTTATCATGGTTTATCATCATTAAATGGAGTTATGAACTTACCATTAAATAGTTTAATGGTTATTGTTGGGCCCCATTCCCGAAGCCCAACCAAGGTGTTGGACCCCGTTCCCAGAGCCCAACTATCCGATTCGGAGTCAAAAAGTGTAAGCAAGCTTCCTTATTGGGTTATTTCAACAAACCCTCACTAGCTTGAATCAATCTTTTAGAATTCAAAACCAAAAGCTACCAATTTTTGTGGAGAGGTAGCAAAACGTGTTAGGAATCCATTACTTTGAGAATAACTTAATTTGGAGGTCGGACAAAGAAGTTATGACCACAAGAATCTAGTATGTTAATGTCCTTACCCAAATTGTACGTGTCTTGGCGCGATTGTCAAAACGTTTTCTACAAATATCATATTGATTTCGTTTTTAGACGATTGGAAAGAAGAAGTCAAGATCTACAACTTCCATAAGACCTCGAAGCGAGATTCGGCCTCTAAATTGGTCAAAATCATGATTTACTATAGCTAACCCGAGGATGTCTGTTAAACGGACATGCATGTCCGTTTAACGGACATACACTGGCTGAAAAGCCATTGTTCATCCAAGAACATCCGTTAAATGGACATCCATGTCCATTTAATGGACATGCATAGGGTTGAGGATCCTTTTTCACCCGAGGAGGTCCGTTAAATGGACCTAATGTCCGTTAAACGGACATGGGTGACCCAAAACTCCTTCCGAAGCCTCTCCAATGCTTCCACATCCATTCTAACACCATATACACTCATAATCCCCCCAAATTGAACCCTTCAAGCGTCATAATGCTCCTCAAACATTCAATTACCAAATTGAATGCATTAAACTCCCAAAACTCAACTTAAATAACTCATAAAATGGACAAACTCTCAACATTCACCATAGCAGTCATGATCCTACCTCCCATACAGTATCATCACTTATAATACTCATATCTCTCGACTTCGATACCCAAATTTTACTAACCTTATACCGTTGGAAAGCTAAGAGGATGAGCTACAACTTTTAAGAAGACCACTTTGTCTAATATGGCCTAAATCAACCCAGTTTTCCCCCCTGAATGCAATACACAATTTCTACCCTTATGAAAACTTGAAATATGAATTGGACACTACAAAATAAACAAACACATACACAAGGGAACTTCTCAAGTTCTCAATTCATTTTCAAATCAAAATGAAGTTCATACAAAGCTTTTATACATAGCTTTAATTACATATAAACATTTGATCAAAGTTTCAACACAAGTTACAAAATACATTTGATGCTCAATGTTCAATATGCTGCTAAAGCTATCCAAAAGTCTAACTACTAACTTAGTACAAAAGATATCTCTCTCGAAATTGTCCAAATGCCTTGCAAGGATTCACTGATCTTCTTGATTTGCACCTGAGGAGTAGGAAAATATTTGGTTGAGCTACACAGCTCAGTGGCTAAGATATTTATAGCCATTGGCGATGAGCCACACAATCAACCATATATAAAACATTCACATAGGCATACATATCGTAATGAAAGTTCAACACTTACAATTCAATTTACATTACACAATTCAAAACATCATCACATGTGACTTATTGGATGTAATTTCACTTCAAGCATAACACTCAAATGTCAACATAACTTGGCACATTAAAATGCAAATTCAATTCACATTCCACGAGTTCATTTTTTGGATCTCGTGGGCCACAAGCAGGCAGTCAGGAGAAGGCTTTACGTAGACGTACATGTGACTACAAAATAGTTCCTCTCCCGCCCAAACACAATCAATTTTCATGCTCAAATCAATCATTCACAATTTCACATTCTCATACTTTTCTTCTTTTCATTTAATCAAAATTCCATAACGCAAGGCATAGCATAATCATGCTCACAATTCAATTCTTATCAAATGTCATACATTTTGAAGCAATTTCACGGCACAACATTTCAAAGCAAGCCATTTAGCACACAATACACAACAATGCAATTTACTCACTACACAATAACTATAAATAAATTACCCACCTTATAACTCTTGAAATCCAAATTCAATAGTGTCCTTCCTCTTGCTCTTGGGTAGGTTGTCCTTGATTCCATAACACAACCAACATTCTCATTTAATTCCAATTTAAATGGAAATTTCCCAAATTTCCATAATCACAACAAAATGAAATTAACCCTAATCAAGCTCAAGTTTACCCTACCCATAGTCCATCTAGGTTAGAAAACTCAAAACCTATCTTAGAAACACAAAAACCCAATGGATCTCTCCATCTTCTTCTTCCTCCAAACATTCCCAACACAAACCCCTTTCTCTCTCTACAACTTCTCATTCACAAAACCCCAACATATTTCTTTACCAAAGCATGAAGAAGATGAAGAACTTACCTTGAAAGCCTTGATTTCTTCTTCTTTCCATGATTTTCCTCCCTTTTTCCCTTATCTTTTCGGTTTTTCCCTCTTCTTGCTCTTCTCCCTCACATTTTTTTCTTCTCTAAGGCTTCCACGACACTCTCTCTTCTTTCCTTCTAATTCATTAATTCAATCCCTTGTTTTACTCCTTTTCTTCTAATTATGCCCCCCTTTACTTGGGCTTTCCAAGTTTGCCCTTATTTTGTCTTTTATGGCCCTACTCTTTTATTTAACAAGCCTACTACTACTTAATCATACTTAATCATAACCCTTAATTCTAATTTAAATTTCTAATCCTTCCCTCAAATTTCTAATTAATGGCCCAATTCTAAAATTAAAAGAAAATTTTTAAACCAACATAAATAACCGTTTAAGCAATTTATAAGAAATTTAGAAAAAAATTCAAGGTCCAACAACTCTCCTCCCTTAAAAGAATTTCGTCCTCGAAATTCTTACCTGAATTATTGAAGAGATGCGGATACTTCTCCTTCATTACTTCCAAAGGCTCCCATGTTGCCTCCTCTGTCGAATGGTTTCTCCATAAGACTTTAACTAGTTTCACAAATTTGTTTCTCAACACCTTTTCCTTCGAATCTAGGATCTCCATTGGTTGCTCCTCATATGTCAAATCCTCCCTTAGCTTAACCTCTGAAGGTTGGACTATATGTGAAGGATCTGATCAGTACTTCCTCAACACTGACACGTGAAAAACATTATGAATTTTAGACAACTCTGTTGGCAAAGCTAACTTGTAGGCTAAAGGTCCAACCCTCTCAATAATCTCATAAGGACCTATATACCTCAGACTTAGCTTGCCTTTCTTACCAAATCTCAAAACCCCTTTCTATGGAGAAGCTCTAAGAAACACTTTGTCTCCAACTTCAAATTCCATCTCTTTTCTATGGGCATCCGTGTAGCTCTTCATTCTATCTTGAGCTGCTTTAAGTCTCTGTTTCACCAACTTAATCTTGTCAACAGTGACTTGCACCAACTCAGGTCCTACAAGTCTCCTCTCACCTTCCTCATCCTAACAAATAGGAGTTTTGCACCTCCTACCATAAAGAGCTTCATATAGTGCCATCTGAATTCCCGAGTGATAGGAATTATTATAAGCAAATTCTATTAAAGTCAAATGATCATCCCATGAGCCTTTAAAATCCATAACACAAGCTCTTAGCATTGCCTCTAAAGTCTATATTGTTCTCTCCGACTGTCCATCAGTCTGCGGATGGAAAACTGTACTACAGTGCAAGTTAGTTCCCAAAGCCTCCTGTAAGTTTTCCCAAAATCTAGAGGTGAACCTAGGATCTCTATCCGAGACTATCGAACTTGGAATCCCATGAAGTATTATTATCTCATCCATGTATTTCTTGACTAACACATTCAAAGAATCCGTCTGTCTAATTGGCAAGAAATGGGCAGAATTAGTTAGCCCATCCACAATCACCCATATTGCATCATGCTTCCTGCTGGTTTTTGGCAATCCCATCAAGAAATCCATCGTAATCTTCTCCCATTTCCATTCCGAAATCGACAAAGGTTTAAGCTTGCCTGAAGGTGCTTGATGCTCAGCCTTGACTTGCTGGCACATTAAGCATCTTTTAGCATATGCTGCAACTTCTTTCTTCATCTCTTTCCACTAGAAATGCTCCTTCAAATCTCTATACATTCTTGTATTTCCTGGGTGCATTGCATAAGGCGCATTATGTGCCTCATCCAAAATTTCATCCTTTAACTCTAACATATCTGGAATACATAGACTGTTACCTACCATCATCAATCCATGTTCCCTTACCTCTATTTCAAAAGGTTTACCATTCTTTATCTCTTCTCTGAGCTTGCTTAAGTTGTAACATCCCATCATCGATGGGAAGGGTAAATTGGCCATTTGGGACGGGTTAGGCGAGTGTAAATATACCTCGGTATGTTCATGCATCATATAGCCTCTATATAGATATGAATGGTAATTTTTGCACATGCACATGATTATACATGCATTCATGACATTTCCTGGCATATGTGTTTATTGTGAAAAATGTGTTATATGTGTTTGAAAAATTAAACTGGAGTGATTTATGTGTGTTTTACATTTTTAGGGACTTTTAGGAATTTTCTGGAAATTTTTCGAGGAAAATTTCCTGACCGAAAAATTTGCAAGTGACAGACTGATTGGGTTCCGGTATTGGAAATTTTTGTCCAATGACACTGGGAAGTTAGATACATGATTTTAGGAATTATGAATTGTGAGTCATTGGATTTTGGAGAAAATTATATGTGAAATGGAAATAAAGAAGGTTTATCAACCATGACAAGTGGCAAGTGACATGTGTCACTTACCAAGTAGTGTTTTAGCTTTAATGGGGTGATAATTATCCTAAATTATAAGTGCTTCCATGACTTCCTAAGGGTGAAAGAGTTAAAAATGTAGCGTCCCCTCACCGTAGGGTACACATCGGGGCTCCCGACACGTATCCCACGATAAAGGTGCGCTACCAGAACAGTTCTACTAATATCCACATGGCATCGCAGTAATCAAATCGCAATATAACAGTAATCAGTAATTAAAATCTCA
>JANZLD010000006.1:30209850-30221786 GCA_026413575.1 Erythroxylum carthagenense | reverse complement strand
ACAAAAGAATCTCGGTACCTTATGACTAGATATATAATGCTCATACAAATAAAACCAAACTCTTTTGTTTTATTAATGATAAATATTTTTTTTACAAAAGTAACTGGAAGAAAATCAAGTTATAAGTAAATACATTTGCTTTCCAGGGAACTATATTTACTTAACTCCAACAATCTCCCACTTACCTTAAAGTAAGTTTGACATATCCCTCATTCCATCCCCCTTTTGTGACCCTCAAAAATCTTTTGAGACAACGTCTTTGTAAATGGATCAGCAAGGTTTTGCTTTGTGGGAATCTTTACCACATTTACCCCACCACGTTGTATTATCTCCCTTCTGATACGGCGCTTTCTCTCAATGTGTTTGATAGGTTTATGGTTCTGAGGTTCTTTAGAATTAGCCACTACCCCACTATTATCACAATAAAGTGTAATGGTGTTTTTTGCCTCAGGAACCACCTCTAAATCGTTTAGGAACTTGTAGAGCCAAATTGCTTCTTTTGCTGCTTCACAAGCAGTAACATACTTAACCTCTATAGTTGAATCAGTAACACAAGATTGCTTGATACTCCTTTAGACTATGGCTCCACCTCCTAAAACAAATACAGAACCAGAAGTTGGTTTCCTTGAATCAACATTTGATTAGAAATCAAAATCTATATATCCTATCAGAATAAGGTTACTTCCAGAGTAAACAAGCATTAAATTCTTCGTCCTGCAAAGATACTTCAGTATGCACTTCACTGCGGTCTAATGCTCCATTCCTAGATTGGACTGAAATCTACTTACCAATCCCACTATGTAACAAATATCTGGTCTAGTGCAAAGCATAGAATACATTAAACTTCAAACTACTAAAGAATATCGAATGTTATGCATGCGTTCGACCTACTCTTGGGTCTTAGGTGCTTGCTCCTTTGAAAGTTTGATTCCATGTTAAGTAAGTGTGAAACGCCTTTTAGAATCTTGCGTGGCAAACTTATTGAGCATGTTCTCAATATAGGTTGTTTGAGATAAGGCTATCAGTTTGTTCTTACAATCCCTTATAAGTTTGATCACTAGAACATAGCTAGCCTCTCCTAAATCCTCCATTGAGAGCCGGTTGTTTATCCATCCCTTAACCATAGATAACATTCCTATATCATTCCCAATGAGCAGAATGTCATCAACATACAAGATTAGGAAAGTAACATTGCCTTCTTGTATCCTTTTATAGGCACAAGGCACATCTTGGTTTTGTATGAACCCATAAGTTTTAATAGACTTATAAAACTTAATGTTCCAGGACCTAAATACTTGCTTAAGTCCATAAACGAACCTCTATAATTTGCATACCTTATGCTTATTTCCTGGGTCAATGAATCCTTCTAATTGGGCCATATAAATGGTCTCCTCAAGATCCCCATTAATAAATGCAGTCTTGACATCCATTTTCCATATTTCATAATCAAAATAGACTGCTATGGCCAAAAGAATTTTAATGGACTTAAGCATGGCAACTGGAGAAAATGTCTCCTCATAGTCTATACCCTCCTTTTGAGCCTTTAGCTACTAATCTAGCCTTAAAGGTCTCTACCTTTCCACTGATCCTCTTTTCCTTTTGTAGATCCATTTACACCCTATGGCTTTTACATCTGGTGGTAGATCTACAAGGATCCAGACTTCATTGGCATACAAGAAATCTATTTTCAATTCTATTGCCTTGAGCCATTTTTTCTACATTAACATCATTAATAACCTATGTATAAGTAATGGGATCTGTTTCTTCTTAGTCTGAAATAACGACTCCCACTAATTCTGCCGAAATGTAGGATCCATCTACTATCTTAACTTGAAATTGGCTTTTAGGTAGTCCTTCCCTTTGCTGGAACCCTTGCAAAGAATTGTAAACATGGTCAGTGGCTCCTGAATCTAATATCCAAGAGTCAGATAAATCTGTCACATTTCTAGTTCCTAACAAACTTAGGAAACCCATACCTTGTTTCCTTTTGAGGGACTCAAGGTAGATTAGATAGTTTCTTTTCTAGTGGCCTATCTCGTCATAGTGGAAACACTTTCCCTTGTTATTCTCTTTGGCCTTCTTTTTTATGGGTTGGGCCTTACCCCTGTTTGGGCCTTATTTTTCATTAGACTCTTCTACTTTTGCTTGCCCTTACCCCTAGGCTTATAAGAAGATGCTAGATTAGCTTCTAGCCTATGAACCTTTATATTTAATATCTCCTCCGTACTCTGAAGAGTATTCATCAGCTCACTTAAGGTGTAATTCTTATTGTTGAGCTCATAGTCCAACTTAAACTGTTGAAAATAAGAGTTTAAGCTATTAATGATCATAATCATCTATGTGTCTACATCCATGTCTGCCCCAAGCATCTAAGCCTCAGTGACCGCAGAGATTACCTTAAGCATGTAATCCTACATCAGTTCAACAATTTTTATCTAAGACTGTGAAAGGTTTGGATAGCTTTCACCCTTGCAAAGCTGGTCCTCATACCAAACATCTCATGTAGGTGATGGACCATTACACTAACACTTTTCATACAAGTAATTTGCTTTTGCAACATGCCACTGACAGAAGCTAAAATATAACACTTAGTAATCTTATCAGCATTTTAGCATTGCTTATTTTATTAGACTAGCTCAGGAGTTGAATCTCCATCTGGATGTGTAGGCTCATTTTCAGTTAATACCCATGAAATTCGTTTATATGGAAGAACAATGTCAAGGTTATGTCTCCATTCATTAAAATTCACTCAATTTTCCAATTTGTTATTTGTCAAGAGCAAAGTGAGTGGATTCAGTTTATGGTGATTATGTCTGAAAAATAAATTATTAAAGAATGAGCATACTAGTCAACAAAATTGGAACTTTGTATAAAACCATGATGCATGTATACATGATGATCGATTTAACAAAACTTAAAAAACATTTAAATCTTTATATGACGGTTATTTTTCTTATCTATAACGAACTAAGTGACCACTGAAAGAAAAACTAGGACCCTCCCACCAAAAAAGCTACCAAGCATCTTCATGCATAACTTTTTGAGAAACGTCACAATTTGTCCATACTTTTGCAAATAGGGCTATAGTGGGTAGGTTATTGATAAAATATATTGAGTGTGTACCCATTTGATTCATCCACTAAAGGTACTTGCAAACCATGCCTCGGTGGGAGGTCACATTTGCTACCAATAAGTGGACTTACCCTTTAGGAGACCTAAACTAAGCAAGATCTAGGATTCATGCCCTCTAGTGGGGAGTAAGACTTCACCACGTGCAAATGGGCTATCACATAGAGACCGTGGACTCTCACATGAGCATCCTCTCCCACTCAATCTTTTTGGGCTTTAAGTTTTAATAAATATCATCTTGTCTAGATGCAATTTTGTTATCCATCCTATATTGTTTCACTATATATCTCATACATAATGAATGCATGGCAAAGCCTAAGGTTGGCAATTTTCTAAATGACATGCAATTATATAATATCACATATTATTTGCATTCATTTATCCATTCATATTATGAACTAAAAAGCCACATTTGATTGTCCATCATAGAAACATAAATAAAATTACAAGGCTTTTAAATCCAATAATTTCTTCTTGGACTTGGATTTTCCGCTTCGAACTCTTCACTGACATGACTCGACCCATTTGGTAAAAAGTGTGTAATGATTTTTCTTTTCTAGCAATATTTTGATTTTCATAAAACCAAATTTTTCTCTAAAAGAAAACAAAAAACTACTTTTGTTTTTCACCAAAACCGAAACTTATGTATATGATATAAAAATTCCAGCACTTGTAAAAGCTGAAACTTTATTAGAAAAAAGTTCATACAACCGAAAATTTGTTGAAACAAAATTCCACCACTTTTTTTTTCTAAAAATTGAAATTTAGCTAAGACACCATAATCAAAACTGAAACTTTACCTCTTCATTTCTTCAATCCATGGCTTATTCATCTTCATCATTACATGATTTTGTGCATTACATAATCAAAGAAACATAAAAATGAAATCAAGGAGGAAACATGACGATGATAGGCCACCCTCTTTGTTACAAACCAATTGAAGAAAACTTACAAGGTAACTTTAGAATCTATGGACAACCAAAAGAGCAAAACATACACCACATATATATCTATCATATAAAAATATGTAGCATACGAAACTTTGCCAACCCATGCATCACATATAAGAACCGAAATCAAGCATAAGAAACTAAGCTTTGATACCAATTGTTAGGTTGAACACATAAGCATGCTATATTTGGATGAAACAGTAAATTTCAAAAATTTTCATAAATCATAATTGCAGCGGAAGCAATATGACCAAAACAACATGTCAAGCCATACATGATACAGTATAAGGAAAATAATTTACATTATAACAAGATAGAAATTTTACCAACTCCTTTGCTACAACTTTAACTCCTCGCTGTGCTATCTTATCCTCTACAATGTATCTAGTCCAAGGTAATGTATCCTCTTCTTGTTATTGTATCCTCGACCAATCCGATCTATCCCTTGTTCTCCTTGGATAACTTGGTTAATAAGATCCTTTGTTGGGAAAGGAGAAGAAAAACTTGAAGGATTTTCCTTAAAAGAAAGAGGCTAATGATGAAACACGTCTTATGCAAATTTTGGCCAACACATGCAAGATAGGAGAGAGAGAGATTAATAACACTATTCCTTCTCTCAATTTCGATTAAGTCTCAAAGGAAGAAGTGAAGTGCATCCAATGCATCACATCCTTCCTTAATCAATCATAAAGAAGCTAATAAATGAGACTATTCTCATTTGTTTTAAGATGGCTATATAAAAAGACCAATAACCTAAAAAACACATCTCATTTTTGGATTTGGTGATGAAAGAAGGAAGATGATTCATCAAATGCACCTTTTTCTTCTTTAATCCAATGAATGATAATAGGTTACATGCTATCATTAAAAGGCCATCATTAAACCATTTAATGGTAAGAACATTACTCCATTTAATGATGATAAAGCATGTTAAAAGTCATCTTAAATATAGCAAACTGATGTTAAATGTGTAGCTACACATTTAGTCCATTAAAACCAAAAATCCACCTCCTTTTATCTTTAATAACTTTGTTTTAATTTAATTAATCAAATTAATCAAATTAAACCAAAGTCTAGCCCATTTCTAAATGTTCATATGGGCTTCTAATTAATAATTAATTAAAGTAAGCCCAACATTCAATCATAGGCTTTAAAACCTCTATTTGTATTTCTTACTTTGCTTGATAACCTTCCTAGAAGCCAAATGGAGAATCTAACTGGACTTATATAATTCAAGCTGCAATAAGCTCGGAATTAATTTAATCTCATTAAAATTAACTCCATCTTGTTAACTAAATGTTATTCCAGTAAAGACAATTAATTAAACTTTTGAATTACTAAATATTATGAGGACACATGTTTCAAATAAGATGTCCAACTGCAAACTCTAATATGAACTATAATATAGTCATCCACACGATAAAGGGTAAAATTATCATTTTGCCCTTATGTTGGTTTTCCTTCTAGATATCCCGTTTTACTCTATATGGTGATTAACACACAAGATCTCATCTTAGTGTTAAGACTTGATGGGTAGCTAGCCCATCAAACTATTGGTGCTAGTTTAATCACCAATCTCCATAAAATCATCTAGAAGTGATGATATCACTATAAACTCTTTATTTGAGTGAATGTTCCTTGATACATGTTTCAATTAATAATTTCAATATGCAAACACTAGATTGATACTTTGTAAAAATTCATTCTGATCATATCAAAAATTAGAACAAAACACATATGAGTTCACTCCTCATGAAAATTGTGGTCCATAATAAACGAATGCTAAAGTGTATGCTTTAATATTAAAGAAATGACCTACTTTAATCTTTAAAAACATACGAAATCCTAGATTTATTTAATAGTGCCATTATCAGTAGTTAACTAATATCATGATATGAAACTCATCATTCCCTTGAAGTAAACTCCTTTACTTGCATGAAGATAAATCTCAACACTATAATCTAAACCATAATCAAGCAACCAACTTGATTATTCAACTATGAATTAATTATTTTATACTCTAATAATATACATGTTTCCTATACATCTCTATGTATATGTATATTACTTATAAAAGAATCTCGGTACCTTATGACTAGATACATAACGCTCATACAAATAAAACCAAACTCTTTTGTTTTATTAATAATAAATATTTTTATTGCAAAAGTAATTGCAAGAAAATTAAGCTATAAATAAATAACCTTGCTTTCTAGGGCGCTATATTTACATAACTCCAACAGAATCGACTCAGTTCTCACAATCTTGGGTTATCCAAATGTTTTCAACTTCTTATTCTTCTTCTAAGCTTACATGCATTCCCAACATTCAATCAACCTACCAACAAATACAAATCAGGTATCTAACAACAAATTTGAAAAGGAAACAAGTTTAAACTCAAACAGAATTCAAACCAAACATAATCAAAACCAAATAATTCACACACATAAGTAAAAAAAATCAAGCAAACGAAAGGTAAATGTTCTAAGTTAAGGTCATTAGCTTGACCATTTCACATGCATTCATTAAGGAGTACAGGAAAGGAAATAGATGATTTCCCTTTCTTGTAAGTATGACCCTCCGTAGTATGGCTTGCATCTATGCCCACTGACCTTGAATGATTCACCCTTGTCATTTTCTAACTCCAAAGTTCTATAGGGAAAAGCTTGAATAGCCTTGAAAGGTACACTCCATCTTGACTTAAGCTTTCCAAGAAATAATCAAAGCCTTGAATTAAAAAAAAAGCTCCAATTCCCCACTCTTGAACTCCTTCTTTTTTATGTGAGCATCATGCCGCTTCTTTGTCCTTTACTTGTACAACTTGGCATTTTTATAAGCTTCAAACCTTAATTCTTCTAATTTGTTAAGGTGTAACAATCTTTTCTCAGTTGCAAGTATCCAATCCATGTTCAGCTTCCTAACATCCCAATTGTTGGAGTTCTGTAAATATATTACCCTGGAAAGCAAGTGTATTTACATGTAACTTAATTTTCTTCCAGTTACAGTTTTGCAATGAAAATATTTATTATTAATGAAACAAAAGAGTTAGGTTTTATATATATGAGCATTATATAACTAGTCAATAGGTACCCAGATTCTTTGGTAAGTAATAGACATATACATCAAGATGTATGGGAAACATGTATATTATTAGAATCTAAATTAACTGATTCACAGTTAAATAACCAAGTTGGTCGCCTGATTATGGTTTAGACTGTACTGTTGCGATTTATCTCCATGTAAGTAAAGGAGTTTAGTTTAAGGAAATGATGAGTTTCATATCATGATAGTAGTTGACTATCAATAATGATACTATTAAATGATTCTAGAATTATGTATGTTTTAAAGAATAAAGTAGGTCGTTACTTTAATCTTAAAACATACAACTTAAGCATTTGCGTATTATAGACCACAATCTTGATGAGTGGTTAACTCATGTGTATTTCATTATAATTTTTTATAAGATCAAAATGGATTTCTATAGAGTATTAATATAGTGTCTGCATGTTGGAATTATTAATTGAAACATGTATCAGGGAACATTCACTCAAATAAAGAGTTTATAGTGATATTATCACTTCTAGATGTTTTAAGGAGATTTGGTGATTAAACTGGCACAGTAGTTTGATGGACTAGCTACCCATCAAGTCTTAACACCAAGATGAGATCTTGTGTGTTAATCACCATATAAAGTAAAAAGGGAGATCTAGAAGGAAAAACTAACATAAGGGAAAAACGATAATTTTACCCTTTGTTGTGTGGATGGTTATAATAAGGTTCATGATAGGGTTTGCAATTGGACATATTATTTGAAATATGTGTTCTCATAATATTTAGTAATTCAAGAGTTCAATTAATTATCTTTAGTGGAATGAAATTTAGTTAATAAGCTAGAATTTATTCTACGAAGATTAAATTAATACTGAGCTTATTGGAGCTTGAATTATTTAAGTCCAATAAGATTCTCCACTTGGCTTCAAGGAAGGTTATCAAGCAAAGTAAGAAATATAAATGGAGGTTTTAGAAGCCCATAATTGAATGTTGGGCCTACACTAATTAATGGTTAATTAGAAGCCCAAATGTGCATTTAGAAATGAGTTAGACTTTGGTTTAATTTGATTAATTAGATTAATTGGATAAAAACAAAATTTTTAAGAAAGTAAAGTGCAATTTCGTTTTTCATTAGGGTTGAATGTGTAGCTACACATTTAACATTAAATTTCCAAATAAGATGGCCTTTATTATTGTTTATCATCATTAAATGAAGTTATGAACTTACCATTAAATGGTTTAATGGTTATCTTTTAATGATAGCATGTAGCCTATTAGCATTCATTGGATTAAAGAAGAAAGATGTCCATTGGATGGACCATCTTCCTTCTTTCATCATCAAAAATGAAATTGATAGGTCTCATTTAGGTTAATAGACTTTTCATATAGTCATCTTAAAGAAAAATGAGAAGAGTCTCATTTAATGGCTTCGTTATGATGGATTAAACAAAGAAATGATGCAATGGTTGGAAAAATCTTCTTTCCTTTGTTGTTAACCAAAATTCTGAGGGAGTAAGAAGGGGTTGTTACATTTTTATCACTCTCTCTCCTATCTTGCATGAAAAAATCGAAAATTGCATGAGAGTGTCTCATTCTAGGTCTTCTTTCTTTTAAGAAAATTCTCCTCTAAAGTTTTCTTCTTCTTTTCCACCAAAAGATCTTGTTAATCAAGTTGTCCAAAAAGAACAAGTGGTAGATCGGATTGGTCGAGGATACAATATCAAGAAGAGGAAACAATAAGAAGAAGAAGATGATACATCACTTAGGAGAGGACATATTGCCAAAGATAGGATAGCGCAGCGAGGAGTTAGAGCTGTAAGGACGGAGTTGGTAATACAATCTCCATCTTGTTTATGTTTATTATTATCCTTATACCATATCATGTACAGATTGTCATGATGATTTGGATATATTGCTTCTGATGCAATTTAGATTTCTAAAAAGTTTTGAAATCTACCGTTTCTCCAAATATGACATGCTTTCTTTTTCCGATCCAACAATTGGTATTAGAGCCAATTTGCTTGTGCATGATCTCGATTCCTATATGTGTGATGCATGGGTTGGCAATCATTTTTGTATGCTGCATATTTTTATGTCATAGAAATATATGGTGCATATTTTTCTCTTTTAGTTGTCCGTAGATTCTAAAGTTACCTTGTAAGATTTCTTCATTTGGGTTGTAACAAGGAGGGTGGTCTATCATCACTACGTTTCCTCCTTGGTTTCATTTTTATGTTTACTCATGTAATGATGAAGAAGAAGCCATAGATTGAAGAAAGGAAGAGGTAAAGTTTCGGTTATGGTTATGGTGTATTAGCTATTTTTTGGTTTCTAGAAAACAAATGTGTTGGAATTTTGTTTTGACGAATTTTTAGTTGTATGAACCTTTTTGTAACAAAATTTCGTTTTTTACAAGTGCTGGAATTTTTATGTAATATTCGTAAGTTTCGGTTTTAGTGAAAAACAAGTTTCAGATTTTTGTTTTCTTATGAGAAAAAAATTCAGTTTTATGAAAATCAAATTTTACGTTTAAAAGTAAAGCCATTAAACACTTTTTATCGATTGGGCTGGGTCATGTGAGCGAAGAGTTTGAAGTGGAAGATCCAAGTCCAAGAAGAATATTTTGGGTCTAAAAGGCTTGTAATTATTTTTATGTTTCTAGGATGGACAATCAAATATGGCTTATTATTTCATGTGATGAATGGATAATTGAATGCAAATAATATGGGATATTATGCGATTGCATGTCATTTACAAAATTGCCAACCCTAGGCTTTGCCATGCATTCATTATGTATAAGATATATAATGAAACAATATAGGATGGATAATAAATTGCATCTAGACAAGATGGTAATTAAAACTTAAAGCCCAAAAAGATAGAGATGCTCATGTGAGGGTCCACGGTCTCCAAATGATGCCCCATTTACATATGGTTAAATGTTACTCCCCACCAGATGGCATGAATCCTAGGTCTTACATGGTTTGGGTTTCCTTAAGGATAAGTCCATTTATTGGTAGCAAATATGACCTCCCACCGAGGCATGATTTGCAAGTACCATTAATGAATGAATCAAATGGTTAAACACTCAACATATTTTATCAATAACCTACCCACCGTAGCTCTATTGGTAAAAGTATGAACCAAATTAAGACGCTTCTTTAAAAGTTAAACATGAAAATGTTTGGTAGCTTTTTTAGTAGGAGGGTCCCAGTTTTTCTTTTAACGGATAAGATAGCCCACCGTCATTTAGTCTGTTATAGATAAGAAAAATAACCGTCGTATAAAGATTTAATTGTTTTTAACTTATGTTAAATCTATCATCATGCATACATGCGTCATGATTTTATACTAGGTTCCAATTTTATTGACTAGTATGCTCATGTTTTAATAATTTATATTTTTAGACATAATCAACCACAAAATGAATCCACTCACCTTGCTATTGAAAAATAACAAATTAGGAAATGGAGAGAGTTTTAATGAATGGAGACGTAACCTTGATATTGTCCTTCAATATGAACATATTTCATGAGTTTTAACTGAAAATAAGCCTACACCTCTAAGTGGAGCTTCAACTCCTGAGATAGTCCAACAACATAAGCATTGGCAGAATGCTAAAAAAAACTATTGAGTGTTATATTCTAGCTTCTATCGGCGATATGTTGCAAAATCAAATTGCTTCTATGAAAACTGCTAGTGTTATAGGCCATCACCTAAATGAGATGTTTGGTGTGAGGACTGGGTCTACAAGAGTGAAAGCTATCCAAACCTTTCATAATCTCAGACAAAAACCTGGTGAACCATTATAGGATTACATGATGAAGGTAATCTCTGCAGTCACTGAGGCTGAGATGCTTGGGGCAGATATGGATGTAGATACGCAGATGATTATGATCAATAATAGCTTAAACTCTTCCTTTCAGCAGTTTAAGTTGGACCATAAGCTCAATAGCAAGGATTAAACCTTGAGTGAGTTGATGAATACCCTTCAGAGCACGGAGGAGATATTGAATATCAAGGCTTATGGGCGAGAAGCTAAGGTAGCATCTTCTTCTAAGCCCAAGGGTTAAGGTAAGCAAAAGAAGAAGGGTTCAACGAATAAGAAGGCCCAAACAGTGGTCAAGGCCCAACTCATGAAAAAGAAGGCCAAAGAGAACATCAAGGGAAAGTGTTTCCACTGTGATGAGATGGGCCACTGGAAAAGAAATTGTTTTGTCTACCTTGAGTCCCTCAAAAGTAAACAAGGTATAAGTTTCCTAAGTTCGTTAGGAACTAGAAATGTGAAAGATTTATCTGATTCCTAGATATTATATTCAGGAGTCACTAACCATGTTTGTAATTCTTTACAGGGGTTCCAGCAAAGGAAAATTCTACCTAAAGGCCAGTTTCAAGTTAAGATAGCTGATGGATCCTATGTTTCAGTAGAATCAGTGGGAGCAGATATCTTGGACCTTCCTAGTGGCCATAGGTTATATATAGACGATGTTTATTACATGCCAATGATTGTAAGGAACATGATTTCTGTTTTTTGTCTAATAAAACATGGTTATTCCTTATATTTTGAAAATGTTGTTTCACTATATAAGAATAAGGATTTTTTTGTGATGTGATAATTAAACAGGGATTGTTTTTTATAGAACCTATGACAGGCTCACTAAACACCATAGAGTTGATAAAACCAAGAAATTCCAATGACTCTAGCATTAATTCTAAATATCTGTGGCACTTAAGAATGGGTCATATCAATCAGAAAAGACTTGATAGGTTAGTAAAGAATGGGATCCTTATGGGCTTGGATAATGA
>JANZLD010000006.1:30036530-30048905 GCA_026413575.1 Erythroxylum carthagenense | reverse complement strand
ACTCATACCAAGATCACTCTTTCTACTCCTTCTACTCCTTATTTTCAATAAATCACATTTAATATCAATTATACCCGAAAGTTGTCCCTGAATGCATGTACACTTTTTATCTGAAACATTACGTATTTATGTGCATAAATGCTAACATAATGCATGAGCAAGAAAATACATTCCTTAATCTCTATTTCTCTTTGAGCTCGCATGTACTGAAATTTCAGGTCACAACCCTTAATATGGGGACGGGATGTTACATTTATCAAATTTAGTTTTTTAGAAATTCAATTTATTGAAAGAACAATATGGCAAAAATAAAATGAATATATAAAAACTACTTGTTTTATTAAGATTCATAGGAAACAAACAAAATTAAATTATTAAGAAATTACATTTAACTTAATAATGATAATAACATATCTTTATCGAAGCTTTAAGTTATATCAAATAAAGATCAAATCGTTCAATATTTTGTGTTCTAATTTATTTCTTGTCTTAGAATAAATGAATTCAAATATAATCCAATTCTTTTCACACTCAGTTGCAATCACACATTAACTCAGAATTTGAATTATAAACTTTTGCAATTTTAAAACACCATTTCCGAATTAGTCTTACCAAGCAACTATAAGATAACAAAAGTAACCTTATAATCAAAATATAACGATGAATAATTTCAAACAAATAACAAAAGTGAAGAAATATATACCCGAATTATGTTGGTCTCTTTAATGAATTACAATGGGCTTCCTAAAATCATTTCATGCATCCTTATATGCCTCCAATTGTCAATTAAGGAGATCTTACATATTTCATAAGCAACAATTATTGTGATAGTTGATAGTATTCTCTTATTAACATCAGTTTTCTTCGTAAATTTTGGTTTAAAATAGAGAAAAAGGTTCAAAAATACCTTAGTAGAAAACAATGAAGAGTAAAATTATCCTTATTATCTTTTATTAATGACTGAAAGATAAGGTGTATAAAAAACATATTTTTTAGATTGAATTTAATTATTTCCTTCACCCTCTCTATGGCATCATAAAAATAACTGATGTTACCTTATCATCACTATCAGCCAAATGGAGTACTCTTATTAAAGCCTCAAAAACTTGGATGAGAATTTGACATTGAGACCAAAATTCATAATCTTCAATTATAATTCTAGAAACCTTCATTCTAACATTAGACCTGACATAGTAAGATGCAAACCATTTATCACTTCTAAATATTTGTCTTAGATCCTTATTAGTTAGAACAAAATAAAGAAGTGATAAAAAATAGTCACAAATCTTGTAATAATAAGATGATACAAATTCCTATTATTGATGAAACCATTTCTTATTAAATTCAGAACCTATGTATGATTATCAATGAAATTGGTCACTTTCTTTATATTTTGCAAACTTTTATCAAAGACAGGATAATATCTAATATCTTCTATATTTTCCAACATCATATCAATGTAACATGTAGCACAAAGAGTCGACTAAACAGAATTATACCTATTTTGCAACCTTTTTCTAACAGCTTTATAAGCATAATCATTTTCAATGATGAACTATATAATATTTTTAGACCCAAATTTATATAATATCTCAAGCAAATCATTATCATTTTTAATAAGCCAAATGCATCAATAGAATTCAAAAACATCATCTCCTTGGCAGAATAAATCAAAAATTTGATAATAGACTTATGTCTTCTATTTGTCTAACCATTACATATATTGAACACTTATAGGTTACCCAAGTTATTCTTCTTTCATCCAAATTTTTTTTATTTCAAAAATAGAGTTACTTAGATGGCTACCTCTATAGTCATCAATTAAAGGAGTTTTATAATCTTGGATCGTAAATAGCAATATCATCCACTTTAGGCTAGTAATAATAAGACTAAGCAACATTGAATAATACATCTGCATCATACCATCATTTAGCCATGGTCATATTCACATTATGAGTTGCTTTTATAAATTGTAGGGAGCTACAAAATGAAGTTTGAGCTTAAGGAGTTATTTGTGCAAAAAAATCCTTAGAAATTTGTTTTCTTTTCTTTTTAATATCAGATGTAGCAATCCCTTCTTATTGGGTAGGAATATCACCTTTAACATTATCAGTACCATCATGAACACCAAAAAAGAGCTTCTACTATTAATTTTGTGGTTTAGCCTTTACCTTATATCTTTCTTATCTTATACTCTTTAAGAAAAGTTTTTATTTGTTACTTCACGTCATATCTAACTTTCTTATAAGGCTTTGTATCATTTTTTATCCCAGCTGAATACTTCTTTAATATGATGATTCCTCCACCTTTCAAATATTTATTGTAGGACTTCGAATTCAACAGGCTAAGCTTCTAAAGATGGTAGGATGGTTGGAGACGTTTAGTGTGTAGTTAAGCGAGTTGCAATCTATCGTTGGATGAATGGGATAGTTGATGTTCTTAATAGTAAGCCATCTAGACATTGATTTCCAGCCTCCATCTAGTGAGGGCACTTCCTTTGCAGCTTCTCCACCTGGCCAGGATCGTCACCACAGAAACCCTCCTTTGTTAGACCAGCCAGGATCATAGGATATAGGAGATGCTTCGTTTTGTATATTCTTTGTTTTTTTTTCTTTTGTATGTATTTCTTATTTTCTTTCCGTTATTTTGTTCTCTCTAACATTATAGTTAATGAAGTTTGTTATTTCTTAATTTCAATTATGCTATTTTATTTCTTTTGTTTCTTTTTATCCCTTTTTCTTATGTTTTGTAAGGTTGTAATCTAAAATTGGATGGATCATAATTTAGAAAATTATCACATTCAGGAAAGTACCACTACCCCCAACTCACTTATTTTGAGTATTCATTGATATAATTAAATTGAATGAAATTGCATATTATTTGCACACATATATACCCATCTTTTTCATGAGCTTTTAAGCCTAAGAGCAACACTTTTAAAAATTTTAAGCTCTTGTATTTTTTTTCATGTGTGTTATCATGTATAGTAGAATGATTCTAGGACTTGCTTCTATTATACATATTGAGATCGTATTTGTTAAATTAGAATCATTGAAGTGATAAAGGTATTTAGATTGAACAATTTGTGTTAATATATTTCTTTGATTATTACCTTACCTTAAAATTGTCCTTTAGGAAGAGCCAAGTTGAGCCTTATACTTTTTCATTGATTAAAACTACATATAAACCTTTATCCTATTTTTATTTGAAGCCTTTTTAATTGTTTTGAACCCTAAAGGTTACTTACATTACTTGTTTGATTGAAAATTGGACAATTTTTGAAAGTTTCATTATTTCTTTAATTATGGCACTGAATGCTCAAATTTAACCTTTTTATTATCCTAATCATACTGTTCCTAAGCCCCGTAACAACCTTTATAAAAACCTTTTGATTTGTGTTTCTAGTTTATAAATAAGTGGTGTAGATGTGATAATATTACAAGCCTATGATAAGAATTTTACTTTGAATTGATTAAGAGTTTTGATGCTTTTCACCTTAAACATTTAAATGCATTAAGTGAAATCTTTGCGAGGGTGTAAAGGTTTATTCTTTTGATTTCAATGCAATTATTGTGGTGATTACTATTAATATTGCTGAGGAAGTTAATTTTAGGATAATTTGACTCTAATTGTATGTTAAATTCGATTCAATAAGATATGATGATTTATAGTTTAATGGACAAATCAAAATTACTGAAGAGTAAATGTTGTAAGATTTATAATTGTGGTTATGGTTTGCTTGAGAATAAGCAAAAGCTTAAATGTGAGGATGTTTGCTAGATGTATAACCATATCTATACCCCATTTTTAATGTATTTTTGCTTGATAAATTATACTTTTATTGTATATTTGGTACTCAATTCACTCCAAGTGTGTTTATAGAGTACAATTGCCTCCACGGATTTAAAAGAGAAGAATATGAAAGAAAGCACGACATAAAATGAAGATTTAAAGCACAGAAGGGATGCACAACCATGCATTAGCTAGTGTATGTCTCTCAAGCTGTGCAGATTCGTGATTGTTTGAGTTTTTTGGGTTATATATAGTCTAGTACATAGTCATGTATCAGATTGTATATAACTCTTAAAATTACTATAAAAAGATGTTTTTGAAGGCAAAATAGATGATTAGACATGCAGTAGAGACTTTGAGAGACAACTCAATGATCAAATCTCTACCTTGCAAAGAATATTTGATAGGAGATAAAGGGGATATTTAGAATTATAAACCCATTATTTTTTGTTTGTTTTTCTTTATGTTTATGTTTGATTTCGTCTTCAATCATATGTAACTAAATTTGTTTAATGTCTAGGTAAGATGTACCATATGTTTAAGCTATAATGTTTTGATACTTTTATTCAAAGCAATTATTTAGTTTTATCTATTATGATTTGATTATATGTTTAAAATATGTTATAATAGATTCAGAATATTAGAATATATTCTAATTTCATAATATAGAGATCGAGAAATCCTTTTATGAATAGATCTACTATAATTGGAAGGAGTTGATTGCAACTGGAGATAGGATGACATAAATCCTCTAGATTATAGTCAAACTTAATAGTGGAATTCATAATTTGGTAAAGCAATCTTATAAACTTTAACCTAAGTGATTGATTGAAAATCTTAGGACTAGTGATTATTAGATTTAATAGAGGTATTAGAATATAAGAGGATTTTTCACGGTCTAATAGTCAATAAACAATTGTATAATAAAAGATCAACTAGTTAAGGTTTTTAAGGGGATTCTTAACCTAAGCACTAATTCTCGATATCGATAGGTTTCTAAGTGATTCTTTATCTCTTTTTTCAATATTGCTACTGATTTTATTTTATATGCTTAACTTTATTTTTAATTAAAAATAAAAACCAAATTCGTGGACAAGATAATAGGATAACGATAACTACTAGCTAGTATTCATCGTCTTTGTGGGATCGACCCATACTTGCCAATACTAGTTATAACTACGTCATGCACTTGAGGTTAATTTATAATTGACAGTTTTTGAACTAGTCAATCAAGTTGCTACTGTCTCCCATATATGGCCGGCATCCCTTTCAAATTTCCATTCTTCTCCATATATTACTCTATCCATAATTTGTTCCAACATAGCTCCTTTTAGGTTTCACTATCTAACTCTAGTACACCTCTAAGGACTTCTCTTCTTTCTCCAACCTTAATTCTAGGATCCATAACAAAACAATCTATACTGAAACAAGTGTTAAGTATCACCTCACAGTAATTACAACTAGGTTGATTGCCTCTTTTTACAAGGAAATAGTCAATTTGAATCTTTATGGTTCTGCTCTTAAAAGTCACCAAATGCTCCATACTTTTCTTTAAAAAAATGGGATACCACCAACACAAATGCTATCGAAAAGTCTAATAAAGCAACCCCATAATTTTAAGCATTTTGAAATTGTTATTATTGACATTGAATACTCTAAAATGTTAAAGTTCAACTTATATTATAATGAAAACAATAGGGCTTAAAAATCCCTTTTGGCTGATAAAGAAACTTTATTGCTATAAAGAAAATTTAAAGAGTAATAGAAAACATACATGATCATGGTTTTCTGATATGTGTAAGTTCTAATATTTTAACCTCGATATTACGCAAGCATATGGGTCGTTTGATTAGTATCTGAGGTGTCGATTCCAGAAGGAGGGTTAATCTAATCCTAAACTCTAAGGCCGAAACAAATTGTAGAATTTCAACTGTAACTAAGCTAAAACAATAACACAATTTAATCAACCAATTCAACTTAAGAATTAATCATGAAATATTAACAAATTAGTAAATTGCAATGCACACACCAAGAATTAACCTAAGGAACTACCAATTGAGAGAAAGGGAAAATTTTTACCTTTCTTCAACACTAACCTAATTAATTATGAAATGTCGGATTATTGGTCCTGGACTATCCTAGTAATCACTCTCTCTCGAGTTATAACCAAAAGCCCTAAATTATAAACCTTAATCAGATTATGGAAAATTGCAATTTCTTAATTCACAATTTATTCATACCTTAATTATAATTGAAGTTTTCTACTAGACTACTGGAACCTATGTGAGATATCTTGTTACACAATTACCAATTTGTTTGATTTCTTGTTCTTATTAAATTACCTAACTTTCGTTAACCCAATTTAATTATTTTTCATTGATTCACCCTCTCAATCTATTACCGATTTATGAAAATGTAGAAATCAATCACAATGAATCCAATTTATCTAAACAATTAGATTTTGATTAAATCAAAGATAAAAATAATTCGAAGGTGAGTTTAAACAATCCTCAACATTCATAAATCCTATTTCAACAGCTATTCCCATTCTATACATAGATAAACATGGAAATACACTGGAAAATAGATCCGAATGGATGATAGAGGTAGCAACGATAGGAAACCTCCTATTCTGGGAAGTACTTCGTGTAGGCTTCTTCTCCACATCTCTCTTCCTTAGTCTCTTTCTCAATCTCTCGATGAACTCTCTCTGGCGTTTCGTGATGGTGGCTGATTCAAGAAACTCCTCCTCTCTTTTGTCTCCTTTATATACTTAATGTGTTATGGGCAGCCTAAGGGTTTTTTCAGGGTTGAAAGGTCCAAAAAATCTCTCAAAACTTGACTTTTCTGTGTGTCTAGGCATCTGTCGGACGTAGGCCATGATCATGGGCCACTTGTACGCTTTCTGTCATGATTATGGTAGGTAGGCCATGATTGTGGTCCAAGTCTTATGCTTCTGTCTTCCACGATCGTCGGTCGTTATTTCGGTCTAAGTTTATCTAAAACTTCTCCGTTCTTCTCTGTTAACCCTGAAACTCTAAAAAACACATCAAGGTACCTCAAAGACATAATAATTAAGCTCAAACGCTTGTACTAACCCTTAAAAACCCTTAAACACAATAATCCACAAACTAGCACAATTCTATCGAAAATACATACTAAGCAATCGAACAAACAGATAAACACATATGAAAATGTACCCTAAAACACAATTCATTTCACACTTATCAACATCCCCACACTTAAACATTTGCTTGTCCTCAAGTAAACAAGAAAAATAAAAATATACTAATTCATACAAAACACAATGCAGTAATGAGACAATAACTTCAACTTATGAAATAAATTTAATTTAAAACACAATCATTTAAGTCATTTCAAATCATTAACATGCAAAATCCATGTCTTGGGGTTCTGAAATAAATATATGTATTAATCCATATTCAAGTGCTAATTTCTTTACCCTTCTCAATTGAACACACTCATTAATAATTCTTTGGTCGTTCAACTCTGCAACTAATCCTATGTATGTTTTCATGAAAAGTCAAACTATTACAAGTTCGGTAGGTTTTATCCAAACACACATTTTTATTTTTATTAATTTTTTATAAACATGGATTTGGCCTTTTTATGCGGAGGTAAATATTGGTAATGAATGTCGATTCAGTTACTTAACTAAATTATGTTTTTATTAAGCTGATTAGTTGGAACATCATTTTAGCCTTTTTACGTGAAGGCACACATTTGTGATGCGTGTTGATCTGATTACTCAGCTATATCACATTCTCAACTAGCTACTAGCTTTATTCGTAACTCGAAGGCTAGTGAAATAGTTACTTATTTTAAAAATAACAACTTTTTTTAATATTTTATTACCTACCTTATTGCTTTAGCTACTCATTTTCATGAAAAAATACTAGCAAAGCTACTTAGGTTAAAATGCCCAAAATTATAAATGAATGTGACAATTTAGAGGGCTACACTTAAATATTAAATCCTAATTAAACTGTATATTTAACCAAAGAACTCCAGTTCACTAATTCTGCAAGCTAATAATTCTCTACAACCTAACAGACCATATTCAAAATTAAATCAATTTCAATTCATCTAAGTTGTTGACACATTCACACGATTCACAGATTGCATCCTAACAACTATAATTTGCAAAATTCACATTCAAATAAAACATATATCCCTCCCCACAATTGAACAACGCTTGTCCTCATTGTGAGAAGTGATAACAAACACACATAAAAACATAAGAAATATAAATTAAAGTAACCCAAAAAATAACAATAAAAATAAAAATAAAAATGAAAATAAAGACTAAATTTAAAAAGAAAGAGAGGGTTTAGGACAAGGTTTATGGTGATGGGGGTGGTGATGGGGTTGGAGGTGGTAGTTGAACGGCCTAAGGCTTGAAATAGTGATGAATACGACATATGTCCCGGCTCTGATGTCGTTGGGTTTGGGCCATCTCCTTCATGTTTTTGGAGTTTTCTGCAAGTGTATCACCTTGGTGTTTACAAATATTATGTTCAATTCCTTCTTTCAGCCCAGTTCTTCTGCATCTTCTTCCTCTTCAAACTCCCCACTAGTTGAATCCCCTTCTTGTTATTGTTGGGTGCTTAAAATTGCTTGACCAATCCTGCCCTTGACATGTGTCTTGTAACTAATATCCCAAGGTTCTATATTATGGGACTTCAAGATTTCAGCCTACCATATATGATGGTGGTTCATAAACTCAGGACAGTAAACTATAAGTTCGTTGCACTCAACTCCATAGTAGTTAACTATAGCCAAAGCCAAGTAACCCATTCCTAAATTATTGCTCCTCTTCTTTCGAGCATCAATAATTTCTTTAAAAATGTGGATGGTTGTGCAAAATAGGATGTTATGATCCATGCACTACAACATAAACAATTCCTTCGTCGAACACTTGTTGGTTTCTGTTTTGTCAAAAATGGTTTGGCACATGAATTTGTGCATCAACAAGTGTTTGTGACTACTAATAATGTTGCTGTGTGCATTCTTAGTGTGGAAACGCTCTAATCCAGTTAGTTCTATCCAATAGGGACTAACATGAAATTTGTTATATTGATCCACTACGGAAGACTCGGGGAAAGAAAAAATTTCATACATGGTGTCATAATCAAGCCCATAAGGTTGTCCCCATAATGTAAACCACAGTTCCCTAAGTTTTTTGGATTCATATTAAAGAGAAGTAAAAAATTCTAAGGTTAGTTCTTCGTAAATTGGGAATTAAATTTGAATGAACTGACCCTATTGAATTTTCTCAGCTAGGCTCTCGACCTTGTCTCCTAATTCTAATCTATCTAAAGTTTCAAAGTGAAAATATTTTGGAACCATAATTTGTTTACTTCCAAGGGAATGGAAACGAGTGCCTTCCTCATATGAGAAGATCAAAAAAGGTGCTCCGTAATCAACTACTCTATTCCTCTTCCCTCATCTCGAGGCTTATGTTCGCCTCGTTGATTGATCATGCTTTATTATTTGCTTGATGCATGACATATTGGCTTGTGAGTTGGTGGAAGTTGAAAGAAATTTGGAGGTTTGAAAGTTTTTAGGGAGAAGTGAGAGTGATTAGAGTGATAAATTTTAGAGAGATAAAGTGAAAATGAAAGTGAGTGAAAAAAGTGAAGTTAGAAATGTATTTATAGGTGATTGGATGATGAAATGGTAAAGATTTTAAGTGAAATGTGTATGTCTATCATCTTTACCTTGTCGTAGGCCATGGTCGTGGTTTGAAATTTTTTCACCAAATTTAATTTTTCTTCTTCTTTTGTCCTTCTCCACTTTCCGAAACCCCTGCTTAACTCCTTGTGGTTCTTTATCTCTCTTTGTTTACTTCATCGATCATATAATTCACGCCAACGTCCTATGTCTTTCAATTTTATTTGAAAACAAAATAACCTAACTACAGAATTCAAACTTTCTAAAGACAATTTAAGGAAATTAAAATTCCATGGGTTGCCTCCCACGCATGCTTCTTTTAACATCGTTAGCTAGATGCTTTTCTTTTGCTCATGGTGGTTCAAATGGGTGTCGTAATGGCTGTGCAGTCATTAATCTAACAAGTTACACATGAGATACCTTACTCTTCATTCCACCTTCGTTGTGGCTCTCCTTCTTTCACCTTCTTCTACATGATAGTTTCTTTCTGAAGGCACTCCCAAGATCTACAACATCTTCCCATTGCCCTCGAGGTTTGGGTTCCTTGACATTAGTTGGAGGTAAAGGAGGACTGCTGTCTTTCTTTGACACTTTGAAGGTTACTTGCTCCTTACCTACCCTTAGAGGCCTTCCAAGGACCATAAGGGTTTTTACATCTTCTCCAATATCCAATATATAGAAGTATGTAGGAAAAGTAAAATTATCAACTTATGCTTGCACATCCTTAATAGTCCCCTTCAGTTGGTGGACTATTCTGTCTGTTGTCTTTAATAACATCTTTATGGGTGTTAACTCTCCTAATCCCAACTTTTGACTAAATATGTAGGGCATTATATTGATACTCACTCCCAAATCTACAAATGCCCTATCTATTTTGACTTCATTTATACTGCAAGGAATGTAAAAATCCCCTGGATCCTTTTTCTTTTGTGTTATAATGGGGTTTTCTTCTGCTTCGTGCTTTTTAATCTTCTTCTTCACCAATTTCGTTAATGTGAGCCTCGTTTGTAGATATTCCTTTATGTTCTCAACCTTGTTAAAGTTAACCTCCTTGGAATTCCTCATTACCCTACTTGACAATGTTTTCTACTGCGCTAGAATAGGGTATTGTAATTTGGATCGAGATTCCTTGATTGGCTCAATTCTGAGCTCACTTGGAAGGAGTTCCACAATTACTTGTTCTTTTCCTTTATCTCCATTCTCCTTTATATGATCAAGTTCCTTTTCCTGGGTCTGAGTGACGACCATGATCCTTTCCTTTGCGTGAGACTCAATATTGCTTGGAAGGGTTCCTGCATTTCGAGTAGATATTGCTTCATCTAATTGACGTACTTGGATCTCCAGATTATGTATTGAAGAGGCAAGGTTCTTGGTAACTTGCCTGAATTTGCTCTCAAGCCTCCTGTATGCATGTTCCATGTCTCTAATCTTATCTAAAATCTTATCCAACTTAGATTCCATTGAGCTTGGTTTATCTTGTTGGAAGTCCGATTGTCCTTGAGGTATAAACTCTCTTGCATTGTTCATCCAAGAGAAGTTAGGGTGATTCTTCCACCCAGGGTTGTAAGTGTTGGAGTAGGGGTTGTTTCCCCCTCCTCATCCATATTGAGCTCCTATATAATTCACTTGCTATGGATGACCTTCCTTCATTAAAAAATAGTCCATTATGTTATGGTTCAATTGTCCACAGAGTTCACATTTAAGTTGTACAACCTTCATCGGAGTTGAGGACGAAGCGTTCATGTTGTTGAGCTATCAAGTCAAGTTATCAATCCTCACTTGCATTTCTGTTGCCACAATTCTTTTTAGTAGTAGTTTGTCTACTCCACTCATTTGTCCATAAACTACTGTTGCTCACCATCTCCTCTATTAATTCTTCTACTTCATCAACTATCTTCCTTATCAATGATCCTCCTGAAGCTACATCGATTGTGCCTCTCATATGTGGGGTAACTTCATTATAGAATGTTTGCAACAAAAATTTGTTGGGTAAGTTATGATGTGGGCATTTCCGTTACAAATCCTTGTATCACTCCTATGCTTCGTAGATCGATTCCCCGTCAACTTATTTGAAGTTGGTGATTTCCTTGATGATCTTAGTAGTCTTACTTAGGGGAAAATATTTATCTAAAAAGACATGAACCAATTGATCTTAAGTGATAACATTGACTGGGTTAAGGGAGTGATACCAAGTCTTTGCTCTATCTCTAAGGGTAAAAGGCAAAAGCCTAATTCTAACTGCATCTTCCCACTTCTAATGGTACCTAAAGGAATCACAAATTTCTAATAAGTTCACTATATGTGCATTAGGGTCTTTGTTTACTAGTCAATAAAATTGCATGTTCTGTTGAAGCATGTTTAAGAGAGCTGGTTTAATTTCAAATGATATGACTTGTACGGGTTGTAACACCCCACTCCCGTAAGACCTTAACCTGATATCGATGGTGATATCAGAGACCGCGCCCCGCGAGAGTGGTGTGCTAATCACTTGATCAATCAAATTCGGTAACTAATTTTTCCTCTTTACAAACGCACGTGCGGAAAATCAATAATCAAATAGGCCATAAGCCCCTTTTTTTTTTTCATAAAATGCCATTTAAAAAATTCCCATACGACCGTTTAGCCCTTTCACAAATACAAACACTTGAGTCATTTCAAAATATAATTCATATGAAAATTTACGGAATAAACAAATTAATACAAAAATATAGACATGCAATGCAGACGCGAACTGATCCCGACCTCCATCCTTCACTTGAATGCTGTAAATATACTCCCATTGGCCTAACGGGGTATTCTTCTTATCCTAAACAATAGTTGCAAATTTTGGGTGAGTTTTGCAAACTCAATGAGAGACCATCATTGATGGCTCACCCAATCACATAAATC
>JANZLD010000006.1:29975808-29986293 GCA_026413575.1 Erythroxylum carthagenense | reverse complement strand
AATATCAAAAATAAATATTAAAACATATAAAAAAGTCAAATAATATTATATAAATCTCAAAATAAACGTGAAGATGTATTTGTGGATATTGTGAGAATTATGTGTAAAACATAAAAGTAAAAAAGGCTAAAAATAGGCTCATTAATTAATCTGAAAAAGTACTTTTTTGAAAAGTTTCAAATTTGAACTTTTCTAAAGCTGTATTTTAGTTTCCAAAAAAGTCATTTATATGAAAAGTGCTTTGGATTTTACAATCAAACACTCAGTTTTCTTAAAAACAGCTTTTGCAGTGAAAAAAGTGCTTATTCACCGTCCAAAAGCTGAACCAAATAAGCACTAAGACTTTTTGTCATATGTTCAAATTTTGTTTGGCTTTCTCTTTTCACTTCTCTTAATTCTACGATTTTTTAAATAAAAATATTATTATTAAAGTGCTTCATGAAAGAATTTTATTTTGTAAAATCACATATAGTAAGTATTATAAATTATTTTAAGCTACTTGATCAGTAGCGCAACTATTGACAATTGAAGTTGATAACTTTTATTTATGTTATAGTTTGAGAAAAGTCACCAATAATTAAGAAATTGTATGGTCTACTTTCAATAGAAATGAGGCGGTGTGTATGAATATTACAACCTTATCCATAGCCACGGAGACCCCTCCAGTAGACACCATTCGACGGGCTTATACCGAACATGGGCGCTTTACTGTCGCTTCGGTCTACGAGATTATCGATGATCAAGTTCTAGATCGCCAGGCGAATCTCTGGGAGTCCATTTGGAAGTGGGTGGGGCCCCAATGAATCTGTTCTTTTCTCTAGCTCCTGACCAAAAACAAGCTCGTGACGAACCAACAGCGTGTGGCGTGTCATGTCATTGGGGATAGCAGGTGCCAATTCTGCGGCCAGGAGGAGTCCACCCTCCACGTCATGCGCGATTGTCCGCGAGTGACCCCCTTCTAGAAACAGTTTCCTTGGGGAGTGATCACAACGGATTTCTTCCAACAGGACTTAGAGGGTGGGTTCATTCCAATCTCAGGCCCCCCTCCCGGGCACTGCCTGAGGGCTGGGCTACTATTGTCGGCGTTACTTGCTGGATGCTCTGATCATGGCGTAATAACAACATTTTTAAAGCAGATTTTGAGTGGCCGGAGCATGGTCATCGTGTAGTGAAGGAGTTTGTAGGCTGGATAGTGAAGGCGAGGACTGTAGAAAGAAGCATCTTCTCCACGCAGGGACTTCCAGGGGGTAGTCCGGTGGGATGGTCCAAACCACCGGCGGACTGGCTCAAACTCAACACCGACGGAACAGTTAAGCCAGTTTCGTCCGAAGCGTCAGCGGGCGGATTACTTCGTGATTGGAATGGAACATGGTGTGGAGGATTTTTACATCACATTGGAAAAGACTCACCCCTTACAGCAGAGCTATAGGGAGTCTACTCGGGCCTCACCATGGCGTGGTCGAAAGGATTCCGCCGTATCATTCTTGAAGTGGACTCCTTGGAGGTCATTAACCTTCTATCTTCTTCCTATACAGGGACTAACAGAAATAATTTTTTGTTGACAGGTACTCAAGAGTTACTTCACCAAGTTTGGGAGGTGCAAATTTAGCATGTACATAGAGAAAGAAACTAGTGCATTGATACTCTGGCTCATCTCGCAGGCTTGGCAAATCCTGGCGTCCATCTATTACAAGAACCTCCTTTACCTGTTCTTCATAGTCTTCACCAAGACAAGCTAGGCACTTTGTATCGCCGAGACACTCGTTAGACGCGTGCTTGTTCTATTTTGTATTTTCTGTTGTGTTTTTCCTTGTAATAAAAAAAAGAAACGATATATAGTTTATTACTTCTATTTGGAGACTTTTACCTTCAAAGTGGTGGGCAAACAAAAATTTCTAGCCTTTTTTATGGTACTACTAAATATTGCTTCGAAATTATTGTGTCTCACTTCACTCAATCTATGTCCTTGACCAATATATCTTACGGGTATGATGGCCATTTGGTGAAACATATGTTTTGTTTTCAACTTGCATATGATGTTTAATAATGCACGACAAATTAATATAAATTACAAATTATATATATGCGTATTTGTTGTTTTTAATTGTCTCACATAAGATGATAAGGTAACAAAATTAAGCTAAATAAGGGTAGAATTAAAGTATATGCGGACTTTTGTTTTCTTATGCACTTAGTATGTACTTCACGTGAGAAGATTGTCAAGATGTCGTTAATGGATTTAAGAATATTATTTATTAGTATTTTGACAATTCAACATAAGTTGAAATTGAGTAAAAAAAAGGCATCATGTTCAACGGTAAAACAATATTAGTAATTTTATTTCTATTATATGGTTTATAGTAATTGTATTTGATTTAATGTTCAATATTAAAACAATATTAGTAACTTTATTTCTATTATATGGTTTATATTAATTGTGTTTGATTTATATGGTTATTGTGATCCTAATTCTTTTTTACCAAATTTCTTATATTGACTACCCGTATTGTCATAATAAGGGGAAAGATATGAAATGCTAAACTTAATATTGGCCAACATTTTTATTAGTGCATTACTATAAAAGTGAGCATTTCAATTATGGTTTTAACAATGATATTATTATACAACTTATCAATGAACATTCAAATTGTAGATGCTTTATAATATATGGTCTTAGTAAATGACTTGAACGTTTATTATTATAAAAAATTTTGTCAAACATCTGTTATGCCTTAGTATAAGATTGTTGTTCACAAGATTCATCACTGCTCGCAAGATGTGAGTTTGTACATTAATTTATGAAAATTTTTAACATTGATATAAGTGTAATATTTGTATTTTTTATTTTTACCATTTAAGTCCCATATGACTATATTTCTAGGACATCTAATGTATCTAGCTACAATGGTAAAACAATTTTAGATGTTGTATAATGATTTGATTTAAAGTTTAAACATTTTATCATATACTTGCACCTATTAAAGAACATCTTTTCTTATGTTATTGATGAAATGTAAGTTACGTTTATATCATCTTTTTGTCACGTTATGAAAGGAATGAATATATTAATGAAAACTTTTAAAATTTTGTTTGAGTAAGAGAAGTCGATGTAATTTCAATCCTAAATAATCACAAAAGGCTTAAATCGATTTCATACATAGAATTAAGTAAGAACAAGTTCGTTTTATGTTCTCTTACTAAAAATCAAAACTGTATTTAAGTAACAAACTTTTAAAAAATGCATATTATGCCACTTTTTTTTATCCTACAACATTTAAGATTTCCTCTTGTCAGATTTCTATACGTCCAAGAAGCTCTTTACCAAAATATACAATAAAGGAAGACCTTTTACTCATCAACTCCACATAATTGCAAATGAATAGGTAACAAGTGAACCAAGTGAATAGGTAAAAGGCTAATTATGAACAGAAGCACAAATTCAACTTATTAATATGCATTGATCACTCTACTCAGTCCTTGCCTCATAATGGAAATATGTTTAATATAAGATAGTTCAAAGTTTCATCCAAATTATGACAAGCATAAGGTTTAAAATAATATAAGCCTTAGGATATAACATAATTCGATGTGTTGACTCAACCAAACTATATCAAATATATAGCTCAATAAGTAGTAGATTCGCCATTAATAATTTGAGATTCTTTTGGAGTTGATCTTTTCTCCCTCAACTTGATATTCCTTGTGATTTAAGTATTTTGCTTGTGCATTTTTATTGAAAGTTGCATTTTGAGAAGCTTGAGTTATATTTATATTGTTCTTTAAAGGTTTGAGTACTTAAAATTAACTTCCATCCATCTATAAAACATCATAAACACAAAGTACGATGTTAGCACTAAGAATTTAATTACAAATAGTCATCATCGTTATCATTACCTAATGGAAGTCCCGTTAAGGCGTAGAGTTAATTACACATAACCAACACAAAATTGTAATTAAAGTTTCTCCACTAACTTCTCCAAATATTTCTTTATGTCATTTTGTTGCCTATAGAATTAAACAAATTCATGGTAATTAGGAAATAAAGGTAAATATTCACTAACCTTCCTCTTCTCTCTTCTTAAGATAGATAGTATTGTATTTGACCATATAGATTCTAATTAGCTTGGTCTTCTAATTGGATAGTAGCTAATATTAGATTTAGACACTTGATATTTTAGTGGCCTTCCTTATTTTTATACACTATAAATTTGTACTTTATAGTGAACGATTTGATATTATAAACAATATTTGAAATAAGTATAATTAAAAATAGGTAACAATCACTTTAATTATATTTAGGTTGTTTCATAACATTACAATAGGTTTCCCGCTTAGCCCCCATAAGATTGTGTCTTAATTACTTGTAGTGCATACTTTCTTTGAAGATTAGGTATCATCATACTATCTAGATAATTTATGTCCCTCCTAAAATTACATATAAATTCATTTGTTATCCATTTCTTACTAGCTTACTTATTTCTTTGCACCTTTTTACAACTATACTTATTTTTTAATATAGTCATTAAACAAATTATTTCTAAAATAGCAATCATATACCCTAAAGGAACATTATATATCATAAATAGCCTCCATTCTCACGTTAGTTCTTGTCATTGAAACATCATATCTATTTCTAACTACATAATTTCTAATTGCTTCTTTTCCTTAAATTTCATGCCAATTTCAAATTGAAATTCCTTCATATCATCTTTTGGATTAAACATAATGTGTATGTTCTTTTTCCATAATCTCGCACCATCCATCATCATTACAAACTAGGGATTTAATTTCAACATTATATTCTCATGTTTACTACACCAACCATGAAGTCTTTTATTGTCTTTATGAATTTTTCAGTAGGCTGCATCTTCATTGAAATCTTTCTTACTGCTTTCAACCTCATCTACAATGTCATCACATTCAAATTCATTGTAAACAGTCTTGCCACATTTCTTCTTATTTACTCTTGTACTAAAATATTTTTCATTATCAATTGCATAAATTTTGTCTTTAAAGAATCATTTCCTGATTCACTCATCTCCATAACAAAGAGATATTATTCTTCTTGTTCCACCTTAACTTGGAATAACCTTTCTTCATTCACACCCTTATTCTGCTGTGTATTATTTCCATAATCATTGCTGGCATTAAAATTATAACTCTTTACATATTTTTGTAGAATTTTCATAATTATACTCGTAATAAATTTGAATATTATGGTAATTTAATTCTTACATATGGTTAAATGTTGACAATATGTCATTATTATAATGTAGGTTCACCTCTTTTAATCATCTTTTCAAATATTTAAGAAATTTGTAAAAACATAAATACCACTTAATGTCCTTTATCCTTTGACACCCCTTTTAATGCTAACATACTAAGCTATCAATATTCATATCTTTTTTCCTTTTGATCTTGTCCCTAATATATTTATTATTGTCATTTCTTTATAACATCTCACCATAATAAAATTCAAAACCTAGAATTTATGCTACAAAAGATTTAAATATTAGTTTATGCTCATATATCCCTTGCGTCACCATAAAAAGAGATATATATTTATTAAATGCACACACTATTAATAATTGACCAAATTTGTATTTTAAACCCTAATGTTTACACTAAAAGCCAAGTTGAACCTTAACGTTTAGGGTCATTAAAGTTGAACCCTAACATTTACTAAATGTTCAAACTAGATCCTATTATGATGAAAAATCTGACAGAGGTTATCCTTCGTCAATTAAACGCCATATGGTTTTTTTATATGACATGGCTTTTTTTTTAATTTTGCATATTAGTGGGATCCACTCTCGCTGACATGACATTCTTATTTTAAAATAGAAGTGGGTCACATAACTATATAAAATTGTGCATTTTAGTTCATCTTTCTTCTTCTCCTTGAATGTCATTTACAACAAGAGAGAAAATAACAACTTTTGAAAGCCCTAGATATCATTCTCGAGAATACTACCTCCATTGTTATCCATCATCTATTTCGTTAACAACTCATCTAAATTTTTCGTGAAACGTCTTATATTCTTATATTAAAAAGAGAACTTCGCTCACAAAGCAGGCAAAAGTAATATGTTTGTTCTTTGGTAAAGAAGAGAAAAATAAAAAAAGGGAGCAAACATTAAGATAAAAATATCCACTAAGTTATCTATCATCTATTACAAGAAGGAAAAGAAAAAAAAGGAGTTAGAAGTCCTATTATTAAATTTTCTTCTTCTTCTTTCTTTCCTTTGCTTTTATTAGAGACTCTTTCGATCTGAAATTGTGTTTTTGCACCAACACTAAGTCTTCAAAGTCTAAATCTTCAATCCAACATAGAGCACCTCAGACTTTAAGAACCCCAAAGACTACACATTTACCATTTATTTCTCTTTCTTCTTTTCCCTTGCTTATTCTTAAATACATACATCATCAACATTAACATGTTTTCATGTTCTTTCATTATCCTCCTGTAGCTTATTTCCTCTTCTCCAAGCTTCATCTAAAATTTGTTTCCTTTAGTTTCTGGGGATTTGATTTTATTGGTTAAGTTCCTAGAAACCGTTGAAACTGAGTTGAAAATTTTTCGCATATGTTTCTCAGGCTTGCCTTTTTGTTTTATTTTGATGTAGGATTTTCTCGCTGACTTAACAAGAGATACTTATTGCTATGTGCCCAATTTCTCTCCTTTACTTTTCCTTATTTTACTCTTTCCTTAAGCTTCTGAAACTATTCATGAGCTTCTAAAACTATTCATGGGATCTATGGTCATAAAAAGAATCTAAATATCAATATCTTTGTAACATCCTGTTTCTATACTAAGGGTTAGAATCCTAAAAATTTAGAACATGTGAAATCAAAAAGAGATTAAGAAAGATGCATTTCACATTCATGCATAATGAAGTATACACGCACATGAATTTGAACTTCTGTACAATCAAATGACTGTACATGCACTCATATGACATTTTTTGAGTATAATTGAATTATAAATGTGATATATTGAGAATTGTGTGCAGAAAATTGATGATGATTAGGTACATATATATGTTCTGTTTTAGGTTAATGATCAAATATAGATCGTGATTTGTTGTTATTAAAATTGAACTGAAATGGAAGTAGGAATGAAGAGGAAATATTGAGGAAATAAGCTATAAGTGATAGACTAAGCAAAAGAGAGGAACTAAGATGAAATGATGATGAAGAGTGCTAGAAAATGTATAAATGTAGTGTTTTCACTGAACATGCATCTGTATTTTTGCCATATCTTAGTCTATAAACATCCAAATGGGATGATTTTAAGTTCATATTAAACTAAAGACGTATGGATATATTTTTTATGAAGGAATTGAAATTTAATTCTCTCTCTAAGAGTTTCAAAAATTAGCTCTCATTTGAGTTTGTGGATTCTATCATGGTTTGTAACAGTGTGTAGTGTTTTTAGCATAACTTGCAGCCTACAGAACCAAATTGCATGAAATCAGTTTCATTTGAAATTTTAGACATAAAGAAACAATTGTTTAGAAGGATGTTTGGACTAAATCCTTCATTTGCATTGTCAAAAATCCTGTGTAAAATTGTCCTGAATGTTTGCTTTTGGGAAGAGCTGCAAGAAGTTAAAAGAAAAGGGTGTGCACGATCATGCTTGAGCAAGATCATGACTCTTAAGGGTCACAAGGAATCTCACCATCGTGCACAAGCATGAGGGTGACAATGGAGAAGCAATTGGAATGCACGATCGTGCATATTCAAGGTGCAGTGAAAGTAGAATGATGTGAACATCCTTCACTCTTTTGGCTATAACTTCTTCTTCTGACCTCCAAATGACATGAGACTTGTAACACAATTATCTTCATCTTCAAAAAAAATTATAACCATCTAAAATCATTTGGGAGAGATTGATTGATGAATTTTTGACGGAATTAATGTGGAGTTCTAGAAAATGATAACTGGAGTATTTTCACTGAACATGCTTCAGTATTTTAGGCATAACTTATTATGTAGTTATCTAAATGAGATAATCTTTGATTTGGAGTAAACTAGAGGCATATGGATATAAATCCTATGAAGAAGCCGAATTGTAATTCAGACTCTAAGACTTTCAATTTCTGGATGGAAATTGAATATGATGTACTGTTTCAGAATGAGAATAGTCCGAAAATATTGGGAGAATAACTGTCAGCTTTCTGAACCAAATTAAATGAGCTTATTGTGATTAGAAACTTAAGAGATAGGAGAACCATTCTCTAGAAGAAAGTATTATCAAATTACTTCATTTTCCTTGTCAAAATGATCATAAAAAAATTAACCCGAAGGTCTGGAATTTTGGAGATATTATGAGAAGAAATGAGAATTTGGATCTTGTAAGATCATATAATGTTATAATAACATTAGTGAATGAATTGTTGATATCAAAATACCAAAGGCGTGAGTATAATGGGAATGAAGATGTTCTTATGAATGTAGTTGTGATTCAAAGGAGATGAACAATAGGTATCAAAAGTGAAAGAGAATTTGATAATATACCCGAGATTGTCATCGAGCATGCATTGTACATATTCTATATACACAATTGTGAATAAAGAAATACTTATAAGTGTACAATTATTAATGTGTATGCATAATTTTGATGTGTAGGTTAAATGTCCGTATTCAGACGTTTCCAGAATTTAGAGGCAAATGTTAATCTAGAGCGTACTATGAATAGACCAAGATGGTCTTACTTCATTGTTTGTCTTGTTTGAATTTTGCATTAATTGACTATTGGATGATGTTATGAATGTGATTGATTATGTTGGTTTCCGGACAGAAAGTCCAATGAATGTGATGTATGAATGAAATATTGAAGTGCTCCTTGTATGTGAACTGGATGAAATATGTGATACATGACTTGGTTGTCAAATGCTAGACTTAGTTCCGAAGGAAAGTGTGATCATGCCTATAAATGAAAAAGTGATACTCAACTCTAATGTTGAATGCTGGAATACAGTCCAATGATATGTAAGTGTGAGTGAATGAAAATAAGCAAATGTGATTGAGGCATTCCATTTTATGAATGCATGAAACATAATGGCAGTTGTGACTAGAGTAGCCACCGATCAGAGCTTAAAGCTCAACGTGTGAAAAAGAGTCTCGAGCTCAAAAGTGATTAAAAGTCTAAGGGTCACTATATAAAATGAGTCATGTATCTCCCAAGCGGATAAGGGACAGTTAGTAATGAGCCCAGTATCCAATAGATGTGGGACAGTTTAGGCACTCGGTCACTTCAAAGTAATAAATAGAAAATGGCTCTTACGTGCACTGCATATGCATAATATGAATGATTAAAGTGTGTTGAGTATGAAATGTTAAATGATGTGAATGTGAATTATGTGTTATGTGAATGGGTGAGCCATCGATGATTGTCACTCATTGAGTTTGCAAAATTCACCTAAAATTTGCAAATATTTTTCAGGATCAGAAGAATACTCTGTTAAGTAAAAGGGAGTATCCCTATAGCATGCAAGTGAGGGATAAAGGTCAGAATCTGTTCGCATCTGCATTGTATTTCTTTCTTTTTGTATGGAATTGTATTTTCGCAACTTTTGTATCAAATTATGTATTCCGAAAGTTTTGTAAAAAGGTGTATATGATTTATATTGTAATGTAAAGACTTTATGACTAAAGTGTTTTGTTTTTATGAAAGGGCCCAAATGACTATTGAAATTTCTGTTGATTGTATTGTTATGATTGACAAAAGTTTACTAATAAAGTGGGCCCAAATTGATTATCGATTTCTACATAATTTGATTGCATTAAAAAAAATTATATTGAGTTTTGACTGATTGAGTATTCTAGCACGCCACCCTAGCAGGACATAGACTCAGATATCACCCATAGATGTCGGGTACATGTCTGGCAGGAGTAGGGTGCTACATATGTGGTATCAGAGCCCAGAATTACCATCTTATATGGGCGTTTTCTGAAATATGTGTCAAGGTACATTCATTTTTGTCAGCAGATAATAGCAACTGATCCTTAGTCTGAGTCGCATGTGTTTGAGTCATACGCATGAGCATTTGTTAAGTGTTTAGACTGATAGGAATGGTGAGAAAAAAGATGAACTGTCTGAATGTGAGAGGATGAAAATTTGTGGATATTTAGAAATAAGGAATAATATATAATTAGATATGACAGATATAGATTCAACTCGTTCATATTGGTGGATGTATTATGGAATACAACATCAATATTGTACTGTGGTAATTTATCCTTAAATGTGATTTAAATGTGAATACATTGTCATGGACTAATTAACGAAAGAAGTGATATCAATATGAATGATGAGACTTAAAGTGTACAAGCCAAGTTGAAAGAAATTAAAATTATATTTTTATAACTTGGAGAGGTCAAACTTGGACTTGACATGAATGTCGGATAAATGTGATAAGAGTTATGATTTAGTATAAGAATATGTTTGTGAAATTGAGATCAGAATTTTAGGATGATTAT
>JANZLD010000006.1:29883849-29897932 GCA_026413575.1 Erythroxylum carthagenense | reverse complement strand
ATCAATATCAATTCATAAATAATGAATATCAAATTAATGAAATATGCCTTTCTTTATTTATTCATAAAGTCTGTACATAACTTTGTACAAAACGCGCTAAAGGTGATTGCCTTTAGGGCACTACTCTAACATATATCACATAAAGTCATTAGTAATGTAATGAAATATAAGTATCATGTTGTTATGAATTGTTATTCTATCTAATACATCACATGTATAAATTTAACAATTCAATACCATCATCATCTTTTCACCAAGGATTGATTTGTTTAGTCTTCAACTTAACAAGTTTCATACAATTAATAATAAAAAAGATACATATATCTTTATATGTAACTTTATGATTCTCATCATGTTGATTTAACCAACATGGCATAAAAGAATAGTCTTGATTATTAAACTTTGTATTTTTGACACTTATGTTAAGCATAAGTCTCCTTTGATCTAACACATACAAAATATTAGTATAAACTTCGATCAACTACTTTTACTTAACAATCTATTTCTTATCATGCAATGAACATTATAATAATGTTGAATCTGAATCCAATATCAAATACTCATGAGCATGAACTAGAAATGCATATGATCTCTATATCATATATAGGTAAGAAAAGTCATGCAATCATTTTCTTCTTATGATAAATATTATCGTACTATAGCAAAGTCGATACTTGATGTCCATGTTTATGCTTTTAATAGAGTAAACTGAATGAAACAATTTCATTAAGGTATTACATATTTTAGCTCTACTTTATGTAACCTCTTGCACCTTGCTATCATAGTGTTGACAAATATCTTACATGTTGTCGTCAACTTTTATAAGACATTAGTCAAGTCAAAATGATAATACATTTAGTCAACCATATGATTTTAGCTTATCTCTAAAACTTAATTGTCGAATCCTTAATAGGGATTCTAGCAAAATTGCATAATGGCATACAACTTTTTTTATCTAATTTGGAGAACTTTCTCAAACATAATCAATGTCTAAGAAATTTGGTCACTAACTTAGTATCAACTATACTAAACAAGGTAAATTCCACTTATAATAAAATATAAATGTAATAAAAAATTAATTAATTACATGTCATAACTACCAATTAAGATTAGTGTTAAATATAACTATTAACATATGGTTACTGCTATTATTGTTGTAAATATGTATTTTCCTAACACACAAAATTTCAACAAAGATGAAAGAGTCCTATCATTTGGATTGCCTAACTTCACATGTCATGACTTAGATTCAGGTTGGACAAAACAAGAAAGAAATGAAGACACACTCAATCACTTGGTTGGTTCTTTAAGATGGAGAGGAAAGAGTCAACCCCATTTAGGTCCCTTAGCTATTGTCTTTCCTGACACCAGCTCTTGCACATCACAACCAGAAGAAGAAGAGATAACTTTGCAATTATCTACCATTAGCTATTCTCTACCATTTGTCTAATAAAAAGTAGATTAGCAGATAAATCAGGAGCAATAAAGACATTTGTCATAGATGGAGAGACAGAAATATGACCAGTAGTAACAACAGGAATTTGATTCCCATCAGCAATCTCAATTTTCAAGTTTCCATCATATTGTTGACATTAAGAAAATTATTAGATGATGGAGTTATATGATTTGAAGCAGCCGAATCAAAAAGTTAGATTTTAAATAAGGATTTGTTTTAACCAGTAAGGCCAAAACAGAAAGATCTGAGACAGTCATTTGCTAAACATTCTCTTGAGTATGGATAAGCAATTTTTGAAGTGGTTTTCTTCACCGTATTGGTAGTTGAGGCATGAAAAGCAAGAGGATTACGATTTTATGGACTCCTCCTACATTCAGAAATAATATGTCCATTAACTTTGCAATAGTTGCAAACTTTTGGGAATACTGATTTACGATGTGACCAAATCCCTTATACTATAGCATTGAGTATTGGTCATATTTTGAACCCTCAGTTTGCCTTATGTAGCATATGCAACATTGAGAACATTGGTTGGATTCCCTTATTGCTCTAAAGTACCTTTGTCATTTGCCATTGTTCTTCCTGAAGGAGTTCATTCAAACCATCATCTAAAGATGGGGAAGGAGCTCTAAGCAATAAATTTGATCTCACAACTTCAAATTCAGGTCGGACTTTCATCAAGAATTTACGTCTTTGACTAGTTTGATGAAGAGTTATAACAGTTTCTAAAGATGCATATGGAACTAATGCATAAACAATGTTGGTATATTTAGTCCACAATGTCATAAAACCTGTATAATACTCTTGGATAGACAGGTTTTCTTGTGTGTAATTAGATATTTCATAATCCAGTTGAAACCTCTTAACTGAGCTATTCTGATCAGACACTTTTTTTTAGATAATCCTATATGTCTTTAGCTATCTTATATGGTCTTAGATTGATGACAATAAAAGGATCCATGGTCTGCAACAACCAACTCTTGACACAGACATCCTTTACTGTCCACTCAGTAGCTTTGGTCAGATCAGTAGGCTTACTATCTATGCCATCAAAAATCCCCCATAATTCTTTCCCCTGAACATAAATCTGAAACTGAAATTCCCACACAAAGTAGTTCTTGTCGAAAAAGTTGATACAAGCTATCTCTAATTTCTCCATGAATACAATGTTAAGAGAAGTACCAAAATGTCTCACAATAGATGAATTAATAACCTAAACCAACTAGAAAAATTCACAAAGAATTTGAAGAACAAAAAACCCCAAAGGGCTCTTATATCATAACAAAGCACGAATAACATAACAAGATTTTTTGGGAAATTCTTAATGCCTTCCTTTAAGCTTTCCTTCCATTTATATAGTAATTTGTAGAACGCATTGTATCTGTTAATTACAGCAAATCAACTCCCCAATAATATTCCTAAATTATATCAGATCCTATTCTAGGAAAGTACATATTTACAACAATAATAGTAGTAACCATATCTTGACAGAAACATTTGACAATTATGACTTTAATTATATATTTGATTACTAACATTGTTTTATTTGAAACAATAGCTCATACTACTATTCAAAAATATTACTTTAATCTTTATAGTGGGCTAGGATCCTATTCAAAATTTATTGATCTTGAGTTTGCTTAAAAAATCAATTAAACTTAAAATAGGTAGATACCAACTTTATCAATCACATCTTATGTGACTCTTAGATCCATTAGGTGACAACTCTTGTCAAAACATATCTTATATGTTATTCCTGACCCTGTTTCTAAATTCATGTAATCATGAGTTTGTTCATCCAAATCACACAAATTTAGTTAAGTAAGACCTTTCGTTATAAGACTAAACATATTCAGCTTAAAACGAACTTGAGTCTGCTCAACAAACCTAACAATAAATAGAACTCTAGTTTATTCTTATAATAATGGAAAACATCAATCACGTTCTCAATATGTACTTAATATTTTAATGAGGGTCTTAATTTTATTAGTTTCGTCAAACCAAAAATTGCATATAAAATATCATACATATAAAACTTACAATTCAATGTCCATAACATATCAATCATATATTCAAACATGCAACTTATACACTCATAATCAAATTATAAGTTTAAACATCAAGTTTCATTTGATTTTATTTATTGATCTTCATAATTTAAAATAATATTTCCAACTTCTTGGAAAAATTAAATTAGATTAATTCATTGATTCCTAAATAAATTAAATTCCTATTCCAAATATAAATTTATTTTGATTTAAAAAATTCAAATCCAATTAGAAATTACTCCCAATTATCTTGACTCCTTTAACAAAATTTAATTGAAAATAATTTTTAGTAAATTATGCTTCTTATTTTAATCTAGAAAAAGCTTCTTTTTCAAAATTATATAAGTAACACAATTTAATCCAGTTAGAAAACTATTTCTAATCTAATTAGAGATGACTTTTACTTAATTAGAAAACTAATTTTCTAATAATAAAGGAAACTACTTTCAAAATTAAATAAAATACTTTTAAATTTAATTAAGAAAATCCTCTATAGTTAGAGATTAATTTCTTAATTAATTATAAAATCTATTGTTAATAAATTAGGAAACTATTTTCAAAAATATTAAGAAAGCTCAATTTTCTTAATTAATAAATGAAAACATTTTTCAAAATTTAACCAAGAAAAGTACATTTTCTACTAAATCAAGAAGCTTATTATTTATAAATAAAGAAACAATTTCTAATTAAATTGAACAATGATTCTCTAAAATGTAAAATCATAAATTTAATTTCTCTCAATCACATTGAAATAAATAAATTTAGTTAAGAAATATTTTCCTAATTAATTAGAAAACATTTTTTTAATTTTAAAGATTCTAATTAATTAATTTCAATAATTAAAGCTAATTAATTGTAAATTGGGAATCAACATATTTATTATTCTTAATCATATTAATAAAAATAATTACTTTAATTTTGAAATTGAATATTTGAAAATTTAAAACAAATTCAAATCTTATTTGAAAAGTAGTCTTGGAATACTTTATTTCACTAAGTATAATTTTTTTCCAAGTTATCAAACAAGCCCGAATAAGCCTATTCATGTACCCAAACAAGGATTATTCTAAGTTAGGAATCCATTATTCTTAATCGAAAATAAGCTAACCTTATGCCCAAACACCCTTTTCTTAACCATGTTTCTAGACATGCCTAATCTTTAACATGTTTCTAGACATACTCCTCTTTAAGTTAAGAAATCCTAATTTTATAATAAAGAAACCCTAGCCATCATGTGATGCCGCTGTTGTCACAAATCACCACCTGTCCACCCTTGCACCACCTATTATTTCACCGTCGGTGGCTCCTCTAGCATTACGCAACACTTGTGTTTTGCTAGCCAATCACGCCTCCAAGCCATTAACTGTAGCTTTCTCTAGCCGCCAACTCACCCATGGTGGCTTTTAACGTTTCACATCACTAGTAATTTTCATACACAGTAGAACCTTGCCGCCGCCTCAAAGCTTCTAGAGCCATCGTCAATTGCAGCTTCATGACAGCCGACGAAGCTGCAACTGACTCACCATTGTTGAAAAATCCCATACTCTCCATCAGTTACACAATAAAAACCAACACCTAAAAAAAAATCAAGAAATAAACTCTATCTATAAACAAAAAATACCCAATTACCATAATGCTTATCGTAATCAACCGCGTACTTTTCACCTTAAACACTTGAGTGCATTGAGTGAAATCTTGATGAAGTTGTAAAAGTTTATACTTTTGATTTCAATGAAGTTATTGATATAATTACTATGTTGACTTAAAGAAGTTAGTTTTAGGATAACTCAAATTTACTTGTATGTTAATTTGATTAATATGATATTATAATTTAGAGTATGTATGACAAACTTACGGGTTGTGGCTCAATTGGCTACGTAGGCTAGGCATGTGAGAAGAGCTCTCGGGTTTGATTCCCACTAAACACACTCGCAGAGAGGGGTGAAGAACTTTAATTGTGACTAAGCCGTGACCCGAATTAGTCGGCTCAATGGGTTCGAATACCGATAATGTAAACAAAAAAAAAAAAGAGTATGTATGAACAAGTTAAGGTTAATGAAGGACTGATGTTGTAAAATTTATAATGTTGATTTAGGTTTGCTTGAGGACAAGTAAAAACTTAAGTGTGGAGATACTTGATAGATGCGCATTTGACCATATTTATACCCATATTTGATGTATTTTTGCTTATTTTTTCTTTTATTTTATATTTAGTACTTAATTTGCTCCAAGTGTATTTATAAGTTATAATTGCCTTTATGGACCAAAAATATAAGAATTCAAATAAAATTGCAGCATCAAATAAAGACTTGAAACAAATAAGGATACACAATCGTGCCTATGGTCGTGTAAGTCTCTCAGCCCATGTAAAATCAAGAATCCTGAAAATTTTGGGTTAGACATAGTTTAGTACACACCCGTGCATTTCCCAAAAATCCTAAAAAAATACTATAAAAAAACGTGAGTGGAGGCTAATAGGAGGAGCAAACTTATAAAGGTGATTCTAAATGTAGGTATCATTTAGAAGGGATGATATTGATCCAAAGAAGTGGAAAATACGAAGAAATCATCAAAAGATCCAACAGATTACATCATCAAACCTGAACTTGCAAGAACATAAAATAACAAAAGAAGGGAGATTTAAAATTATGAACTCTTTGGTTTCTATTTGTTTTTTTTTTCTGTTTTTGTTTGATTTCTTTTTTCTATCATATGTAACTAAACATCTTAGTGTCTAGGTATAATTAACCATACTTTTTATATTTGATTTCTTTTTTCTATCATATATAACTAAACATCTTTAGTGTCTAGATGTGATGAACCATACTTTGTGCTACAGTATATTTTGATTCTTTTATTTAATGCAATTGTTTTAATTGATCTATTGTGATTAAATTATGTGTTTAATACATGTTCTAATAGATCTAGAATATTAGTACATAATCTGATTTTATAACATAGAGATTGAGTAATATTATGTATAAATAGATATACCATAATTTAAAGGAGTTGATTGCAAACCTAGAAATTGGTCGATATAAATTCTCTAGATTAAGGATAAACATAATAGTGGAATTCACAAATCGGTAAAGTAATTTTATAATCTTTAACCTGAGTAATTCAGTTAATAACCCTAGGATTAGTTGTTAGTAGTCTCAAGTGAGATATTAGCATAAAATCAAAATTTTCATGGTCCAATAATCAATAAAACAATTGCATAATAAAAAAACAATTATTTAAGGGCTTTAGGGGGATTCATAACCAAGACACTAATTCTTGATATTAAATGTTTTCTAAGTGACTTCTTACCTCTTTGTGTTCAATATAACTACCTACTTTATTTTAATTATTTAAGTTTTAATTTTTTATTAAAATATAAAATCAATTTGTATGCTAGAAAATAGAAAAACGTAATTAGTAGTAATCACTGTCTTTGTGAGATCAACCCGTACTTGCCTATGCTACTATAACTATGTCGTGCACTTATAGTAAAATTAATATTTGGATAGAAATAACCAATCAGGTGTGTACCAATCTATATATTTCATACTGATGTCTTATATTATATTTACTTGATCATAATAAAAACACTTTTCTCTAATGTTTTTTTTTTGATAAATGAATGATGTATTACTATAGATGAAACTATTACAACATTTCAGGAAAATGAGTTCAAGGTATAGAGCCTATATTATATTACAAAAATCTAATTGAAACATAAGAGAAGAAAACAAGGACTAAGTAATAATTATAATAGCCATCTGCTTTTTAGTAATAAATATAATAGCCATCTGCACTTCATGTCCGTGGAAATGGAGTGTTGTGCACTCTTGGCAAAAATGCTAGCTCCGACTTAATTGATGATTTGATCCGCAAGCTAATATTTATCTTCCTTTATGTCGGTAAATCTGCGACTGTTTCGTTCTTTCGAAATGCTATACATAGTTTGTGAATAAAGGAACATATTTATGACCTTTCTTAGTTTTGATAAGGACCCAATGTAGCACATGATCCCAATCATAATGTCCACTATAAGAAGAAAGCATGTGCATAAGAAGACTCCAAATGGCCTTATAGTAACTGTTGGACCCCGTTTTCGGAGCCCAACATCGGACACGGAAGCATGAGGCTTGAGCGTGGAGGGAAGACTTGGAAGTTGGAAATTTAGAAGAAAAGTCCTTCGGAAGCAAAGGTGGGCATCGCCGCGGCGAACACCTTTCGGGAACTTACGCCACAGTGAGCGAATGAACTTTCGTCGCGGCGAACCCGCGATTTTATCTTTCGTCGCGACGAGCAAATGGTTTCGTCGCGACGAAAGCCCTTTTTTTTCCACAAAACCTAAACTTAAAATTTTCAGCCATTTTCATGAAAACAACACAACCCAAAATAAACTCAAAAGCAAACTTAAACATACACTCAAGCAATCTTCTAAAATCTTATTCTCATGGTAAAATGATTTAATGCAAAAGTTTGAAGCTAAAACAATATCAACCATATCCCATTGATAACCAAAAGAAGAGTTTTGCAAAGCTTTAATGGCATTTCAAGCCATAATGCATCATTTGAGTTCAAGAACCAAAAATACAAAATACATTTGAACTAATAAAACTTGAAATGCGGCTAAAGCCTCGAATTCTCAAAATCTAACTTGAAAATACAAAAATATGACAATTCGGAGTGATGCCGTAACTCTTGACCTACTCGATCTCTTGCTCATCACTTGAATAGGGGAGGAGAATGGGGGGTGAGCTATAAAGCTCGTGAGTAACATATTTATAATAAAGAAACAAGCAAAACTATTTTCAAAAGAAACTCATTGCCATTGTACACTTTCGAAACCATAGTAATTTCACATGTAAATATCACCATCCCAGAATTCTCGATTTTCAAACAATTCATGAGCAATTAAAAATCATGTATGTATCAAACTTATCAACAGATCATAAGCATATAAGCACATCAGAATGGTTTGGGTAAGTCCAAATTCATGACGCACTACACATTTCTATATAATGGTCCTGTGTAGCCGTAAAATTCTTGAGGGAGTCCTTAAGGGAGCTTCATGTCACTAGCGGGCAGGCGGGAGAAGCCTATACTTGGGTTAACGTGCACGTGCCAATTCTTGAGGGACTACCACAAACCCACATAACACACATAGTTCAAAATCTTATAAACTTGTTGCCAAAATGGCACTTTATTGTAAACTTGCTTTTCATAACCTTGATATCCTTGTAAAAATCATTTTTGAAAACATGATTTCATGAACATGTATTCTTTTAAGGAGAAACCCTTTTCAAAGTCTTTTCATCAATCATCAATACAAATCACGTAGCAAACATATAACAATTTCACAATTCACTCAAAAAGCAAATAAGACAACATTGATGATGCAATTTAAATCATTAAATCTTTCTTGATTTGAAGAAAACAATGAGTGACTTATTTACTCTATTATAAACGTGTACCCACCTTGAGTTCCTTGCCTATAATCTTGCTTAAGGATGTCTTTCCTCTTGTTCCTCTTGCTCCTCTTGCCTCACTTGATTTCCTTAAACAATAACCAAAATTCCATTCAATTTGGTGTAGAAATCGGAAAGTCATACTTTAACAATTTGGACTATAACTTATGCTGAAACAAAAATTCTATACTCAACTTCCATCCAAAATTTGATATCTTTAGAGACTGAATCAGAACTTAATTTCTTTATAAAACTTGTAGCCCTATGTCTCTAGTTTATAACTAATTAAGAATCAACTCATTTGGACATCTACAGCAAAAGTTATGCCCAAAATACTAAAATATATCGGTGCAGGAAAATGGCCTCTCGCCGCGACGAGGATGATGGCACGCGCCGCGACGTGGGCATAAGCGTGCTGCGACGTGCGAGTCCAAAATTCTCTCGAAACTTGTTTTTCCCTCATTTTTCAACCATATTCCTCCCATCTTTCAAATATAACACATCTAAACCCTAAACCATCTATTATACTTCATTTCTAAGCTCATTCCAACCTAATATCATCAACAAAACATCAAAATCTATCCTTGATCATTAACCCTAAAGATAACATTTGCATATTTCATTCACTAACACTTTCCACACATATTAAGCTATATTGGGGTTTCATCTAACCAAAACAAGATGGAATAATGCTCATAGTTACTTGTTGATGCTTCAAAATCTTCAAAAAATCTCTAAACCTAGCTTTCCTCTTTTTCTCTTCTTCTTCCTTTGTCACCAACAATACTCACCTCTCAAACAAGACAAAAATTTGTTCTTCTTCTAAGTTCTACTCTTATCAATCATACAAATGTCCATTATACCCCTCAATATAAGCCTTATACCTCTTAACCTTAAGTCATCTTCCCATTTTGCCCTTATATATTTTTACTTCTTCATATTCACTTACACCATACTATACTCTAACTTAATCTTAATTTCTGCATTTAATACTTCTAATTCCATCAATGTAAGCAATAAATCCTCTAACAAAAGTAATAAATCAATCAAAACCTCAAAAATTAATTGAAATCATACTTATTCAATAAGAAAAGAATTTCGGGGGCCAACAGTAACTGCATATAAAGTGTAGGTGATCGTGATCCTCGGTAGCCTTATTACATAATAAACATACGTCATCATCTCCACCATGCCATTGAGTTTAGTTTTGAGACGGTTTTTTATTGCAAGTCACATGATAAATGATACCTTAGGGCTGATGACTTTACAGCATAAGAGAGGAAACCAGGGGACAACAATAGGGTCATCTAAAAAAAGAAAGTGTATTCTTTCCACTTTGTCACTTTATTCCCATTTTAAATTGTAAGTGTTACTTATCCGTAATGAATAATGATACTTTTTGTATGTAGACATGGTATTGAATAAATACAAATGGTACAATTTATATTGTAGTAAGTTATGGTTTCAAATAAGAGATGGTATTTCTTTTCTTTACTCAACATGTTACTTATTTTAAATGATTCATATTAACTTTTATACATAACATTGGTATTGCTTGTATTGATTTGTGGAATATTATGTAATGAGACATGGTATTCCTTTCTCTCACTCATTATATTCCCTTTAAGTTATGGTATAATTTTTATTTAGCCACATAATTATTTATGTATATTGTTGCAATGCATGTAAAAATGAGTGATGATATTTTTCATATGTATGTATGGTATAGTGTATAATGAGGTATGGTACTGTTTGTGCTAACTTCTAGTAAGATATTCACATATTAAAGTTAAATTGTCATTAATATGTAATGAGTCAACTAATGGTATATATTTTTCTACAGAGTCTTTAAACCAATTTCTTTGCATATTTATGGTATCTTTTCTAAGTGAGCCTTGTGTTTTTTAGAATCTAAAGAAATGAGATTTAAACATAACACTCAAGGTTTTAAAACTTGTTATATAAGAAAATTTGTATTAATTAAGATGGATGATAATGATATTAGTTATGAAGTGGCTTTCTTCTGGCGTGGCTTAGTTGAGGTATCACGATTACTTATTGTTATCAAAATGCAGCTTATCTTTCTCCTTTATAAACGACTATAACATCTTCTCTTCCTCATCACTAATGTTTACTTGACAGGGCCATGTTTGAGATGAAATAGAGAAAAAGAAAGGAGACACCACACATTAACAAAAGGATGTTTAGAAACTTTTGAATTGAATTCATTAATGAATTGGATTCAATTACATTAATGAGATTGAATTGAATTCAATTTACACTGTTTGAAACAAACTCAGTAATATTATAAATGAATTTAATTACACTGTTTGGAATAAGAATGAATATAGTGAGGAACGAGAATGAAAATTATTCTTATAATTATGATGGTTGGTTAACAGGAAGGAATGATTACTATTACCAAAGTTTTAAAAACTGGATTGAACTGCTTGGTCCTACCGGAAAAGGTTTGAATCGGTCAGTGGTCTGGTTCAGTTTCACCTAATAATCTCTTTATATAAAAACAGGTCGGTTCAAACCTTTTTCGGTCAAATCGGATAGTCCGGTCTGATTTTTTTGACTATCCTCTGCGTTGCAATACGTTTTTAACCATGTTCCATCTCTAGCTTTTGCCCAAAAACAGCGCACCTTTCCTATTAATATGAAAATCACTTATTTTTGTTAATTTATTTTTGTCATATTTTATAAATATTTATTCATTTATTTTTTAGATCTCATTTATTAAATAAATGCATAATCATAGAATAAGATAGAAATATAAGTTAATCTGTTTCAAAATTTAGTACCTAATAGAAAAAAGTAATTTTTATAACTCAAGAAACATATTTTTTTTAGTTTCATTGTTGGGTTTGTTTTTATATTTATTCTACCCATATTCAATCATACTTTTGAAAAAAATTTAATTATATTTTAAAAAATATTTATTAATTACAAAGTTTATTTAAAGTAATTTGATAGGTAATATTTAGAACTCTATTTCATATCAATTTCTAGTATTGATAAGTTTTGTAACATTTAGAACTCTATTTAATATCAATTTCTGTAACATTTAAAACTCTCTTTCATATCAATTTCTGATTTTGATAGTTGAGTTATATATAGTATATATACTCTTTCAACTATTTATTTTGTTGATCTAAAGCACCAAAATTGAAAACTAGCAATATTTCAGTCAAGCTATTTAAAGTGGAGCAATTGTTGGAGCAAAGTTTAATAAGTTAGTAATATCTGTTGGTCTTTTGTGTGTCCATTCTGTTGGTATTTATTTTCTTTATTACAATTGACAATGAGAATTATTTAAATTGTAAACTTTTTCCCTGACAATAGTATACCCAATTATTTTTAAATATTTTTTAGGTTAAATCATAATAGAGAGTATAGAACCATCCTCTACTCGTGGTAAGTCCGATTTAGCATGGAATTATTTTTCTTCTTCTCAAGCTTCTGATGGGAATATCCAATATAACTGTATGTTTTGCGGTAGAATATTTAAAAGAGGAGGAATTTTTAGAATGAAAGAACATCTTGCTAGTGTTAAGGGTAATATTGCTTCTTGCAAAAAAAATAGTACTTGATATACGTGATATGATTGGAAAATATTTGCAGCAACAAGTAAAAAAGAAACAGGAAAATAAAGAGACTCATGATATATCTTTTGGAGATGATGAAACACCACAAGTATTAGATAAAGGAAAAAAGAAAAGCTATTATTGACATAGATTCTTATTTTTCTCTAAGAACTACTCCTGGTTCTCAACCTAGCCTAAAAAGTTTTACGGTTGATAAGGATGTTGTTTTACGATGTAAAAGAGCATGGGCTAGATAGTTCTATCATTCATATATTCCCTTAAATGCTTTAAATTCACCATATTTTCAATAAGCAATTGATGCCACAACAACAATAGGTCCAAGATTTAAAGTACTATCTTATTATGAGTTGCGTGTGCCTTTGCTTCAAGATTTAAAAAGAAATGTCAGTTAATTGTGAATACATATAAATCTAGTTAGGAATCAACAAGATGCACTATTATGGCAAATGGGTGAACTGATCAAAGACAAAGAACCTTGACTAATTTCTTGGTTTAATGTAATATTGGAACAACTTTTATCAAGTTTGTTGATGCTTCTGACATGGTAAAAAGTGCTAATGCTTTATCTGAATTATTCTCTGAAATTTTCGAGTGGGTTGGACCAAAGAATGTTGTGCATTTTATTACAGATAATGTAGCAAATCATGTGTCAGATGGGTAATTATTACAATCAAAGTATGGACATATTTATTGGTCTCCATACACTGCTCATTGTATAAATCTTATTTTAAAAGATATTGGTGGTATGGGCCATATTTCTAATCTTGCTTCACGCGTATCTAAGATCACAATTTTTGTGTATAGTCATGTCACATTTTTGTCTTGATTAAGAAAACAAAAAGACTGAGTTGAGATTGTTCGTCATGTTGCTACCAAGTTTACAACTACATTTATTACTTTGAAAAGTGTTTATGAACATAAGCAAGTACTTCAAAATTTAGTGACATGTAAACATTTTTCAAGTCATTAATTATCAAAGAGTGAAAAAGGAAAAGAAGTTTGTGCTATTATTCTAGATAATAAATTTTGAGATGCTTGCTTGATCATTGTAAAGATTGTGGCTCCGCTTATAAGGCTGTTGAGGATTGATGATTCTGGGATATATATATGATGGTATGTATAGAGCTCACAAAACAATTATAAATATTTTTAAAGGGAAGAAGAAACTATAAAAGCCTTATATAGATATTATTGATTAACGACGGGATAAGCATCTTACTCAAAGGATTCACTTAATGCTTATATAGTGGAGAAGAATGTAAAATTAATATTATGAGCGATTTGTTTGATGTGATTGAATGCAAATGTATTTTCTCTATTGAAGAGCAATCACAAGCGATAAATGAAATAAAATTATATCGTGAAGGTTTAGAGAGTTTTGTTAGATCATCAACAAAGAGAGAACTTATGTTGAACAAAATGCAGCCAGGTAAGTTTTATATTTTTAATTCATTGTTTACTTATTAATAATATATAATTTTATCATAACTATTAATTTAAAATACAGAT
>JANZLD010000006.1:29859709-29869929 GCA_026413575.1 Erythroxylum carthagenense | reverse complement strand
CATTTGTTCCTACTAAAGAACAAAGAGCAGATGTCTTCACAAAGGGGCTATTCAGACAACCATTTGAAGAACAAATTGGCAAGTTGGGCATGATAGACATCTTTGCACCAACTTGAGGGGGAGTGTAGAGAATCCCATAATAATAGATAGTCCCTTAATCTAGGGATTATCCTTATAGATTATCCTTAGCTATAATATCTAGCTATATTAGGAATATTTCCCAATAAGGAATTTTCTTAATTAGGAAGACTGCCATAATTATGTACTCCAGCTCTATATAAGAATGACAGCAGCTGTACGTCTATAATTATAATAAAAACAGAGAAGCTTTTAGCACTTTATTATTGATCTATAAATTCATTGAAAAAGTCAATTGTTTTCCGTCATTTTGCATACTCGAAGGGCAAGTATTTTTTTTAAAAAATAAAAATGAGTTTAGAGCTACTTTTTTTTAAATCACATTTGAGCAGTAATTGAATAATATATAATTTTAGTGAAGTTTGCACTTAATTATGACTCCTTTTAAGTTTTGTTTTGGACAGTAGGCTAGCTTACGTCTTTTTTCTTGGCAGCATGAAACAGAAATTCAAAGATCGAATTACCAAAATAGAATGAAAATAGGATAAAAAAATTGAAGGCTCAAATATTTCATTTAGCATTGAAAAGTTAGGAAATTTTTATTTATAATTTAAAAATATGTTTAGTTAGGGTTTATTAATAGAATATAATAAAATATAATATTATTTCATTATTTGAGAGGATGATTTACAATAGAATAAAATGAGATGAGATGGAATATATTGCATCTTATTCTATGTTAAACAATAAAACTGAGAAACTAGAGTTTATGATATAACGTAAAATGATAAACAACTTTTAACTGTATTATATTATAAATCTTTTTTAAATACTATTTCACTATATTAAATTATGATTTTTTTATTCTTCCCCAACAATAATTTTTAATATTATAACTATTTATAATCTATTATGTTATAAATTATTTCATTCTAATAAAGACCTCCAAATATAGCCTAAAGAATTCTGAACTACGAGTTCCTACTACGGTAAAATTCCTAAAGATCACAAATTTTGATAATTTAGAAGATTAATTTTGATCGAGGTTGTGTTGTATTCGTTTTTCCAATATATACGAAGCCGTAAGAGAACGTGGATCGCCGCCTTCCCTTCTATTGAACCCGCTATTCCTAAGTTCCTTGCCAAATTTGCGCCGTGATAAAATTTTCTTAGCCACATAACACACGTCAGTGGGTCATTTCCGCAAACACTTTACGTTCATCTTTAGTAAGTTCAATGTTATCTCTAGTCATGCGAGGAATCATATTTCTAAGACCAACCACAAGTTTGTATTCTGTTCTAGCTCGTAATTTTTTACATGCATCCGATATTGGTGTTCTCCAAGTTGGAATTCCAGTTTGTGGTACCCTTCCTACTAGGCCCATGAGTTCTCTACTTTCTTCCGAGTTTTCTTTCTCCATCTTCCTGAATATTCATACTCGTTGTGCCTCAGACGACGACCCACAAATGCGCAAAGATGGTTCATATGATACTGACAATGAGGTTAAGAAGTTGAGTATTAAAGATGATGAACTTGTTGAAGATGCGAAGTTGAGTATTAAAGATGATCAACTTGTACAAGATGTGAAGATCATTATGAACATACTGCGTGGATTGCCTGTGGAAGTGAAAAATAAGATTGAGCAATGCGGTGTTAAGGTGACACAAGTTTTGGTGCTTGAGGTGCTTTCACGGGTGCGGAACAACTGGGAGGCTTCATTTACTTTCTTTCTGTGGGCTGGAAGGCAGCCAGGTTATTCTCACTCTGTTCGTGAATACCATAGCATGATATCTATTCTTGGCAAAATGAGGAAGTTTGATACGGCATGGTCCTTAATTGATGAGATGAGAGGGGCTCAGACCAGTGTGACTCCACAGACGTTGTTAATTATGATTAGGAAGTATTGTGCAGTGCATGATGTAGGTCGGGCTATCCACACCTTTTATGCTTTTAAGCGTTTTAAATTGGAAACTGGAATGGATGAGTTTCAGGGCCTTTTATCTGCTCTGTGCCGATACAAGAATGTGCAAGATGCTGAGCACTTGATGTTTTGCAATAAACATGCGTTTCCCTTTAACACTAAGAGCTTCAATATTGTGCTCAATGGGTGGTCTAATGTGATTAGTAGTCCGCGTGAAGCTGAGAGAGTATGGAGGGAGATGCGAAAGAGGGGTATACCTTATGATGTTGTGTCCTATGCGAGTATAATATCTTGCTATTCCAAGACAGGAAATCTTTATAGGGTGCTTAAGCTTTTTGACAGAATGAAGTCAATGGGGATTGAACCCGACAGGAAAGTTTACAATGCTGTCATTCATGCTCTTGCAAAGGGTAGGCATGTAAAGGAAGCCTTCAAGCTTGTGGAAACAATGGAGGAGAAGGGTATAGCACCTAATGCTGTCACCTATAACTCACTGATCAAACCTTTGTGTAGGGCTAAAAAGATAGATGAGGCTAGACAGGTGTTTGATGACATGCTACACCATGGTCTTCCTCCAAACATAAAGACCTATCATCCATTCCTCCGTATGTTAAGAACAGAGGATGAAGTGTTTGCATTGTTGGATAAGATGAGAAAAATGAACTGCTGGCCAACAAATGACACCTACATCATGTTGATTAGAAAATTTTGTCGATGTCGTCAGCTTGATAGTGCCCTTAAGTTGTGGAATGAGATGAGTGAAAACGGGATAAGTCGTGATCGAAGTTCATATCTGGTTCTGATACATGGTTTATTCTTGAATGGAAAGTTGGATGAGGCCTACAAGTATAATAAAGAAATGAAAGAAAATCACTACTTACCAGAACCAAAGATGGAAGAGATTCTTCAGACATGGTTGTCTAATAAGGAAATGGTCAACTATCAGACAAAAGAACCAAATGGCAATCCCGAAACCTATTTATAAGAATGCTAATCACGAGAAACATTTCCTCCGACAAGCTGAAAGTAGGAGACTCTGAAGATATCTCGGTCTTTCCTTTTGGAAACGTTCATGCTTAAAACTTAAAACCAGGCGACTGTGTATCCAGCAACCTAAAGGTCCGTCATATCAGACGGAATTACCGCATCCACTGTTTTAAGTATGTGTTTATGTGACAGGTTACAGTCATTCAATTTTTCTCCTCACACTTACTATACATCTGTAGCAACTCCAGCCTGTCCAAAAGTGAGGTTTAAACTATTGATCACATATATATGTTTAGCCTCTCCTGAAGCAACTTAATGTAATCCAATAGATGGATTACAAGATGGATCTAGTGCACTGGATCACAAGATGGTAAAGGTGTGGAACAAGACCGCAACCCAGGTACAAGTGCAATGGTCTAATAGTTCCCCATCGGTGGCTACATGGGAATCCTTGATGGAGTTGCAGAAACACTTCTCTGAAGCGAAGCTTGTGGACAAGGTTTTCGAAGAAGGGGGTGTTGTTACAGGACAATGAAGAAGGAGAAGCGTGCTAAGTAAAATAAAGAGCATCGACGTTTAGCAGTATCTATGGCTAGAAATAGGATAAACTGATTTTCAACAAGTGTAAGAACAAACATTTCTGGTACCAAACGTATTTGTTTTGCTGGAGCGAGGGTAGAGAATGAACCATTTTCCGGTAATAAAATAATAATAATAGGGCGTGCTTGAGGAAATTTTAAGCAAGATATGGTGCTAAACGCTGGAGGCGTTTGATTTTTCCAGCAAAAGCTATTCCAAGACTGCTAACCCTGTTATTGCTGGACATTTATTTATTTATTCTACTTGGGATATAAATTATTCAGAACTTGCCCTTTAACAATAAATCCGTAAGACTACTACAATCCATGCCCACTTCTTTCAAATCTTGTTTGAAATATTTCCATTCTCACTTTAAATTGCATACCTATCCATTGTCCATGACAGAACATCCCATTTTCTTCTTCTGAGAGTAGACATGCACTTCAACGTAAGGAATCATGAAACTGCTTGAAAAAGTATATCACTAGCTTCAAACCACATACATTTATAGGATCAGATTTGGTTTATACCAAGTACAAACTAATTACAGATCAACTTCACGGCCTTTCTTTCACCAAACCAGAAGTTCTATGAAAACTGGCCATTAAAACATCAGAGGTAAATATTAACTTCACACCTATTTTATGTAAGTTATCTCAGTAAGACAACAAAGACCATGCACTAGAGTACTATACATACGCAGAGAGAAGAAGACAGGGAAACATCTTGTTCACATTAGGAAGCGCTCGCAGCAAAAGAAATGCTCCCATATCAGTTTTAAGTTGTCTTCAAGCATGTCACGGATTGAATTACTTTCAGCATTTTGTCCCTGACAAAAATAGTGTAGCAAGCTTTACACTCATCATACATTACAATATGAACCAGAGAAATGAGATCAATTCAAGAACTAAGAAGATGATGTGCTTGTGCGTAAATATTAACTTAATCTGACTCGCACATAGATTGAAATGCAGCAACAACTATAAGTGAAACTATAAATCATGTTATGCAAATCCAGATGTTTAATTAAATGTTAGCCCAACAGACCCTGTTCCTAATAAAAGGATCACGACAATAACAAATACAAAGCTCCTATAGTCTAGCAATTAAGTTTGTTCCTTTATCCAATAAATAAGCTTCCACACAATAACAACAAAAATATGAAATTTACAAGAAAAGCGATGCTCAAAATGAATATGAAGACGTATAAAACTTGTTTCTTCTCCTTTTTGTAATGGGGGAAATTGAGAGGGGAAAGAGATCTGGTTTTCATTGCAATAGAACAAATATTATCACTGGGGAACCCTTTACTCGTGTCAACACAGATCACACTATAAAAGGAAGAGAAGAGAAGTTAACCGCACAAATAAAACTTACCTGCGATTCTATAACTATTCCTTTTAACTTGATATACATTTCTCCTGAAGCTTCCCCAGTTGCATTCCTAAAGTCAAATCGATCAGCATGTCGAACTTTCAGCCTGATTGACTTATTTTTGTAGGCTTTAGAAATGGTGTGCCAAACCCCTACAACAGTATATCTATCTCCAGAAGATTCCTTCCCCAGTTGCCATCTCAACCCACCTTTCACATTCGAATCCAAAACTGCAGAGTTAATCAGGTTTCTTATGCTATCCATTTCATCATCCTGCAGTAAAGACCAATTGGATCTCAAAATTTCACATACCTATCTTCATTTTCTTACAGACCACCATAACATGGTAACACATGCTCTTGCTATTTAAAGTGATTTGAACTCAAAACAAAGTTCTAACAAATGTGCTTGCTGTTCAAAAAAATATAAAGAAATATAGTATTATATGTTTTAAGCTGGAAGGACCAATCATGTCTTCTGTTTGAAGTAAATTGACTTTATGAAAGACATGTTTTTTATTTCATCTCTTACAAATAAGAAAACTAGATCATTTTCATCAAATGGAGTCAGATTAGTTGAAAAAGGAACCACTTCTTTTTTAACCCAGATCTGTAATATGCCTAGAGAATTATCTCTCCCAATTAAGGAAAAAGTGAAAACCATCAATTTGTTTTTTGAGAGGGTAACATAGGATGGAATAGAGTTTGAATGTTTCCAAATTCATTTCCCAAAACCCTCTCCAGAATCAATAACTTGAGTCAAGTGACAGCTAGCCTTACACAAGCTCCCATATTGTCTCATAAATCAACGTGGGAAGATATCTTCTTCTTTTGTGTAGCAGTGAATTTGTCTCATCATCCTTTGCATCAGAAAAACGAATTCTAAGGACAGTCTAATGATTATCAAAAAGAAAAATAAATATGGCCTAAATTAATGTATCTTTATAACAAAGGTAATGCATTTACTTAAGGTTTGGACAGTATATGAATGTTTACTACACAGCAGTTCACAGTTTCCAGTACAGCCTAGCTATTAGCAGTTCCCAGTAAATGATAGTGAATAATCTTACGGTTAAAGTGGTTAAGATCCTCTTAGAACATAACATGAGCCTTAGGTCGATATTCTTGTCAAGGCATGATACATCTGTAACCATATGGCGCACTTGGTTCAATTCAACCTGCAAGCATGTGCCTTTTACTTTAATCAAACAGTCATAAAATAGAACAAAGTAGATTATGTGAACATTGCAGACACTAATTCAAAATCAGGAGGCTGGGAAAAGTTTTTTCAATTCCCTACAAATGACAGAAAGGTTAATACGAAGAGCCATCTTCCTATGTTAATGAAAAGTAGCTTAATAACCATTCAGAGACAGTCCAGCTGTGCAACAGAAAACCTACCTTGTAGAGTTGAAGTTTTTTATCCTCCTTTACACTACATTTGCATGAAACTGTTGAATCTGGTCGTGAATTATCAGATAACTACAACAAATGTTAGAGGAACAAGTCAGTGACGAATCAGAATTATGGAACAAGTTGCATAGCTTAAAAAATACCTTAACATGGTATACGTCCTTCTCCTCTTGAAAATCAAGTCCAATCATGGGGACTACTTTATCTTTGATGTTCTCCATGTAAGAAGAAGGAACATTCGTGTAAAATGACTTTTTCAATTGCCTTAAAATGGTTTCTGTAACCAGATCTTTTTCAACACTTGCTAGGCTAGCTGAAGGGCTCCTGAACAAATAGAGCAATTTGATTAACTAGTTGTGAAACATAGAGTGCATTCATCAAAACTTTACGTATTACAAGTTCCGATCATAGACATGAAGGACTCAACTCAACTTTTTTTACTAGGTCCAATGAATGTATACAAAGAAACAATTCTGTTCAGTCTCAGTTAGCGTTAGCAGAAAAAACAATGACAAACCATTTAATAGCCAAGTAATAAAAAGCAAATATTTGGAAGTTTACACTGGAGAGCAAGAGGAAACAACTTAAAGTAATCAAAAGGGAGAAAAATCTAACACACAGCAATGAGGCTTGACAAGCTCATCAAACAAAAACAATCAATGACTACTAAACCACTTACCCACGAAAAACAATTTTTCCAAATCGGGCAACCAATGTTGGCTTAACTTCCACCCCTTGATCCTCCATTTCATTCCTTAAAATTTTGAAAGAAGATAGCAAGTTTTGTTGTACATTTTCTGCTATAATAACCCAAGGACTTCTTGGGAAAAGCTGTCTCAATTCAGTATCCTCTACAACACGTACAATTTCAAAAAAAACAAAAGTCAATGCCAACTGTTTGTGTTCAGGTAACAAAATTTAAGAGATAGGTACAAGAAACATAGAATGCCAACCTGTAGCTGAATGACTACGAACCAAGATGAGAGGTTTTTCCCCTGCTTTGCGCTCAACGTCCTCCAAAGAAATTGGATCGAGATGAATATAGGAAGGAAACTGGTCATTCTCAGCCAAACCAACAGGAAACCATGTACATATAGCGTGATTGGCATATACTATCATCCCACTCCTACCTAAGTTAGAGACATTCGATTTGAAATTCAGATTTTTCCTAAATTGAGGAACAAGCAACTCAGGAATTGGCGATGCCCTGTCCTTGCCCTTTAAAAGCCGCTTGTGTGGAGGAACGTAAGCCATGAAAAACAGTAGCAATTCTATGCAACCTGATCACGTCAGAAACAAGTTATATTGAAAAGGTATCATGCATGTAGTACTTGGAACAGAACATACAACTTGTATAGTTGAAACATATCAATAGCGCAGCCAGTAATCGCCAATATACAATTGCAGACAATGTTGGGTAGTTTGGTTTCAAAAGAGAAACAACCCCAAACGAACCCATCAACCTAGTCGTACTCTGCTGAGAAATACGGTTACAATTGAAAGAACCTTATAAACAACTGACCAACCTGACAATCGACCAAGTTAACTTCTTCCACATGTCTTCCATACACCCATAATGATTTTTTACAAACGTGAACCAGTTAAGTGACCACTAATTGAAGTAAGAAAAGAAAAACCCAGGAGCTACAAAACCCATAACTGTAATAATTTGAGCTTCCACTCAAGATTAAAGTAACGGAAGTAGAAAAAATGTTACCTTGTCGAAGAGCTTTAAATCTTCAATTGATCTATCAAACTAAACTGAACTAGACTATTTATATAGAAAAACGGACAACAAACTGGGATTGAAGCTACTTCACTACAAAGTCATTAATCAACAACTTGGCGAACAAGATGATACTAGGAAGTCATTAATCAACAACTTGGCGAACAAGATGATCTTGAGTTCCTTGTCCACGCGATTTTTGAATAGTAAGTTCCACTAACTAATAAAGTTCAGTGACGTGGCCTCCATCTTTTTGGCATACGGTGTCAAATGAATAAATTCTACTCAACCGGCCGGCTTACTTGTATGACTTCATATGATTAATTCACTGTTTTCAATATTTATTTGGCAATTCATCTCATTTATCATTTAATTAAAGAATATTTTTTTTTAACCTTTGATAAGCCTATTCATATCCATTAAACAAAAGATTTCAAAGACTAATCATTTCATTTTTCAATTAATCCACCTCACTTTATGATAAATAATTTTCATTAAAAATGACTTTAAACTCCATTTTAAATTCAATTCGAATTCCTTACTTTCTTTAAAGACTTCAAATAATTCTTAATTTGTAACTCCTTTGTACTACACATCAAAACCCAAATTATAAATCAAGGAGACTGTTCTTGAGATGCCTTTCGTCAAATTTGATGTGATTTATGAATGAAACAAAACACACAACCGAATAGTAAACAAATCTCACAAACAAGTATATATATATATATATACATATATATATATATATATTGTTACTATAGTATCTAATATAAGCGAGCATATTGTCGAGTCTACAAAGATTGTGACTACTAATAAATAATGTCTTCATATTATCTAATCTAATAAAGCGAATGATTGATTTGGAGGGAAATAAAGAAACAATTCTAAATTACCAATTTAAAGCAATAAACAAGATTAAAACAACCAATAACTAAATTAGATCTAGGTTATACTTTCATTGTATCTCTTTTTCCTATACTTTGTTTGTACTCTAACTTAATGATCAATTCCATCCCTTTAAATGACTCAGAATTCTTAAGTTATAAATATCTACTTTTTCAAACAATTTATCCCTAATTTTTAAATTAATTGTTTACCAAAATCTTTTTTTAATTAAATTAACCTAAGAACACATTAACTCGCTTTGCAAATTCTTATGATAGGTTATACTCTAACTTAGAATGATTGCGTAATTATATCTCTAACAACCCATAGAATCCTCATCATTCATGTTGTGATCTAATCATACAAATCACCTTCCTATCTCAACATGTGAATTTGATTATCATATCTTAAAGTTTCTTTATTTTTATTCAACACAATATGGTAACATGAAAAAGTTCAAGAAAACTAAAAATTTTATTAAATGAAAGTGTAAATTCAAAATATCAAGCCATATGGTTTATCCCACTCAGATCTATACACCAGTTAGTTTAAGATAAAACAGATAAAAACCCTACAAAAAAATGAAACAACAAACAGATAAAGAAAACATCCTCATGATTCTTGAATCGTTAAATTCTTATTGAATCTTTGATGGATTTCTTTTCTTTTCCTAAGGTTGCCTTTGTCTTGATCTCTAGTGGTTTTTTTTTGTCATAATTATTTCTTACCTCCAAATTTCACTACAAGAAAATAAGACATTTTGCGACGTTTTTAAATAATGTCACAGATTGTCTAACATTCTGCAACGTTTTTAAAATATCACAGAAGACATTCCATGACATTTTTATTATTATTTGTATTATTATTTATTATATTTTCTATTTTTTGAAAATCATATTAATTTAATAATTTTTAAATTTAATAATTATTTTTTAAAATAGAAAAATTTTAAATCTTATTTATTTAATAACTATTCAATATTATTTATGAATTTTATTTACTTAATAATTCTTCAATCTTTTATTGTATCATTAATTTTAATAATTATTCATGTATCACAAGAATTTTTTACCTGCAGACAATGTATTATTTAATTGCAATTCGCAAACATGTCATAATATACTTATAAAGTGTGATGACAATTAGCTAATCAAATAAATTAATTATGGAAAATCAACATTTTTTTGAGAAGCATTAAACATATTTTGCATATTTCATAGGATCAATAGATATGATAAGAGAACAATTACATGGTAG
>JANZLD010000006.1:29829594-29849967 GCA_026413575.1 Erythroxylum carthagenense | reverse complement strand
AAACTTCTCAAGTTTAATTCAAGCTAAACCTCATCTCAATAGCATAACCATATCAAAAGTTATGACCCAAACATTGAAACATACTCACATTCCCTTTTCCAGCTTTTACACCTAACTCTACTCCTATCATTCCAATACCCTTTCTACACCCATAAGCATCCAATTTAGTCATTAATTCAGCCAAAATTTAATCAAGACCTTCACTTGAACAAGTAGCCATAAAATGGCAGCACACACACACAACTTTCTTTCTTTAATAAACACTCATCTAACATCATCAAGCTTAATCCAAAACACTTAATTTACATACTACATATGCTATATCATTCATCTTTACACAAACATAACTTTATACCCATACAATCAAAACCCAAGTTTCACGAAATTAATGCACAAAATACCATAATTAATGCATCCAACTACCAATTTATAACATAAGACATAATCCTTACCTACTTAAGCTTTCACTCCTTCAATTCTTCAAAAGACACCAACTTCTCTACTTTTCCTACCCCTCACGACCATCATTCTTTTAAAGGGGAGAAGCTTAAGTTTGTAATTTTTGTAAATGAAAGAAGAGGAAATACATAGGATATGAGGGCTTGTGTAGGTGGAGATGAGTAGCAATTAATAAGAAGGAGAAAACCAAAGGAGAAGAAGAGGAAATGGAGGCTACGGGTGAGAGAAGAAAAACAAAGGGGTTTTGTCTTCAAATAAGCAAGCATCGTGGAAGACTAAAGAAGAGTGATATTTATTTAAACCTTGGCATGTTAGGCAAGTGACACATGTCACTTGCCACATGTCAACCTCTCAATCCTCCATTTAATTTCTCTCCAATTCAAGTCCAAATTCTAGTCCAATTTCTTCCCAAAATTTCAATGGCTCAAAATTAATAATTTCTAAAATCAAGTATCTAATTTCTAGTGCCATTGGACAGTACTTTTTACTATCGATAACCAGTCAGTCTGCCCCTTAGCATTTTTCCTAGTCCAGAAAAGTACCCCGAAAATTTTCAGAAAAATTTCAAAAATTCTTCAAAAATACAAAACTCACAAAAACCTACTCCAATTAAATTTGTAAGCACTAAAATCCTATTTTTTCACAAAAATCACATTTATAGACACATATGTCGGGAAATATCATGAATGCATGTACAGTTATGTGCATGTGTAAAAATTTCTATTCATGTATATATGGAGGCCATATTATGCATGATCATGCTGAGATAAGTTTACACACTCATAACCCATTCCAAATTACTATTTTACCCTTCCCATCGGTGATGGGATGTTACATGTTTACTTATAATCTTGCAAAACTTGAATGGCTTTAAGTCCAAGCAAAAAAGTAGTAAATCTACACTAATTCCTGATTCAATCCATAAGTTTGAGAACCTCTTAGACTAAAAAAAGAATAAACAATAAAATGAAACAAAAAAGTCTAAGTTAATCCAATCAAATCAAAACTAAAACACTTAGAACATCGGGTTGCCTCCCAATAAGTGACTCTTTATAAGTCTTTTAACTAGACTTTTTACTTGGGCGTTCTATATCATTAAGGTAATAGAGATTGCAAAAAAAAAATTCCTAAGCTTGTTGGGATTACATATTAAGTATAACTTTAGTTTATGCCTATTGATTTTGAATGTGTTTTGATTTTGTTGCATGATTTTTATAATCCCATAAGGAAAAACTTAGGTAATAGTGAAGGTTCCTAACCATTTAGATTTAAGTTTAATCGAAAATAGTAGAAGTTAAGAATTATAAAGTAAGACTTGATCCTCTAGTTTAAACTCCTTAGCATACTTTAGATATTTTTCATGTCTTCGCTTCTCCTTCTCCTATTATATCTTTGAATTTAATATGCCATGTTGTTCCATTCATCTAACTCATTGATTTGACATATATGTTTTTCACCTACAAAGTCTAGATCATAGTTAAGAAGTTTTATAACCCAAAAAGCTTTATACTCTAAGTCCATCGATAAGTGATAAGATTTTCCATAAATTAGCCTAGATGAATTGGTGCCAATAGGTGTTTTATAAGCAATCCTATAAGCCCATATAATATCATCTAGTCTTATAAAACAATCTTTCCTAAAGTTCTTCATGATCTTTTATAATATCCTTTTGGTTCCCTATTAGTTACTTCTACTTGACCCCGAGTTTGAGGGGTAGTAGCTTTACATGTAACATCAAAACATTTAAGAACTTTTTCAAATTGATGATTATAAATGTCTATACCTATATATCACTCATAATTGGAATATGACGTCTCACTAAAAAAATTTTCTCTGACTTCTCACTAAACTTTTTACCCTTTTACCTATCTTTCCTATTGTTTTCTTTCATATTTTGGAAAGTTCCTATGCAACAGGTCTAGTTTTCTACTAGACTAGATTCATCCTAATGGTAGAGAAAGAGGCAAGAATCAACCAATGCTATTTTGCAGAGGTCTCTTAAGATAACCAATGCTATTTTTATTATTTTTAAAAATATACAATTTTTTAACCTAAAAAGAAATCAAAAAGTCATTCAAACACTTAAAAAAATAATAGGAATCTAAAAAGAAAACAAAAGCTCATTCAAAAAATTAAAAAATAATAGGAATCTAATACTTACAAAAGGATAAAATCAAGGGAATCATACTTTATAAAATTGGAATAACAAAAAAAGTTAGAAGACTATTAAGAGTAATAATTTTTAATGGATTCAGTTGAGTTATGTTTTAGAAAAATATATGTTTTAAATCATCATTTAAGGAATGTATAAATTTTAATATTAAAAACTATGTGTTATAGGTCAACTAAATTGAATATTTCAATTATTAATCTTATTTTTATTAATAATGTAAACATATGTCTTTATTTAATTTATGTTTTTGATAACTATTCAATAATTTAAATTATAAAGAGGATTTTTGTTATGTAAATATATTGTTTAAATCATTAATATTTGTAATTAGCAATTATTAATAAAAAGATATTTATACTATATTAGATATTATTACCTAAGATCAATCATATATGTTAAGATATTAAAAATTCAATTTGAAATGACAAGATTACTAAATAATTTTACTTTTATTTTTTGGAATTTCTCATTTTAAGTGATGGAAGCTTTAGCTTCTCTCTAACATTCAGTTATATGTGAATTATGATGCCATTACTTCCCCTTGTTAAGCTTGTCTTTCTTGTGTCTTCTAATTGAGAGTTTCTTTGTATCTTTCCCTTTTATTCTGGCTCCTTCCTTTCTTTCTTTTAGTTAAGTCCTTGTTCTCTTTTTCTTGTTCTAGTTCCCCACTTCTTTTTTTTTTCTTAATCAATCTCCCTTTCCTCTACTGTTTCAACTTGCCTTCCTTATTATTCCTCTCTTCCTTATCTCTCTCATTTTCCTACTCTTCACTTTCCTTTTGAGGAATCTTCTTTTAAAATAACCTTTATATTAGTTGTCTACTTTTTTTTAATTCCTTTTTAGTTTAATATATAAACCCTTATGCCTTTAACCTTAAAGCTTTTCCCTTTTGTTTTTTGATATCCCTTTTTTTCTTCTTTGTAAATATTTCACCACCTATTAATGTTGTTATCCTTTTTTCTATTGATTCCTTAGTAGTTGGTGCTTCCCTCCCTCAAGGCAACTTATGTTTTTAGTACTAGGACTTAGGTGAAGCTGCTTTTATTTTGATCCTCTACTTTTGTCATCCTTAGCTCATAGATGGAAGCTCCATTAGCTCCACCACCCCCTCCCCCAACAACTGAAATTTTGGAAAAAGATGCCTCTAAATGGGACTTGAGCCTTCATAGTTTTCTTTTGGATAAGCATCCAACTTTTCCTGTTTTGAATTCATACACATAACGTTGTTATAAGTAATACAGATTAACAGAAGTCATGGTTAATGAGGATAACCACTTTCTCTTTAGATTTAAATTAGCAGCTTAAGCTTAAAGAATCTAGAGATAAGTCCTTGGCACTTTAACAGCAAACCATTTTCCCTCTAAAAGTGGAAACCTATAATTCAAACTCAACATCTTAGGAAAAATCAAGTTCCAATTTTGATTAATGTCTATAATATTCCTTTAGAATATTGGAGTACTAAAGGATTAAGTCACATTGTAAAATTTGTAGAAAAACCTATATGTCTTGATGAAACCATTGTTGAGATGAAGAGATTCAACTTGAGAATTTCTGTCCTAGTTGATATACAATAGGACTTATATGAAGTAATTCCTATTTTGGGATTAAAAGAACATAATAACCTCTTTGAGGATACTGTCTCTGTGTCATATTTATAGAGGCCAAAGCACACTCATTAAAGGAAAAGGTGGATATATATAGGTAAAAATTTTAGGCTAAGGAATATCAAAAGTTGATGTAACTAGAGACACCAATGGTTGATAATGGCAATAATGATAATGTTATTCCTAATAAGAACAATCATTTTTTGGATATGGATATGAAGAAAGGAATAAAGAGCAGTAAGATAACACATCAGTCAAAAGAAGTGAAGAATTCCCTAAACCCAAATACTAATGGTTATATAGACGTTAGCATTATAGTCATTTTTCCTTCTAAGGAGTGTGATTGATCTTCAAATATAGACAATTTGAAAGGATTAGGGAAATTAGTACCTTTACTATATGGCTTAGAGAGTTATTCTACTCTAAGTAATATTGATTCAATATATATTTCTTTTGATCTCTTATTATAAGTTTGTTAATCTTAAACCAAAGAGAACTTAATTACTCTTTTAGTCCTCAATTTGATAAGGAGCTTTAAGGACTAAGAATAATATATGATTATAAACTTACATCAAAAGGAAATTTAATAGAAATTAGAAGGGTAATGGATTGAATGTTGCCTTACTTGATATCTATTATTGCTTAAAATGTAAGAGGCCCTAATAGCCCCTATAGACAAAAAAATTTATATGATTACTTACTTGATCGTAAACTTTTATTGATTAGTCTTCTGGAAACTAAGATTAAGGAAAATAATGGCAAAATTTGGAGTTTTTAAAAATAAATAATACACTCATATTTTCATATATCTTTAGGACTTAATTCAGAGTCATTTACATTCATTTTACATTCATCTATAGCTAGGTTATCATGTTTTAGCATTATTCAAGTTTGTTGACGTAAAATGCATAAATGAAACAAATAGACTCGAATTGCACTGTTTTTAGATTTCTGGCACACTTGACCTTTAGTTATTATGAAATTTTTATCTCGAGATTGGTTTAGCCAAAAATTCTGAAATTTCATACTTAAATTCTTGACTCATTGATGAATTTTTTAGGACTAATTGTAGATTTTTTTGAGCTGAAATTTAGGAGAAATAAATTTCCAAAAATTGCTTCAGATTCTAGACTACTAGAATGACCTTTCGACGATGTTTCAATCATAAATTTTGACTCAGATGGTGGAATTCAGTAATTCAAGTCTTAGATTGAAGTTAACTCAAAGAAAAAGATACTGATAAAATTTGAGCTCCTAAATTGTCATCGTTTGGTTATTATGAACTGTCGAAATTGACCCTAATAAATGGGCAATAACGTGTTTCATTGTTTTATCTCTAAATTAGGTCAACCACCTCATCATTATAAGGCATATAAAACATGACTTTGTCTCTAGGTTTAGTGTCAGCCTCCTTTGGATCGTTCTCTCATATCCTAGCCAAAGTCCCCCCCTTAAATCCTAGCCAAAATCCTTCTTCTCTTCTTTTCTATTTTAGATGCAAATTCCTCGGAGAATTGGGTGGTAACCGAATTGTACAAGGTATGTGTGGCTAGACATTTAATTCAATTGTAAAGGGTAGTACCCTTCAAACAGATTTTAATTTATGAGGATTTAATCTTAATTGATTCTTGTGTTCGTGTGTTGCAAACATGTGCTTGAATTCTGATCCTTTAATGGCTAATCTAAACTCGTAAATCTTATAATCTAGAATTAAGGTTTATAAGGGATTTTTGGACGCTATTTGATTAATTAATGGTATTAGTTGCCAAATTAATTGATTTATAGCTAGGTTGTTGATAATAGTTGTCAAATCTATCCTGAGAGAATTCGAACTTTGTCTTAAACTAATGATAGTAGTTGTCGAGGTTTTCAAGGCAAGATCATTAAACCAACTAACGTAATGCTTGTATGCAACTTAGGTGGATTAGTAGTTATGAACCCTATGATTGTTTAAGAAGATATGTTTACTTAGTAGTTAAGAAGCATAAAATCAGTAAGTTGGTGATCCTTGATTCTGCACACACAGTACACAAATAATTCCTAGAGTCCGATAAATGAATTAATTGGTTTCATTGGCGAAATCCTTTGCAATTGAAGTTTCTGTAATTTTGTTTTTATCCTAATCTTTCAATTCTGATTTCTTCCTAATTTTGATTTAGCACTTGTTTAATTTCGTGTTCTTTAAATTATGAATTGTTGAGATCAACCCCTCCCCCCCCCATTTACTTATTTACGTGCACTAATTTTAGTTTAATAAAGTTAATTTTGTTGACTTTTATTTGCGTCAAATATGATTCTGTTCACGTCAGATTATCTTTTGAAATTTTTCCCTTAGTTGTTTCTGTTTTCTGGTTTAGTAGTAGCTTGCATTCGATGATGAATCATTTAGGTTAGATTGCATTTTAGATTTTAGATTTTTTTTGTTTATGTTTTGGTGTCTGTTTTCGTTTACTGAAATTTCGTTGACAAGTTTAACGATAGTTAGCATTCCAATATCAGATCTTCGAGGGAACGATCCCTACTTCCATATACTACATGTAATTCGTGTAGGGTTAATTTGCAAGGGTAATGACATCTTTTCATAAACATGGGCCTATTGTGACCAATCATAAATCACACTACAATGGTAGATTAATGATTGCTTTTGATCTTGACAGGTGGACATCATATCACATTATCATAGATGATTAGTTCATATACCTATCACGAATATTATTATAAGACTTTGAGGTTACTTTTCTCTATACCTTTAACTAGACTTTTTAGAGAATCCATTTATGGAACAAGTTAAAAGATATTGGTCCCACATTGAACTCTTCTTGGAACATGCTTAGAGATTTTAATAGTATTTTGCACCTTTGAGAAGCAAAAGGGAATATCATGAATTACATAGAAAATCTTTATGATTGCATTAGTTAACTTCAAATGACTAACTTGAAGAAGGATGACACTTATATACTTGGATTAACAAATAGAAAAGGGATGGTTCTCAAGAAAAAAAAATGGATAGAGCCTTGGTTAATGCACAGTGACTCTTTATCTTTTCCTGATAGTAAGGCCTCCTTTAACAACCTCTTATTCTCTAACCACACTTTTATTATGGTTTAGTTGCTTTCCTCTAACCATAAGACCCTTTTAGTTTTAACAATTACCTGAATAAAGTTGACGGCTTTGAAAAAAGTAATCATCAAGGTACACAAGGTATATACTTCTATGATAAAACTTCAAATGATTAAAGAGGTATTTAAGATTCTCAATCGGAAGAAGTTTATTAACACTTATTAGGCAGTCTTATATAGAAAAGAGAAGGTGTTTAAAGCCCAAAATGATCTTTACCTCTCCTTATTATATGTAGGCAAATAGGAAGAGAAAAAATTAGCTCTCTTTAGTTACAATCAGGCTATTACATTTAATTTCTCCATCTTAAAATAAAGATTAAGAATTTAGTGACTTAAAAAAGGAGATAAGAATGCCAATTTCTTCCATAAACTAGTTCTTGCTAGAACAACAATAGAATCATCTCTCTCAAGAAAGAGAATAGTACTTTGACTAACTCTTAGGATGGTCTGCTTTAGGAGGTGTTTATTTACTTCTTTCAAACATTTGGGACTCTTGCTATTAGCTCTTCATTTATATAGGTCATAGTCTTTTATATATGACCAAATCTTTAATTAAGAGGTAGAGTTTCTACTTAAAAATTTTGATGCTAAGGATCTGTAGAAAGCCTTATTTAATCTCAAACTAAAATGGACCCCTAAAGTGGAATCGTTAGAAGTCATAAATATTCTTCTATCATCTTTGAGTGATCTGACTGAGAATTTTTTTTTGGTGACAGGTATCTGAGACTTGATACTTCGAGCATGGGAGGTGCAGCTTAAGCATACACATCGAGAAGGGAATTATTGTGCTGATCAATTGGCTCATTTAGCCTCCTCAGTAGAGCCGGGTTTGCATACCCTTCAAGAGCCTCCAACGAGCATTTTGGATGCACTATACCGAGACATGAATAGAGCTCTGTACCATAGAACCCTTCGTTAGCGGGGGTCTAGGCTTTGCGAAATAGTCGCTTTTGTTTTTCTTTCCCTTGTATTCAAAAATAAATAAATAAAAACCCTAAACCTAAAGGCTTTAATGCTTAGTTTTTTTTTAGAAAAACCTAGACTCGTACTACTCTCATGATCATATAAATAGTTTTAGAATTTTCCAATTATAGACCCATGTCCTATTATAATAAAATCATCTTTAAGCTTCTAGCATCTAGACTTAAAGATGTTCTGGTTTATTATATTGATCCTCATAAGGAGTATCTATTAAAAAGAGACAAATTGGTGATAATATATTACTTGCTTAAGATTATTAAAGAACCACAACATAAGATATTCTAGCAATAATTGTGCAACCAAGATTGACTCCTAATAAGGCTTTTGACTCTATTAATTGGAACTTCATTTTGAATACGCTGAGGACATTTGATTTCTAAGCAAAAATTATAATGTGGATAAAAAAATGTATAACAACTGTCTCCTTTAGTTAATGGTTAGCTTTCTAAACTTATCAAAGCAATGGGATTCTTTGTCCTCATCCCTATTCACCTTAAACAGAGATGTCCTCTTCAAACTTACTATTCATTTGCGACGATCTAATTCTCTTCTTAGGAGTTAATGCTTGCTCAATTAGTCTAATGTATGCCATTCACTTCTTTAAAGAGCTCTTCAGTCTTAACATAATCAAAGATAAGAGCCAACTGTTTGTCTCTTCTGGAGCCTTACATCTTTCCAATTTGACAAGTTTAAAGTTTATAAAACCTCCTTTTATTTATTTAGGCATTCCAATTTTCTCCAAAAGGCATACTTACATTGATTTCATTCAATGATTGAAAGAATCATAAGGATAATCTTCTAGTTGGTGCAACAAAAGCATCTCTTTTGTTTGAAGAATTAAGATTATCAACTTTGTATTAAATAGCCTCCATATTTATTAGTCTTTTATATAATATTTCTAGTTGGCGTAGTTAACACATGGAGTAGATTAGGAAGAGATTCCTATAGACTAGAGATATTTCCAAAAGATTATTAGCTAAACTTAAATGTAGTGATGTGTGGAAGGGAATCTAGGTATAATTCCTATCAAAATTACCAAAAAAAATTGTGAAATGGTACAAGATTGTGTAAGTTAAGCATATCTTAGAGTGTCATTCATCCAATGGCTTGCTATCAGGGAGAGGCTAAGCATAACAGATAAAATAATGGAAATACAAAACTTGCTAGAATTTTGTGTTTTATGCAATCAAGAGCTTGAATTTATTAAACACAACTTTCTTCAAAATCAAATAGGTTGGTGTGAGTGGTTCAGCACTCTCATTCCTTAATTAGAGGTCTCGAGTTCGAGTCCTGGAAATTAAAAATCTATTTAGCCAGCACTTTATTCCTTACAGGCTGACCCGGTAAGAGCGGAGATTGGTCTGAAAGTGGATGGCTTAAAGGTACCTTCTCATAATTGGAACCCTCCTAAGACACCTCGTGGCTAAAAAAAAAAAAGAATTCTTCAATGCAACTTATGATATTGCACCGAGGAAAGAATTCAATAGCTTTGCAATGAACATACTCCTGCAATAAACTGGAAAGTTATGGTCAATTGGATATGTTAAAGGCACAATGTACGTGATGGAGGCCTGTTGATTTATAAAATCTATTTTCAGAATACAGTTTTTGTTTTGTAGAGAGAAAAAAAAAAAGGACAATATTTTTCAACAGGACAATTCATGGGCTAATATTCTTAAAAGAGCTGATAAACAAGATCAGAGAGCAATTAGTGACAGCAAGTTCACCTGTTAGATGCAATGATGCAATGGAGTAGCTGCAAAACCGAGAATTGTTTGGCACGAGAATTAAGAGTTTTTCCCATTGCAAAATAAGGCTGCCTCTCACTGCAAGTCCCGTAATTGTAACCGGTGATTGTTTCCTGTTCTAGTGCTATTGCATAAATATAGCAATTCTTTCACTCTCTGGCGCACACACTCTGGCCATGAATCCTCCCCCCGCAACTCCCGTTCCCAATACCCTTCCATTTCGTAACCCTAATTCCTTCTCCCATCACCACCCACCACCACTTCAATTTCCATACCATCCTCCACCGCCCACTACTACCACTATTACGACCTCCTCTACTCAAATTCCTGATCTCTCCACCACACTATCTTCTATCACTGATCTCCTATCCCTCTCTCACCAAACACTCACTGCTCTTTCCTCTCTGACAAAGCCCCAAATTACGACTGGCTATGTCTCGTGCCCCCACAACCCACACCATCTCATGCCTCCAGAGTCCCTCTTTCTTCACTCTCTTCGCTGCCCGTTTCCACTCTCCGAAGATCCTGCCTCTCTTATTCAGTCTCTTTATTATCCAAAAACTCTCAACAATCCCCTTTGTCCACCCGAATGCCCCCTCAAGGAACATCCTTGCAGCACCGAGGTTTGCTTCTCTTTGGATGCTTATCACGACGAATTCGCACCAGCTTTTTTTTATAAGGATTGCCCTGGTGTTGTTAACTTCAATGATTTAGTTAGGCCGAGAAGATTGTTTACGTTGCCTCGGGTTTTATTGGTAGAATGCGCCAATTCTGCGCGTGCTAGTAAGGGAGACATTGGGGAGTTGGATACAAGCAGAATTAAGCTTTTCCCATCTGATTTCTGGGGTATTAGAAGAGAGATTGATGGTTGGGTTGATTATCCGATTGAATGTTCGCATGGTGTGTTTTGCACGGTTTTGGGATTACATTTGGTTGAGGGCAGTGATTTGAGGAGGTGGATTATTACTGATTCTCCGCGTCATGGGGTGCTCATTGATGTGTATATGAGGGATCACATATCTCTGCTTTTTGGGTTGTCTCTAAGGGCAATTAGAAGAGAAGCCTTGGCAATGTCAAACTGTGAGGTTAATATGACAACCAAGATTTTCAAATGTCCTGTTTTGGTTCTCTCTTTGACATGGATTGCATCTCAGCTTTCTGTTTTGTACGGTGAAATGAATGCAAAATGCTTTGTTATTAGCATTTTTAGGCAATGCATCTTAGACGTTGCATGTCAGCTATTGTTATTTCCTTTGGTATCTAATTCACAAGTGTATCCAAGTGCTTTAGATGCTAATCAAGATGATGGTAAGGAAATAAAAATTACCGACGGACTTGAAGTAATTACAAATTGTAAATACGGCAAAGGAGTTGATGCTTTTATGCTCAAAGAGGAGATTTCTGTCTCTCGAGTGGCGGGGGCAGTTGCGGCGTTGCATGAGCGGTCTTTGCTAGAAGCAAAAATTAAGGAGTTAAGAGGTTCATATTCACTGCCAAGATATCATCGGTATGCAATTTCTGATACTTCTTTTTCTTGTGGTATTCGAATGTTTTCAGTTGTAAGACAGAATGTTGTGTTCACCTTCTACACTAATGACAACTAAAAATAGAGTGCTGATTCTTTTAATAGCTCCTTTTAGTTTCTATTTTTGAGTTCTTAAGCAGATTGGGTTGGTACAATGCTTGTGGCATCTTTATTTTTTAAAAATTTCTGTTTATTATTTTCTAAATTTTGGATCGAAGTTTGGAAAATTTGTTATAAAAAGGAAAGTTAGTAAGAGTCAAGCCCACTAGATAAAGTTGGTATGGTTCTCTAGCCTCTTTCTACCTCCCTGCTCACCATCACTCGCCCTTCACCACAATAGTTGTTACAAAGGTTTTTCTAAACACCGAACTTATAATGAAGTTGTGCTTATTTTTTTACACGATAATCACATAGATTTGTTTAAGCACGATAATTTCACTTAGATTTTTTTCGAATGCCTCACGATTCTTGTAGTGTTTACTTTTACACTCTTGCAAGAATACCACGTAAATAATGGATAATTAAAGCCAATAATAAATACATAAGATTTATGATAAAAACCAACATTCATTATTTCTCCAAAAGTATACAAAAGAATGCTATTTTAATGTGTCTCCTCTCCTCTATCTTTGTTCCAAGGAGCAAGACTTAAATGATTGCACAATTCTGCTATTAAGACTTATGAGTCTAACAATCCACTCTTACTGGAAGAACTTGACACTCTCGTCGAAATAATCTATTAGCGCTCATTCCAATGTGATTCTCTTTAAGACTACTTAGTCATTGACACATCTCCAATTCAACATTTTCCCTTTTTGTTGGGTTTGTCTTTGTTTTTGTTTAGACACTCCTTCACAATGCCCATTGCTCCTAAAAAAAGTATAATTATTGAGGTAGACTTTTTTGGTTCAGTCATCCTCTACTCTTTGATCTTTCTTGATCATGAAATTTATTTGCTTCCCACTCACCATTTGTTTTGGGTATTTATGAGCAAAATGTGGCCCTTCACAAATGAAACAAGCAATATCTTGTTTTGTTTGTTTTTGGAGTTACATTGAGAAGATTCACATGCCTTTTCCTTAACTTTCTCCTAGCTATTCTATGTCACGCCATTCTTTTTGCCTTCACTGCTCATTCGAATTCGTGGTTACATTTGGAGATTTACCAATGTATTTGCAACCACTATCGCACTTAGAAGGTCTTTCACGTTCTGCCTCCAAAGCTTCGTTTGTGCCCATCTTTGCAAGTCGTTTATGAAGTTGAACAATTTGTCTTACTCAAACATGTTTTGCACGTTCAACATCAAGGATGTGAATTTTCTCATATATTACTGCACAGATTTGTCTTGGTTTAACCTCTTCAAAGCGTCCTTCACCAGCAAACAAGTGTTGTTGGGGAAGATCTGGTCCATTAGTTCATTCTTCATTTTCTTACAAACATTAATGGAAGGTGTAACTAAATTGATATAATTAGAGGTTCTCGTTTTTGCCGCAACTTTGCATCCTCCAGCATATACATAGTTGTGATTGACATTTCGGATACTTTTACTACTGCAAAGTATTGTTCCATGTCCTATAAAAAATTTTAGTGTTCTTTGGCACTCTGTTTGCTTTTGAAAACTTGGAGCTCTCACACTTTCAGGAAAGTGATTTTGATACGGCCAATGCCCTGCATTTCAATAGTCTTAGGATCGTCATCACGGACATAGTCTCCTCTTGTGCTTTCATCAATTTGATGATGCAACTGTTAGATCTATGCCTCCAAAATCTTGAACCTAGATGTGTAGAAAGTGACATTTCCTCTCCTTGAGGAATTGATTCAATAAGTGCCTCCACTCTGTTGACACACTCAGTTAAATTATTGCCTCCCGCCATATCAAAATTTGGCTCTGATACTAGTTGTGATAAAGGTTTTTTTAGACTTCAAAATTATAAGAAGTCATGCCTCCTCTTTTGCACGACAATCTATTTAAATTTGTTTAAGCAAGACTTAGCTTTCTCATGTGACTGTCGACCAACTAACTTGTTTTTGAACGCCTCATGACCCTTGTAATGTTTACTCTTACACTCTTACAAGAATACCATGTAAACAATGGATATTCATAGGCAAAAATAAACACACAAGAGTTAAGGTAAAATTAACCTTTATTACTTCGATACAAAAGAATCTCTCAATATGTTCTCCTCCCCTCTATCTTTGTTCCAAGGAGCAAGACTAACTCTAGCTTTATAATTCAAAATTTTAATTGAACTAATCTAACTAAATTGTATTTCATCCTTATCAAATTACTTAATACTAACTAATTAAATAACACCCCATCCAAATAGGATTCTATTTGATAGGATTTAGCGATATTACAACTATGAAAATAAGAAATTACATTTAATTAAGAAAGATATGTCCATATCTATGAAGAACTTTATTATTTTCAGATGATACTCTAACATGATCTTTATCTTTTAAAGCTGATGTATATCTATTGTGATCTTATCCGTCACATCATCCAAAACCTCTCTTTGATCTCTATCCATTGATGATGAATCATCTAAGTCCAAAGCCTTTCATAGCATTATTTCATTTTCATGCAATTTATTATAATTTAATTTTTCAGAAAAAGAAAAAATTCTTTGCTTTTTCATGACTTTTAAATTGCTTCATTTGATGCTAACTTGTCTTCTGCTTGGTCTTGTCCCCTCATGTCAGGTCTTATCCTATGCTCTCTCTTTGCTTTCTTGTCTGGACTATGATACACCGTCAGATCAATAGTTAGAGCTTTTTTCTGCAATCTTGAATTCTGTTCCCTAGAACTTTCAATTGGCTTACATAGAACTTCCACTTGGAAAGTATTGTAGCTGTGATTGAAATTCTACTTACAGGGTGGCTGAACATGTTTGTATATCACAAAGAGCTGATGAAGAACGGAAGAAGCGTGGCAATTACAGGGCTGTTATTGAGCATGATGGTCTTCTTCGAAAGCAAACCTCTAATCAGGTACAGGATAGTTATTTACATGTACATGTGACTCAAATTCAGTTTGAGTCCTTTATATAAACAGAAACATTAGGAGTAGGAATAATAGTGTCCCTAACTGGCATTGCCAGTTTCATTTATTATTATTTAATGAGAATCATTCTTTTTCCACCCTTGGACTTGTGCTACATTGAATAAGTGAGAGCATAATGAAGCAGTTTCTTCATCAATGTCAACCTATTCAAAAGTTAGAAAGTGCGAGATTTGTATTCTTATTGGTGTTTGATGCTTAACATAAACAAATTTGGTCATACGTTCAACGAAATGTACATCTTGAGTGCCTTTTTGTATGCAGCAGTTTTAACTTTTAGCCAGCTAGTTTGGAGAGGGCATGCTTGAATTTTAGCTTCTTTTCTGACCTGAAATCTTACAAAGTTAACACAGGAATTTTATTGTTGATAGTTTTCAACTGGGTGTTTGTCTCAACTTTTTTACTCAACAAATGACAGCTTAATTGTTTTTGGCTCAATTGTCCCTTGATTACTTTTTCTTGATGAGGCTTTATTAGTATAAGAAATAGCCACCTTAATAAGCTCTTTATTCTTAAATTCTTTTTGGTCTCTGCATAAGGACTCAAATAAGGCCAAGACAAAAGAAGAGTTATTGGCAGAAGAAAGGGATTACAAACGCCGAAGAATGTCCTATCGTGGGAAAAAACTGAAACGAACAACATTACAGGTGGAAAATTGTCATTTCTTTTGAGTTCATATGCTGTGATTGTTTCATATAACGTTGTCTAATGTTTGATGTTCAGTCCTTAATGATTATTAACTGAAATGCTGAGATTAGTGATGTTTGAGCTGAATTCTGTCTTTGTATGGATTATCATTTCTTGGATTAAGAAAACATTGATAGCACCACAGATCCTGATAGCACTTTGGGTCCTAAACCCATAGTGACTTATTCTAGGAGAAAGAGGGAGAAGGGACTGAACATGGGCCTCAAACCCATGTTGACATATTCTAGGAGAATCAAGAGGGGTGAGTCAGCTAACGGTTAGAGGGGAATTCGTTAGAGGAGAGACAGAGTACTATGTAAGGGAGGGGGGGTAGTACAGAGGGACATCTTTTTGGCTATTTTTACTGACTCGGCTGAGAGCTGGGAGGGCCATTGTTGGCTGATAGCTTAGTGCTTGTAGTAATTCCTACGAGGGCTACAGGTAAGAATCAATAAGAAGTTCTAAATTAGTATCCATTTGCTTATCAAATATCAAAAGGTGCTGGGATCTCTTTATCTTTTTATGACAAAGGGATCTTGCAAATTGCTGCTTTATGCTCATAATTTAGTTTCTTTCACTTGCTGAATTCTTTTGCATGTTGATAGGGATAACAGTTCATAATAAATCTTTATTCCTCATCTGACCTTTTCATTTATTTTCTAATACATCTGAATATTAATGTGCACTTGTGCAGTTGTGTCAGAATCATTGAGTGGTTGTTTCAGTCTCATCTTATGTTCATGTCACTCAGACGCATAACCAAATTTCTCAACATCTTTCTTCATATGAAAACAGACTGAATATTAGACAGGAGTTGCTATAACTAAGAGGTTTATTGTTTATATTATGATCTTAACAGTCGCATGGTCGGAAGTACCTCTGTGCATATGTTTGCCATCTCTTCCTTTGAAGCAAAACTATCATGATTAATTGAAAATGATATCTGTTTCTTGCAATTATTCAATTTCCCATTCTTCGAAGTCCTAATTGTGGTTAAATTGCAATACATCTGGATCTGAATGTTATCCTTCTTGCTCTTCACATTTTATTTGTTGTTGAAATGCTTGGTGTCTGTTGTCACATTCTCTCTCTGAATATGATGAGGCTCACCACTAGCTTATATTTTTCTTATGATCTTATTGTAGGTCACGAGGGATATAATTGATGAGTATATGGAGGATATTATGCAAGCTGGAGGGATTGGCTGCTTTGGAAAAGGAGATGAACACAAAGGGAAGTCTTCTGAACCAATATTCATCCATGACGACAATATGGATGTTAATGAGCTAAGAAAGAACAATAGTAACTCTGATGAAGCAACAAGAACTGCTTCAGCTTTGAAGGATGTTCCTTCTCGTGATTATGGGTTTTTGCAGCAAGGCAATGATGAATACCATGAGCATCTAGGAACTCAGACACGTAAACATGGTAAAAGGTACCATTCTGGAAGTCCAGGACGTAGGAGTCACAGTTGGACACATAGTAGAAGCAGTTACAATAGGGAGCGAGATGCTTTGGAATATTTGAGAGTGGAGCATCCTGAGAATAGGATTTACAACAGGTCAAATCATCATGTGGACAAGTCTCTAAAATCTGTGCCAGATTCTACAAATAATGTCAATTCAGAAAAGGATGACAAGAAATTAGTTATCAGAAACAGGGATTATAGGAGCTCAACTCAGAGTCGTAGATCAAATCTTCCGGCTGAGAATGCATTTGAGGACAGATATGATCCTATGAGATCTCTTGACAAGCAGGAAGAAGATGTCAGGGAGCATGTAATCGCAGGATAATTTTGAGACTAAATTATCAACTATTTCACAGAGAAATTCCCTGATTCCTTTGAAAAGTTCTGACTAGGTTTACAGTGTTGGGTAAGTCACTTGGTTATTTGCTTTCCTTGTTGAAGAGATGTTTGATGGAATATGATATGCATTATTTTTAACTTTATCTTTTTCACGAAACTTTGCAGTATGAATTCCCCGGACTTCAGCAATTTGACTGCATCTGTATCCTCCTTTGTATCCTTGATATTTTATGTTTGATGTTAAGCACCTTTATACCCACTTTCTAAAAAATACTAAATAGAGGGCATTTCTTCCATTCTAGTTACTATGCTCTTTACCATTCTTGTTCAAACGGAGGCCTGTACCAATTTTATCATGAGCATACGACTGTAGTTAGATTGATGGTTATAGTCTCCTGAATTATGTGTTAATGGGTTGCTAACTACTTGTTGATGCTGATTTTCATTCACTATGTTGAATGTGAATTCTAGGATAAAAGAGTAACTTACATATTCTCCAATGTTACAGTTTATATAGTTTGAGTTATATTTTTCTCTGATGTCTATATTTTGAAACTACAACATTCAATTAAAGTTCTGGTTGAAACAATGCTTAGATGGTTCCTTTTTATGGTTATGAGGGAAAAAATGTCAGGCCCAATTAGCTTTATTTAGTGGTTTGGCTGGAGTTGCGATACTGAAAATTTGAATGAGGTATTATTTAGCTATTAACATGATCTTTTGTCTGCGGAATTTACTCGTGAAATTTTAATGTGATTTGACCTCGCCTCCATGCTTTTTGACTCTACAGGAATGGCCAAGCGACGAAGAATGAGTAGTTTTGTGGGCCTTGCTTCTGTAGGGGATATAGACTTAATGAAATGAAGGAATATGTTACTGAGGTATTCCAAATCTGAACTTTTTCGTGCTACCACCCAGGAGGGAGATCAAAGGAAACTTTCAGTCATATTTGTGAATGATGTTTCATAGTTCCGTGATGGACTCTTACAATGCTCTCTCTCTTTTTATGTGGGATTGGAAGACAACTTATATTTTGAGGCTTATCATCAATTATTAGACCTATGGACAAGTCTTGGTCTGAAATGAATGTTCTTTAAATTCTAACACGAGGTTGCGTATACTTTCTATAAAATATAACCGGAGTTGTAACATTATGTTACAAGATTGTATATGGTAAACACAATTATAAGGACTTCTTTCCTGCAGAAGTTCACTTAAGGGGTTAACAAATTTTCATGCCAAAAGGATTTTGATTCCCCTTCTCCCAGCTTGTGACTGATGCTCAACCTGACACTTTCACTAAGCTTAAGAGTTGAATCATTGTCTAAAAAGATTTCTTCTTTGGCCTTATGCACCAGAAATTCCCCTCCTTTCTATAATAAACGTTCCATCAACACACAATGATCTTTTATCCTTCATAATTCTCCAGATCCTCTTAAGAAGCTGTAACTAATTAGTGATTTTGACAAGTAATATCCTTAACCCACAACTATGGAAAGCGAAGTTCACGCCATTTTACTTTAGCCATGGAATTGATTGTGGCATTTTAAAACCATATAAACCTCCTCAATGTCTACTTTATAGTCTTGCTAATGCTCTTAGGGAACCAGATATGCAAAGTCCAATATGCTTGGATGCTATTTAACATTAAGTTCAAAGGCTACACTTCCAACTAATGGCAAACTTCTATTACATTAGCTTGTAATTCTCAAGTTAATTCTTTCAATGAGTAGTTTGAACTGATCTTCGGAATGTCTCTTAGTGGAAATTGGGATCCTAAGATTTAGGTGGATTTGGAAGCTTTCAGACCTATCATACATTTTAGACAATTGGCATTATCAATAGTGCCCGAGCAAAGAAGCACTTGACTCTTCTATTTATTGATGGCAATACTAGATAGGAATTTAAAAGAATTTAGAGGCGTCATTACGGCACTTACTAAGTTAGTATCCACTTTGCAAAAGAGAATGAGGTCATCTATAAATTATAAATTTGTGGCTCCCACGGACTTCCATTTAGTGTGCCACTTTATCTTTCTTTCTTTAACTAATCCTACACTTAATTAATTTGATCTGTACTTCCATGATAGGAGCGTAAAGTTAAGGAGAAAGAGGGTCCCCTTACATCAACCCCCTTTTTCCTTAAAATAGATTGGTCAACTCTCTATTAATTAAGATGCCATAAGTTATTGTGGTTATATGTTGATCAATCTTATTTAACAAAGTCAGGATGGAAGCTAATTCATGCGATATGTTCAAGATCAAGCTCTGATCCAATAAGTAAAATGCTATATCGTCACTTTAATGTCACAATTCATACTTGAACCCTTCCAGTTGTAATTTTTGAGGAGTTTTTGAACCAAAAAGATTTTATCCTCTATCTATGTGCCTTTTATAAGTGCTTCTTATGACTAGTTTAGCAATAATGGTTTCTAACCTATTAGTTATCCCCCATAGATGACTTTGTATATAGTATTACATCATAAAATAGGTCAATAATCCTTTATCGAGATAGGAAAATGTTCCTTGGGAATAAAGCAAATAAACTTTTTATTAATTTGTTGACAATTTTATAAAAACTTTGTTTAAGATAATAAAATATCGATTAAATTAAAATAAATTAACTGAAATTGAAATAACTAATAAAACAAATCAATTGAATAATTGAAACTATTAACAAGAATAAAGTTAATTAATGAAGGAAACTTATAAATTGTTTTATCCTTATATTGTCTTCCTTTATCTTGTTGATTCAATTTATGCTTAATCCTAGATATCCTAAGGTTTTGATTACCCTCTCTCTCGATCTAATCAAGAAATCCCATTTGAAATTGATAATAATAGAACTGCAACCTTTTGGTTTACAAAACTAATTCTAACTATTCAATTGAATTTGAAGCAATCATAAGGATAATTAATTCACAATTAATATCCCTCTTCAATTGTTTATTAATATGATATTTGCAGGTCTATTAAGCTACCAACTCTCATTGCGCACCTGAACATAAATAACTTGATTCAATCTCTCAATTTATTACCAAGTATAACAATTATATCACAAAGCATTGATATATCTATTGAATTCAACAAGAATAAAGTTTAACCAAACAGACCAAGAACAATCCCTAATATGTGTTGGACCAATGGTGGTTGACAAATTAAATCCCACTTATGTTTTGATAATAATAAAATGTATAGAATTGTTTAAGA
>JANZLD010000006.1:29776100-29791910 GCA_026413575.1 Erythroxylum carthagenense | reverse complement strand
TGTTGTTCTGCTTCCGATTCGATTTGTTTTATTTGATTTCGATTCGATTCGCAATTCAACTCCGTTTTCGATTTCGTTTCTGTAGTTTTGTTATTTGTTTTGCTTTTATTTTCGCTTCCCGCCAATTCGTCCTTCGTTATGTTTTTCCGTCTTTCTGGTTGGGATCCGTTCTTCGGATCGGGTCCCAACACATCAAATGCTTCAATATTCTCAACGCTTAATTTCTACTTAGATTTAAACAATTTGAACTTTTCATAATGTTAAATCATTGTTTCATTTAATACATATGACTATAGCACATAAATCATTAGTAATCTAATAAAATATAAGTATTATTCTTTTATTAATTGTTATTCCATCCAATACATATATAAGATTTAAAAATTCAATACCATCATCATCCTTTCACCAAAGGTTGATCTGGTTATACTTCAACTTGACAAGTGTCACAAATACGATTCATAATAAAAAAAATACATTTATCCTAGTTGTAAGTTTATGATTCTCGTTATATTGGTTTAATCAACATGGCATAAAAGAATAATCTCGATTATCTAACTTTGTATTCTTGCCACTTATGTTAAGCACAAGTCTCTTTTGATTCAATACATACAACCTATTTGAATAAAATTGGATCAACTACTTTTACTAAATATTATATTTCTTATCATGCTTTGAACATTATGATAATGTTGAATCTAAATTTAGTATCAAATATTTATAATCATGAAATAGAAATATATATGATATCTATCATATCTCATATAGGCAAGAAAAAGTCATGCAGACATTTATCTTCTTATGACAGCTATTATCATACTAGAGCAAGATTTTAATTGATGTTTTTGTTTATGTTTTTAGTAGGCTAAATTAAGTGAAACAATTTCATCAAGATACTATGCCCTTTAGTGCTACTCAATGCAACCTTTTACACCTTGCTATCATAGTGTTGACATACATCTTACTTGTTCTAATGAAAGTTTAGGAGATATTAGTCAACTTAAAATATCAATACATTTTTTCATCTATATAATTTTGACATATATCTTAAACTTTTTCATCGAATCCAATAGGGATTATAACAAAAATTGCATAATAGGCCTACAATTTTTCTTTTCTAAATTTGAGAACTCTTCTCAAACATAATCTATGTCTAAGAAATTTGGTTCACTAACTTAGTATCAGCTATACTAAAAAGGTAAATTCCACTCAAAACAAAATATAATTTAAGAAAAAAATAATTAATTATATGTCATGACTACCAAATGAGATTAGGACTTTAATCATGTATTTAGTTACTCTCATTATTCATTCGAAATAATGACCCTCTCTACTATTTAGAAAGATTACTTTAATCTTTCTAGTAGGCTAAGATCCTATTCAAATATAGTTGATTTTGAGTTTGCTCAACAAACCAACTAATCTTAAATTAGCTGTTATCAATCACATCTCATATAATTTCTAGAATAGTTTGTTGACAACTCTTGCCAAAATATACCTAATATGTTATTCCTAACACTGCTTCTAAATTCATGTGATCATGAATTTACTCATCCAAATCATACAAATTTAGTTAAGTTGAACTCACTGTTATAGGATTAAACATAATCAGGTTAAAGTAACTTTGAGTTTGCTTAATAAGCCTAACAATAAATAGAACTCTAGTTTATTCTTATAATAATTGAAGGCAATAATCACATTTTTAATGTGTACTTAATATTTTAACAAGGAATTTAATTTTATTTGTCTCATCGAACACAAATTATATGTAAAATATTACACATATAAAATATATAATTTAACATACATCCACTATATATATATATATCTATATCAAACATATAAGTATAAAACTTGTGCACTCATAATCAAATTGTATGCATAAACTATCAAGTTTCGTTTGATTCAAATTATTGATCTTTATAATCTAAAATAACTTGATTATAGAAATTTATAATCTAAAATAACTTGTTAATTTTGACTCCTTTAACAAAACTTAATTCAAAACAATTTTCAATAAATTATTCTTCCTACTTATTATAATTTAGAAAAACTCCTTTTTCAAAATTATATAGATAACATATTCTAATCCAATTGGAAAACTATCACTAATCTAATTAGAAATTACTATTTCTAATGATTTCTTTAGGAAACTATTTTTTAATATTAAAAGGAAATTATTTTCAAAATTAAATAAAACACTTTTAAATTTAATTAAGAAAGTTCTTTATATTATTTATTGAGCGAATGATTTCTTAATTAATTAGAAAATAATATTTTAATAAATTAGAAAATATTTTTAAAAATACTAAAGAAAACTCATTTTTCTTAATTAATAAATTCAAATTTTCAAATTTTAACTACGAAAAATATTTTTTCTAAAAATCAAGAAAATTATTATTCATAAATAAAGAAAATTTTTTAATTAAAACTAATTAATTATAATTTTAGAAAATACTTTTCTAAAATTAATTATGAATCAATATAATTATTAATCTTAATCATATTAAGAAGAATAATTACTTTATTTTAGAATTGAATTGATAATTCATTTAATTTAATAATTCATCTCCTTGAAATCCCAACTAAATTATAAAGTAATCCTAATAAAATAACCCTTTTAAAATAATTTTCTAACAATTAGAACACGTTTTTTAAATTAATTAGGGACTTAAACCTACTTTATTTTAATTAAACCAATTCAATTAAAAGAAGACTTAAAATTGTAAATAAAAGACTGGCGCGTCAGAGCCTTTCTGTTTAGGGCGAGCGACTGAGAAACACTTGTTTTCCTATGAGGTGCGTGTCTCACACATGCCCCATCGTTATCAAATTATGGTTTCATAAATTTTGTTTCTCGTCGCCACTGCCATGCATCTTCTCCACTGGTGTCTCACACCGCCGTTCTGCCGCCACCATCGTCTACTTCCTTTCCCGCAGCGACACATCTGGACAAGTTTCTAGAGTTTGGTGCCGCAGTCGCCAGCGAAAATGTAGCAGCCAGCCAACGTCTCCAGTCTCCGACAACTACTGCAGTTCAGCACCACAGATACCGCCAGCCATGCATCTTCTCCAACATGTGTCAATGCACCAAGACCCAAAAAGTCAACCATTCCAGTCCAAGCTCTCCACTCAAAATCAAAACCCATATATAGCAGAAATGGCAAAACATGCAATGCGTTTTCTAGAACGCAAAAAAAATAATAATAATAAAGTTAAGGCATGCATTCCAGAAAAATCGCAAGGGCAATAGACGCAAATTGAATTTTTCAGAGCAAAACAAAAAGAACTTATTGAATTGGGTTTCATAAATCAAGCGTCTACGAATTTTTGTAAATTTCTAGGTTTTATCGTTGCGGATATTTAATGATATATGAAACTAAGTTCACATCATTCATATTGGCAATTCAATTCTGGTTTTAGAATATTCAATCCAAAATTTTCAGATTGTTTAATCAAGCAACATTTGCCATTTTAATTTGAAGATTAAATTATTTAATCAAATCATATAATTAAAGCTTACTATGATACTATTATTAAGAAATTAGGATCAGATTAGAGTCGGACTAGAGCGGAATAATTATAAAACTTTTTGATATTTTGATTTCTTAAAATTCAAGATCACTTTAATTCTATAAAATGATTAACATATGAATAATTAAAAATATTAATTTTATTTCATACTTCATTCTGAAACTTGAAAATTTTCTTTTGATTTTCCTCAAATCATTTTGGAAACTAATTTATCTTAACCACTATATTCATACAAATGTCCAGCCTATAACAGTATCAACAGAGTAGGTTAAAAGAATTTTATAACTCTTACAGAAAAGGTTAAGCAAAAAGTGCTAGTTTCGTTAGACCTTAAGTCTATCTGTAATAAGTTTTGGACAATTTAGTAATTAATTAAAATTAAATTCTAATTTTAATTAAACTTTAACTAGAATTACAAAAAAAAATTGATTAAATATCAATTATGCACAAATAAGATCCACAATTTCATATCGATCCTTATTTATTAAATATCTTATATTTGATCATAAAGTTTCTTAAAATTTACAATCAAGTCCAACTTGATTAAAAATATCTTTGCTCTTTTCAACTCATTATATATGTGAAATCCATTAAGTTTCCAAATATATTGGCAATGATCATAAATTATAATTCTAAAAATGATGAAAGCGATGAATTCATTAGGGACTTTGTCATTAGTTCAATCTCGACCTATACATAATTAAACATACTTCATTAAATTGTTGTTCCCATTCCTTTCCTGGCAACTATTAATCGTAGGTTAACGATAAACTCTATTAAACCCGATTTTTCCTTATGTCGTGTGTAATTAAGAGATATTAGTTAATTAAACCTAGCCATCAAACAACCTAGGATAAACTCTCTAGGTTTAGGTGGACAATCATATTACGAATTAGAAAAACAAATTAATCAAAGCAACAACTACACAAACTCGGGTCATTTAACCTACATTATGTTATCCCCAATGATTCGAAACCCATCAAAAACACAACAATTATAGATTGTATCTCTAATGATCCAAAACCATTAGTTGCTACAAATGAGTCTCAACATAACAATTACGGATTATATTAAAGATTCTCACAATACCTAAACATAATACTTACAGATTGTGTTCAAAATTCTAGTAACAAGTTCACACATAAACAATCTTAAAGATCATTCATACATGAAAACCTAAATCCATAACCATAGGATAACATAATCAATCCCTAAGAGAGAAAAAAATAAAAATAATGAAAGATATGCTTAATCGGGTTCTTCGGCGTTGATGTCACCTCGAACTAGCATTAGGAAGCTTAGCCCTCTATGGCCTCCTTGGGTCTCTGACAGAGTCGAGTTTTTCCTCTCACTGAGTTGTCATGGGAGTGACACCACCATAAACGCCCATGACTTTTATATCACGATCATGGGTTATTTCCAGCACTTTTCATCTTGATGTTTTCAACATATACTCATCATCTTAATGGATTTTCTTGTCTCCTCTGGCTCTAATACTTCACGTTCTTACTTCATAAAGAAATGATTGTGAGTCTCTAAAAAATGGCTCAAATTTTGTGCTTTTGACTCACTTTAGCTCTTTCACTTCCGAATTGTACCTAAAACTAAATATGAACTAAAGTAAATGTCTTAAGCATATCATATCATTAATTACTATGTGTTATGGAATAAACATAAAATCAATTAAGAACATATCACTATGACCCCTACATCGAGTCTAAGATTGGGTTTTCTGAAAAACACAATGTTGTAGGTAATCCCTTAGGTTGTCTTCTCACCTTTAGATTAGTGAAACAAGTAGATAGAATCTTTGGTTTTGTGCATATTATTAGCAAAGTGTGACATAAATATGGTAATTAATTGTTAAAAGGTGGCCTTCAAGGCTAAAAATATGGTCTGGGGACCATGATTATGTCACAATAGTTAGTATGCAATAGAAGGCTTTAAATGTGACATGTAAATCAGTGAGTTTTCTACATCAATGCATGTGTCATGCATGTTATCATAAATTTCTAGGATTAGCATCCTAAATCTAAATGATAATGGCTCCAATAGGACATCATGTATTAATGAGCTATTAGTTACTAAGCTTGCCTCTCATGTATCATGATCCAATAACATTAATTGTAAGGGTGTTAATAGGGCTAACATTGACGATGATCATGGACTATGAGTCTATTTCCTTCATGTGTAAGTTGTCTCTTGTAAAATAATTATCTGAATTATTACTGAAACATCATAATTTCAATGATCTTATCCTCATGCTGCTCTTTCGTCTAAGGAGCTTCAGGGATATTGATTGTTCTAATGAGGTTTTTAAATGGATCGTTTCCTTAGATGCCCATAATTATTTCTTAGGGTAGTGACAACTTATTTATTTTGATATTTTCTAAAGTAAGAATATTAGAATATTTCAAAATGGTTTTTCACACATAGTGCTAAATTATGTAGATTTTGTTTAGAGTAAGCTTATTATATTGGTCTAAGGTTCACAGGCCTATAAAAACAACTAAGAGAGCTAGAGTGTTTTGATAAAGATACTCTTAAGTTTTTGAGAGATAAAGGGTACTAAGTATGTAAAAAATTATCTAATTGGACTTAATTATAATAACTAAGAGAATTTACGCTACTTATCTACCTTTTGTAAGTAATCTTTCAAGAAGTGTAGTTGAACTCTAACTATCTTAATAGATTTGGATCCAACTTCTACTGAGTTGCTTAATTATTATTTGATTAAGACTCTACCTCCCCATATGGATGAATCCTATCTTAACTAAATTTACTATTTTTAGGTAATTAAACTCTTATGCGGACATGTGATCCACAAGTTTAAATAAGGATGATAAATCATACTAAATTAGACTTGCTTCGCACACTCATTAAAGGTGTATCATTTTTTAAACTTAAAACTTTAGCCTTCTAGTTTTTACATCTTATTAAAAGGCTTAGTTGTCTTCCTAAAACCAAGGCTATAGTTTGAGGAATTTATTTCTTGTGATGAAGTTTGATTAACATTGGCTTTAATATTTTTTTGTGCATTTTATATTACTAAACTTTATTTTTCTCTTAAACTTGAGTCTTATAATTTTATTATTTTTATTTTTATAATATTTTAAGTACTTTCTAGATCTAAAGATTGTCATTTTAGTGATTTTCTATTTTTTTAAACGAGGTTAATTATACACCTAGACTAAAAACTTGTGATTTTAGAATTTTTATTTTTCTTTTTAGAATCTAATTATCCTCTTGGACCTTAGGTAATGATCTTTAAAAAAAATTTAAGTTTAGAGAGCTTGATTGTTCTTTAAAGTATATTTGTCATAGATTTTTATTTCTTCCTAAGGCCAAATGTGCATTTTACACTTTAACATTTTTTTTGTAAATAAGTAATTCAAAAAGGTGAAATTTACAAAAGGAAGTGAGAACCATCTCCAATAGTTGGAGTGTGTACAAACTAGCTAACTATAAAATCTATTAACACTTGTAAAAACAATGTCTATATCTTAATTAGCTACCTAATACAACTTGAGATTAGTTGGTGATGAGACATTGTTAAAATAGTCATCCTAAGCTTAAGATAGAACTCAATCCAAGTGTACTTACTGCAAAGTTCAGATTTCCCAAATAAGTTAGTTTTTCGTATCATTTATGTGAAATGTATAAGCATTGTAAAACTAGCCTTAAACAACTTCAGGTCCTCCTTGCTTTTCCATTTCAGACCAATTATCCAATACAGATAGTCTTCCCAATTGAGGTTCTTATCAAATAGCTCAAATAAGCTGAGAAATTTTCTCCATAATGGTCTTGTATGACAGCAGTTGAAGAAGATGTGATCAATTGATTCTTCTTCACTGGTGCATAAAGGACAAAACTTATTTGAGATCTGAAATTTTATCCTATCTTTGGTATTTAGCTTTTTCCTAGGAGCTAACCAAAGTATGAAAGAGTGTGTCGTTGTTGTTCTAGAACTCCATATCAGTTTGTAAAAGGGAACATGATCTGTGGACCAAACAACATCTATTTACATGACTGAGCAATGAACTTGTATAAGTTATGTAACTCCCATCTAACTTCATCATTTTGCCTCAGATCTAGTGAATAACCTATCATAGAATTTATTATTGGACTAATTCCTAGACCTATATGAAATGGCCAATACTTATTGTCATTTCGACAAATATGTGAATCTTGGTGTTTTCAATGATTAACCTTATTAAAGCTATAAAATTGAGTCTTACATAAAGGTCTAAGAGAATGCCAATTGTCAAACCAAAATTTTATGCTTTTTCCATCTCTAATATAAGGATGCATAAATGACCTGGTACATAAGATTTGTTGAAAGGCATAGGATTGAGTACTTTTTTGAGCCACAAAATAAATGTTTCCTTGGTTGATGTGAAACATTCGCACTCATTTCACCCAGAGCGTCTCCTTATCATAGCAAATCCTCCACAACCTTTTAACTAAAAATACCTTATTTATTCTGTTAGCTAAGTTGATACCTAATCCACCATATTCTTTGGGTAGATAAATGATAATCCATTTGACTTTAGAAGTCTTTTTACCATTGAGATTTTGCCTATGCCATATGAAATCTTTCATTCTTCTATCAATCTTCCTTAGCACTCCTTTAGGAATTGCTAAGTGTGACAGTCGATAGATGTGTAGATTACTGAAAATGGATATAGCTAATTGTAACCTACCACCATAAGAAAAAAAAAATCTATTTCTCCAGTTAGAGATTCTTTTATGAACTTTATCTATAAGTGGTATATATTCAACTTCTTTGTAGAGATGGGAACTCCCAAGAAATTAAAAGGTAATTGTTGTATGGAAAGCTTTGTGTCAATGATCACCCTTGAGGGGTGTATTGTATTTTGCTCAAAAAGGTAAGTAGAACTCTTTTAAGGGTTAAATTTTAAACCTGATACTTTTTGGAATCTTAATAGAGAAGTTAAGATTACCTCCACTGAAGTAGTGTCATTAGCGCATAGCATGAGTAGTCATTTGCAAAATAAAGTTAAGTGATATTGAGCTCTTAAAAATGATAATGATATTTGAAACTTGTTTTTCATCAATATACATTTGAGCCAATATATGAAGAAATTCCATAATGATAGTGAATAGGTAGGGAGAAAGAGGATCTGCCTGCTTAATTCCCTTAGCTACTTGATAAAGATAAGCAAGTTCCCTATTTATTAACACTGAGAATGAAACAGTTGATATGCAAGAATAGATCCAATTAATGAACTTGCTAGGATAGCCAAAAGCATAGAGAGCATTGATAATGAAACCTCACTCAACTATGTCATATGCTTTAGTGAGGTTTATTTTAAGAGCACAACTTCTGACATATTTCTTATGATTATAGTCTTTGAACAATTCTTAAGCCACCTTAATATTGTCACCCATATTCCTAACTTGAACATATGCACCTTGACTATGATTAATTATCCTAAGTGGAGTATTTCTCAATCTATTATCAAGGATCTTAGAAATGATCTTGTATAACATATTGAAATAGGCTATTAGTCTGTAGTCATTCAACTTCTTTAGATGGGGGATCTTAGGCACCAAAGCAAGAAATGTCTTGTTAATTTTAGTAAGTAACCTGCCACTGTTGAAGAACTGTTTTACTACCTTAATAACTGCTAATTGAAAAAGGTTCCATTTCTCTTGAAAGAACCTGACATTAAAGCCATCTAGCCCAGGAGACTTATCTGGATGAAATTAAAATAGCGTCCTCTTATCTCTTCACTTTTGACTTCCTTAATTAGTGCAGATTCTTGATCTTGTTTGATGGAACCAACCATTCAACTATTTAGACAACTAGGAAGACTTACAATATGAGTAGATACCATATTTATTGCTTGAAAGTGACTTCTGACCATTCTTTTCAGTTCCTCTTGCTCATTTATCTTCATGCCATTCTCATTCTCTAGATAAACAATTCTATTTTTGTTTCTTCTGCTTTAAATCACACTTAAAAAGTATTTGGAATTTCTGTCTCCTTATTGTAACTATTGGATTCTAGACTTTTGTTTCAACTGTTCTCTATATACCTTAATGATCCGCAAATAACTACACAATTTTGATTTGTCTTTCTCCAAAAGTGAGGAATTGTTGGGATCCTTGGATAAAAGCTTTTAGGTCATTGACAGATTCTTAAGGACCTACTTTTCACTAAATTTCAAAGGGTATGTATTAAGCTTAAGAAGCTTAATGCATTCAACTTTGATATATTTCAGCATTTGAACATACTGGAAAGCTTTATAACCCTGCGCATTCATACCAACAACATTTACAATAATTAAATCAATTCAAGATTGTTTTAGTAGGGAGTTTAAGAACTAAAAATTGATCTTCGTTTGATCAAGCAACCATTGATACATATCCCTAATAGAAGTATGATTAGAAAATAGTGGTTCCTCAAACACTAAATAGCTTTCAGTTACTTGATTTAACCAACTATTGTTTACTAAGCACCTATCTATCTTTCTTTGAACATTTCTATTACCCTTCAGGTGATTGTTCATGTGAATATAGGCCTTTGATATCTAAGCTCAACAAGTACAAGAAAAGAAGTTAATGTATTCAGTTCTCTAGTATCAACACATGCAATTTTCCTTACCCCCAAGGCTTCAGAAGAAGATAATAAGTAGTTAAAATCCTATGCTACCATCCACAAAATTGACATGTTTAGATCAATATCCTACAAATCTTTCCACAAGTTGGCCCTTTGAAATTCCCAATCAACGCATAAACCACAATTATAGCTATAGGAATATCAAATGACTTTAGAACAAGTTCACAATGAATTAGTTGATCAGTGTAGTACTAGTTAGAAAGAACAAAGTGAGCTGGATCTATTGTGACCATAATCTTTCCATTAGGATTCTTAGAGTGATTGTTCAAGATTTTCCAATATGTTAAGATAAATTTCAGGCCATTTAGAAAAACTTCCTCTTTGATCTTGGATTCCACCAAACTAGCAAAACAAGACTGACTAGCTTGAAGATAATCCTTTAACGTTAGTTGTTTATTAGGAAAATTTAGTCCTTTATCATTCCATAATGTGCTAATCATTAGGATTGAGGTGACCTAGTCCTTCCACTAGTTTTTCAACTTTTAGTCCTTGTTGCCTATAACTCTTTATGTTGCATTATAGTTTCACTGCTACCCTCTTCATTAACATGATTTATAGCCCCTGGGGTGGCTAATTTATCGGCTTCTGTTATTTCAATTACCACATGACTGATTGTCTTATTGTTTTTTCCTTTCATAATTTCTTCTGCCTTATTCTGTTGAATTTGGGATATAACTTCTTGCATATTCTCTTCTGTATTATTCTGTCTAGTTTTAGCCTTTTAATTCAAAACTTTTAGATGAGGAAATAGTATGCTTACTACCATTCTCTTCTTTATACCTATGATTGCCATTAGACTCAACAATGTTAACAATTTCTACTAGCTAATTCCATATGACTATTAATTTTCTTTCTCGAGTTGGTTGGATAAGTTGCTTGATGAATTTCAACATTTTCCATTTCATAATCAGTTTGCATTGCTTTGGGTGCACTTGAATGCTTCTTTCTTTCATTGACTACCTCATTAAAATTTCTCTTTGGGATCCACATTTTAGTAATAGGTTTCACATATGGCTTCTATGGATAGGATAATTATGTCTTCCATTAATTCTCCACTAAAATTAAACTTTATGATATAGATATTATCTGGCATATTTTGTTTGTGCTCCACTTCAATATGAAACAAAGGATTATGTGAATAATCCTTGTCACCTTCTTTTCATTAATCATTCTCTACAAATATATACAATCAGAGTAGGAAATAATTAAGGGATTATATTAAAAATATCTAGAAAAATCAGCCTAGAAATCTGGAAGTAAATAAATTTAAATATGGAAATCACTAAAATTCTAGAAATTGATTTTGGATCCCACTAATTTAGGCAATCCTAGTCTACTTTCTAACACAATACACACTTTAGCATAACTTACTCTTTTTATATTTGCAGTGTTGTCATCCATAGCTAAGGGAGTTCCAATATAACTAGCCAAGTAATTCAAACCCTCAGATGACCAATATTAAAAAGGGATTTTATACATGTTCACCCAAATTAGAATAGATCTAATCTCATTTCTATCTAGCTTGAAACTCATTTCTTATTTCTTCAAAAATAATGACTTACCTTGAATGTGCCATGGTCCCATGTCTAGTATCTTGCCAACAATTTCCTTTGAGGAGAACCGAAAGATGAATAGCTCATTCTCAGTTATAAGTGAAGATTAAAGATCCCATTTCTTCCAATTGGTGTCTTTCCAAGAGTAGACTACTAGGAAAGCTATTATTTTCTTAAGAAAATACCCAATAAGCAAGGTTTTTTTGCTCCCTTAAGTAATATGTCTATTGGAGGAGAGACAAGTCCACCCTTTGCACTAGCTACGTAGTGAAGCTTTCTGAATGTGTCTGAATCTACCACTACAGTTTAATATTTTCACCAAAATATAAGATGAACTATAATAATTTAGAGCGTTTAGTTTAAATCATAAAATTTTCAAAAACACTTATAATGAGCGTTAAATAGATGAAAATTTAAACAAAGTCAAGTTTATATTCATTAAGTGTTGCATTTTCCCTAATGTGACATTTATTTATTAATTTTTTATTACTTTATAGGTCACGCATTGCCACAAATGTTGTCGATACTCACCTCCAACATAATGAACCCTATTTTTATTGTAAACAATGATAATCAATCACTAAAAAAGAAAAGAAAGAAGAAATTTGAGTTCAGAAAATTAAAGAAGAAATTTGGGTTTAGAAAATTAGACAAAAATAAAGTTTGTAAAGGGTCAGTTTTTGGTGATTTCAAGGGGTTGATTGTTATTGCAAGAAGAATAAAGGATGTCTAGGAACCAAAAATGATGGGATAGACTTATATGATAAGGAACTTCTATTGGAGGACTAAGAAAGTGGAGTGGAAAGAGTCTCATCTACTAGGAAATCCATGACTAAGAGGAAGGAAACTAGGAGAATTTTATTTGTTCATCAAGTAACTAAGAAGAAGATAGTTCAAATGAGGAGGAAAAGGGGTTCAAACTATTTTTTTATAGTTGGACTCACTCGTAGCTCTCACAGTTCATAAAAGAATTAAGAGCGTGGAAGACTAAAACCCATGTTTTGATTTGGAATAAGAAATAAAAAGAAGATAGAAGTGTTGGTTTATGCCCTACAACCAATTGGTTTGGTTGTAGTTTATTGAAAATTATTTAAAGGCATTTTTTATTTTGTACATGTTTAGATGTATATAATAAAGTCCATGGGATAATTGTACAATGCAAATAAAATTATAATGAGATTATAATTATGAAATCCATATTGCATTTATGTATTATCCCTAAATTGTTCCAAGTCATTGTTCTATTAAGAGTGGACATTAATAAAATATAAAAAGACTATTATACTTTTTTTCCTTATGAAAGAAGTAATCAATCTCAAAGACTAAAGTGTAGAGATAGTTAAACAAAAGTGTGGGTGCTTGTTAGAGAACAAGTTCACTGAACATACCCAATATGAGAAATCCATTTGAAATATTACTTATATGTCTATGGAATTCTCGTTGTGATGATTGTATACGTGATCCTTTGAAATGACGTCACCAAAGTTATCTTTTATCTAAATTGATATGTTTTGATACTATTATGATCTATTTAATCATGGGTCATTTAATTGATAGTCATTGAATGTAGCGTGAATTATATGAAAGTAGTTGAGTGATCAAGATAAGATTTATCACGTTAAAGTAATTAGGGAGAATGTTTTGTTGTTCTTGATTAGTATTGATTCAGAAAATCTTTAGCCAAGGTAGAATAACGTTTTGTAAATAGTTTACAAATGTCATTAATTAAATCAATAGCTGAGAACTAATATGATAGACATTAATTCGATACTTTATGTCTAATCAAAATATCGGTTGATGAAAGGATTAAATTATGTGAAAAAATCATGGACAGAAAGGTTAGTCAAAACCACTTTTGTAATTCCTAAATATTTGGATGGTCATGACACGTTGCTAGACACCAATCTTGATCTATGATTATAAATTGTTTAATTGGAGAGTTAAAGATAAATTAAAAGAAGTTTTAATTTATCTATTTTTAATTATGAATTATAATTATAATTTTTAATCAATGCTAACATATATTTAGGAGCCTAATGGGTCTCACATATAAAATGGGCTACAGAGAGCAAAGTTAATTTAATCAGGTTAGATTTGAATATAAAGTTTGAGAAAGTTTATGATTAAATATGAGATATTTAATAAATAAGGATCAATATAAGATATTGAATCTTATTTGGGCATAATTGTTATTTAATTAGAATTATTTATAATTCTAACTAAAGTTTAATTGATATTAGAATTTAATCTCAATTAAATTATTAAAATGTCCAAAGCCTATTATAAATAGGCTTAAGCTCTATAAAACTAGTACTTCTTGCGTAACCCTCTCTGTAAGAGTTACAGAGTTCTTTTAACTCATTATGTAGATATTGTTAGAGGTCGGACAGTTATGCAACTACGAAGGTTGAGATAAACCGATTTCAGAAATGATTCGAGAGATATGACAAGACAAAGATCAAGCTTCGAAATAAGGTACGAATTACGATTCATGTTTTGACTATGTATTAATCATTTTAAAAAATTAAAGTGATTTTTGTTTTTGGGAAACCAATTTACAAAAAATGTCTTAATTATTCCACTACAATAGGGATCGAACCCTGACCTAGTTTTCCAATAGTGGTATTAGAGTTAGATTTTAATTCTATGATTTGATTAAATTGTGTGATTGTTATTAATCGAAATTTTGGAATTAAAAGAATCGAATTGGATCTGATCTGATTCTTCGTGAACCCCAGAATTGTTCTGGAATTCTAGAAATTTGTTCATGTCATTTATTCTGGTTATTGCATTTTTGGAAATTTGCTTTGAGCCATGTTTTCACTTCTGTTGTTTTTTTTATTAGGGAAATTTGAATGTAATTTCTGGTTGCGTGAATAGCTTGCGATGAAGAAGTGTTTCGTTAGTGACTATAAAGGTTAAGCGTGACCAGACGTGGTGCTGGAGTGTTGAAGAGTTCAACCTCAGCTTTAGGATATGCAGAAATCAATTGAGAATCATGATTGTTTGTGTTGTGGAAAAACTCATTTTTAAAACACAAGAAACATATATCATTCTGGAAAGCGTGCGTTCTGCCCTTTATGCAAATATGGGTTTCTAATTTTGAATAAGAACTTGGGCTGGAATGATTATATTTTATGTTTTTGTTTGCGAATCTAGATATTGGGTTTAATGAATAAAGAAAGAGTTATAGGTTTTATTTGAGTCCTGGAGAAGGCTCGATGATTCTGGAGAAATACCAAATCTGGAAAAGCAAGAAGGCAAAACTGGAGTTGTGAGAGTATGTTTGTGATTTTTGGTTGTATATTTTTATTTGTATATCGACTATTGTGATGGAGGCTAAATGACAACTTTACAAGCAAGTTGTTGTCTACTAGAAAACAATATCCACATAAGTTGGTGTGGTTATAGTGGCAACGTGGTTTATATGGATAGGCGGTGGCATCCTTGGAGGCTAGTGCTTATCTTATAAAATTTGGGTTTGAGAATAAGATGAAGAAGAAGCATATTTGGTGTTAGAAATTGAAAGATTTAGATTGATTTCATTTTCCTAATTTCTAGTTGTTTCTATAAAGGATCCGAATCCCTAAATTAGGGATTAAGGATCCTTAAAAATAAGGTAGCATATATTTTAGTTACTATATTTAGATTATTTCTGTTTGTATTAGGGTACAAAGTACCCTATAAATTCGATGTATTCAATCATAAATAAGTAAGAGTGAAATAAAAGTTTCTTCCTCAAAAACCTACATGGTATCAGAGCCACAGGGTTCAAGTCTAGAAAATGGCAAAGACTGCCATGACAGTAGCAAGCAGAACCCAAAACACATCAGAGGTTACCTCTAAAACCAACCCAGACAACTCTCTCTATACTGGTGTTGATAATATAAACACCAGTTCTTCTTTACAAATTTTCGTTCAAAAATTGAACGGAAGGAACTATCTTAAGTGGTCTCAATCTGTCAAACTTGTACTCGAAGGTAAAGGAAAGCTCAGGTAAATCACTGGGGAAGAGAAGCAACCAGAAGAAAACGAGCCTGGCTTTAAAAGATGGAGGGCAGAAAATTCCTTGGTAAC
>JANZLD010000006.1:29641779-29652268 GCA_026413575.1 Erythroxylum carthagenense | reverse complement strand
GACCTTACTCTTTTAATTAAACTTCCAAATTGTGTGCAAATCATTTTATGGAATATTGGAAAAATACTGCTCACCTTTGATTTTTCTTTCATAAGAAATAACTAGATAGCTCTCGTACAATCATCAATGAATGTTACAAACCATTTAGGATCAGAAATGTTAGATATTCTAGGCGGCCCCCATATATCAATATGCATCAAAGAGAAAGGGGATGGAAACGACACTAAATGATGCTTAGCAAATTCACATGTATCACAATGAAACTACGACATTTTCATTCTTAAAAAGTGAAGGAAACATACTTTTAAGAAAAACAAATAGTGGATGACCAAGGCGGTAATGATGAAGACAAATTTTAGATTTATTGGAAGATAGATTACTTGATAAGCAAGTGAAATAGCTTATTCTTGTTGTTCTTATTGCCACTCATGTCCTCAAGGTAATAATTCCATTATTCACCTTAGCAAGCACAATGGTCCTCCCTGTAACCAAATCCTAAAAAACACAGTGTGCAAGATAGAAAGTCACTTTGTAATTCAATTCTTTGGTAATTTGACGAATAGATAAGAGATTGGAAGACAACTTCGAGACGTGTAATACATTATGTAGAGACAAAGAATCAGCTAAATTTATTGTTCCTTGGCCCACAACAGTTATAGGAAATCCATCAACAACTATAATTTTTCAACCTCTAGGACATGGGTTATATGCTCTAAATCTAGTTAGGCAGTAAGTCATGTGGTTAGTAGCTCCATAGTTTCTGACCCAAGAGCTTGGGGAAGAAAAACTTGAGGCATTCAAAGCATAAGAATTAAGGCACTTACCTGATTGAGCCAATGGACAAGTAGCAGAGGATTTTTCAAAAGAGTTGAGAAGGTTTCTTAACTTGTCTATTTCTTCTTTCTTCAAATCTCCAACATCAACATTGTTGGATTTTTCTTAAGGTTGGTCTTTCCCATTAGTGAAGTGGGCTTTACCTCCTTTGAATCCTCCCTTCCGATTAAGGACATGTCCCTTACCATATAGTTTGAAGCAATCACCTCGCATATGGCATGGTTTTTTACAATATGTGCACCAGACTGAGTCTTTATTTTTTTTGACGCTCTTATTATTCATCTTTGCAAATAGTATTGTTGAGCTTTCTACTGTTTTTGTCTCCAACATAACTTCTCTTCTATTCTCTTTGGCCCGAATCATTGATATTATCTCATTCAAAGATATTAACTTTCCAAAAATTCTAAACTCTTATCTAATCCATTTCTACATTAAGGCTAGTAAGAAAATCATAAATTATATTCTTTTTGATAAACCTATTCAAGGTGGCTACATCTTCACCACACTACATCTAAACACATCGGTACTGGTCTATTTCCGACCATCGATTTTTCGAAAGGTTGTCATACTCCATAATAGAAAGGTTACCTCGTTTAGTAGCTGAAATCTTTGTTTTGATTTCATAGATTAGAGCAACATCTCCTGCCTTTGAATAGGTCTATCGAAGATTATTCCATGTCCTTAGTTGTTGGTAAGAACATGCTAGTGTCGCTTATTTTAAGTATCATGGCATTCTTTAATCCCAAGCAACAAATTTTGGGTCTCCTCTTTTGGGTCCAGTCCCAAGCAAGTCATTGATCTTGCCTTTTCCTTTGAGAAATGTTTGAACAAACTGTGACCACTTCAAGTAATGTTTTCCATTAAGCTTGTCGGCTACTTGGATATTCTACAGATCCCCATGTGTTGAGTAGTTAGTGTCTCTTTCGGTGGTGAGGGTGGTTTCTGAAATTTCTACCATGTTGAAGGTTGCAACAAGGACAAGGAATATTGGCAACCAAGGCCTAAGATAGGAAAAGATCAGCAATGAAGGTTGGCAAAAGAAGGTCCCAAGAGTAACTACTCTGATACCATGAACAAAAGGCTGAATGGTCACTAAATTAAATCATTTTTTATCCTAGGCTCTACATAATTTATACAAATGAGATTTGACTCCTATCAATCTCATGAAATCTAATATATCCTAAAAATCAATAGATAATTATTCTATCCCAAAATAGAACCAAAATCATAGGCTATAAATGGAGTTCCTAGCTACGATTGAAGAAAAAATTTTGGATTTTCAACAACCACTGTAGATACAAAACTAACATGCATTATGACGACATGTTTAAAGCACAAGTTGATGTAGCCTTTTGTGGCTCTTGAAAAGGCTAGTTTTCCAAAGATTGAAATAACAGTTGATGGAACAGGTTGGGTCCTTCTAGAGAAAAAGATGAGGCAAGTACTACTTTATAAAATTTGGAGCCTTACAATCATAATATGAGTAAATTTCTAGCAAATTGTGGAGCAAAAGGGGCATAGTTGTGGAACCCCTTGCCAAATGGGATGTCCGCGCAAGAGGGCCTAAAACAAACAATATAAAGGTTCCACGTAGGTTTAAATTTATAGAACCCTAACAGAGTTTTTAAGGTTCCATCAATTTAGGATTTAAATTAAACATATCTAAAACGTTAGAATTCCTTTTAAATTTATAGAACCCTAACAGAGGTTTAAGGTTCCATCAATTTAGGATTTAAATTAAACATATCTAAAACGTTAGAAATCTTTTTAAACAATCTCAAGTGTTTTGACTCAAAGTTAAATTTTGGTGCAAATATTAGGGTTCAAATTGCTCTTTTTGCCTGTGTAAATACCATTATCCAACATAAGTCACACATATGTCTGATCCATGCCTGTTAGTACATGAGCATGAGGTACGCTTCAAAGCTAAAAGATGAAAGCAAATATTTAGGTCACATTAGTGCAATTATGGATAATTATGGTTATGTTTTACAATTAACAAGTTTTAGTTTTAAATGCTAGCAAGTAAATAGTCATTTCCTCTCACAGTTTTTTGGTTACCTTATTTGAAAAATAAAAAGAGTAAGAAAGCATATTTAAATAGAACAAAATATGAGAAAACAAACCTATGCCTTCTCGAATGGACAAATTTGGTCTTATGATTTCGTCAGAATTGACCAGAAATATATCACCAATATAAAGATGATTCGTTGGGACATAGACACTGCATAGCTCCTGATAGCCATCATCCCTCTAGACCAACCATATATATCAACAAGAAACTCAAACAAAAGAAGTTACAGTTAAACTATGCCAAAGTCAGTATTATAAACACTTTTCACTTTTGAGATGGTTCCATTGATATCTTATAGAACAAAAAGCTAGGAGAAGGAAAAAACAAGAGAGGAAAAAATCCTTGAAATAAAGTATGTACCTATGTACTTTGATACTACAGCATCAAGTAAGGGGAAGGCTTTTTCTTTATTTGGACTTTACTTAGTTTTGGTAACTAGTGTAACCAAACAATTGATTAAGAAGATCTGTTAGCTTTAGCTAGATAAGTGGCAAATACCTGAAGACTGACTGTTGATGTGATGAACCCAAATGCATATTCACCATGACGAGGATGACGAATAATTGCAAGCTCTTTAAAGGCAGTTGTATTTTGGTCTGTGTGATAGAAGATGACAAATTAAAGAATTAAGAACGGAATTAAAAGATCAATTCAATACTTGTTCGCTCATTTAAGTCGTCAATTTATCAAAACCAACTTAGTGTGATAATGTAGCCATACTTGTTTTCTTATGCCCTACAAGCAAAAGTTATTACCCCTATTTCCTTCACAAATTTTAATTTTTCCTTCTCTACTAAATGACAAACGAAAGGCCAAAAAAGTAAAAAAGAAAGCAAACATTTATGTTGTGCACATGACTATTACAAGTTGAGAGACATAATATTTGACAATAGAATGTTTTACCACTTCATTTTTCATAATACCAAAAGCACAACAAAGTCGAATAGAATCACCTGGAGAAATCGCAGCACTAATTTGCTTAGACGCTGAATATATGTGCTTCACAAATGGCATTTGCTTAATGAACCATTCCCCAATCCAAAAAACAGTGGCACCCAACCATGATGAAGCAAATATGCCAACAAAGAATATAAAAAGCATTGAAGTGACAAAGCCAAGACCTACATCAAAATAAATGTCTAGCAATCAACAATAATTCACAAGAAGTCAAAACTTCCAAAAATAGAAAAAGGAAATGATTTGGCATATTAAACTAATCAAACATGAAAAATGACATGTTTATTTACATGGTAAAAACATGAGGATACAACGTAAACCAAAGTGTTTCACAGTAATAAAGAATCATAGCACAATCATGGACATATGGAGTAAGCACAAGAACATACAAGGGAAAACCAATTTTTTAACGTTAGAGAATAAGATCTGATTCTAATATGATTCAGTATCTTTAAGGATTACATGTATCTTTAGGAATTATGATTTGATTTGATTACAATTATAATTATAACTTACCATACATGAAATCCAGTACATAAAGGGAGTGAGAGCTGTTGATTTCTACAAGCTCTTCCCATCCCTTTTCTTAATTCACAGAACGATATCAGAGCAGGTTTTCTAAATCCTGCCTCTAATTCCTTTTCTTCTCACAACCGAACCCATACTCAAACCTTTCTCACAAAAATAAAGCTAACCTCGACAATCTAACCCCATAAACACCTCAAGTAGCCACTAGCGACCAAGACAAAGGAAGAAGCAACACCAGTGAGTGTCCATGCGCCGCCGGCTGCCGCTGTCCAACAAGTTCATGTGCAATGACACTCTGTTGACGCTACTACTATGGACTGAACTGCACCGACTCCAAAAACGTATTGGTGATATGTTTTTTCTGCTTTTAATTGCTGAAAATTGGGTTTGTGTGTTTAACCATAGTCGGCGATGGGTTTTTCTGTTTTTAATTGCTGGAAATTAGTTTTGTATGTTTGACATCGTTGTTGATTTCGTCGTAATCATAGTCCCTCTTTCGTTGTTGCACAAGTTGTTCATATTTGAAGTTTGTCTTCTTGTTAACATCTTTTGTGTTAGTTATATCATGAGTGACTTTAAAACTGACAATACTAACGGACAGCCACCCATTATGGTTCAAAAAATCACAAATCAGAAATTGAATGGAACGAATTTTTTTACTTGGGAGAAGGTAGTCATTGCATATCTCAAGAGCCTAGGGAGATACAAACATATCATGGATCTAGCTCTAGATATTAAGTTATCAGGGTATAAGAAGTGGGAACAACACACAATCAAATAATAACAATCCTTTGGAACGCCATGAAGCCAAATATTGCTAACACATGCCAACATGTAAAATCAGCAAAGGAGTTACAGGAGTATGTGAGACTTTTATTTTCTAGTAATGTTACTCGTATATATGATTTATCTGTGAAATTGTTCAAGTGTGAGCAGGGAGAGAAGAATCAGACCAAGTATTTATCAGAAATAAAGAATCTATTTTCAGAACATCTAGCAGCCCAGTTGTTAACAACAAAAAAGGATCAACTTCTAAAGGAAACAGAAAGGTTATTCATGCTGAGATACTTGGCTAGCTTAAGACCAGAATATGAACCAATTCGGGCCTAGATACTAGGTAGCACTGAACTTCCATCACTTGCTAAGATATATTCATCCATATCTCGATCCTTGAAGGCACCAACAAAAGAAAGTGGTGACAAGTCGGCTCTCGCTGTTCACAGTAGTGGAAGAGCTAATGGAGGTCGAAGCAACTGAGGATGTCATAGTGGACGCAGAGGAAGGGTAGAGGAGGTCAAAGGAAATGTGACCATTGTAGCAAAGATGGTATGTTCAGGACTATTGCTAGCACTTAAACGCAAAGTTGTGCTCGAAGCCCTCCCAGTCTGCTAATATTATGGAGGCTGCTAGTGGTTCTGCTTCAGTAAGTGAAAACAAGTTAGTATTTGAAGAAGAATATGCAACTTTTCTATAGTATCAAGTGGCCGAGCAAGCAATCACACCAATTGCATCATTTGCTCACCTAGGTAATCACACAGCTTATATATCGTCCTCTGTTAAACCTTGGGTTATAGATTCAAGAGCCACAAACCATATTGCAGGTAATCCAAATTTTTTTTTATCAAATTACCCCTGTACCAGACCCTCACCAACTTACTATTGTTAATGGTTCCACTACTTGTATAAGTGGGGTTGGCACTGCATTTCCCTCTCCTTCACTAACATTACCAGAATATTATATATTCCAAAGTTTTCATTCAACTTAATGTCTATTAGTAAACTAACCAAATCATTAAATTGTTCCGTCTCTTTTTTCCCTCATTTTGTTGTTATCCAAGATTTGAAGACAAAGAAGATGATTGAAGGATGGCGTGAATCTAGAGGTGTCTACTATTTTGACAATCGTTCAACCGCCTGCTCAGTTGTTGCTTCACCTCTCCAAATCCATAGTCGCCTTGGTCATCCATCCATCCATCCAAAAATTAAAAAAATTGATTCATAATTTGAATTCAAATCTTCATATAGATTGTGAGTCTTGTCAACTTGGAAAACATAATCGTGTTGCTTTTCCATCCATAGGTAATAATAGAGTCGAAAGCTCTTTTGTGTTAGTTAATTATGATGTTTGGGGTCCATCTCGTGTGACTTCAAAACTTGTTTTTCGTTACTTTGCTGTTTTTGTTAATGATTGACCTAGAATGACTTAGTTATATCTAATAAAAGAACATTTTGAATTATTTTCTATTTTTCAATCCTTTTTCTCTGAAATCAAAACTCAACTTGGTTATGCTATTCACATCCTCAGAAATGATAATGCTAGAGTATTTTTCTAAATCCTTTCAGTATTACATAAAAATTTGTGGTATGATTCACCAATCTTCTTGTTCTCACACACCACAACAAAATGGTGTTGTGGAAAGAAAAATCAGACATGCCATAGAATTTGCTAGAACTTTACTGACTGAGATGAAGGTTCTCAAGGAGTTTTGGAGTGGTGATGTCCTCACTGCTTAGTATCTTATTAACATAATGCCATCTACTACTCTCAAAGGTCAAATCCCTCATATTCTTATGTTTCCTAATACCCCTTTGTTTCCTCTTCAACCTAGTATCTTTGGATGTGTTCGTCTTGTCCACCTACTCCAGCCAAGAGTTGACAAATTATCTCCAGGAGCCATCAAATGTGTCTTCCTCGATTATTCAAGATCACATAATAGTTATCGTTATTATAGTCCCTCACTTAAAAGATTCTTTGTATGCGCAAATCTAACATTCTTTGAGAACACTGCATACTTCTTTGAGAGTCAAGATGCCAAAAACTTCCATCATTATTTACCCTCACTTCTTGACAACTCCCTGGATAATTCGCCTAAAAGTTTAGACAATTCACCAACCAATTCCAATCCTTCTTATCTTCATCAACTATCTCAAGTAGATTTGCAGGTTTATTCCTGACGACCTCATCAAATGGTAGATGCTCATTTGTCTCTCCCAATGCAAGTATGTTCTTGATCTCCTAAAAGAAGCTGGCTTGTTGGATGTAAACTGGTAGATTCTCCAATGGATCCCAATCTCAAACTTGATGCAGACCAAAAAAAACTCTTAAAAGATCCAGAAAACTATAGGAGACTGATTAGAAAATTAAACTATCTTATAGTTACCATGCCTGACATTCCATTTAATACAAGTGTGGTGACTCAATTTATGCAATCCCCTCAGACAAGTAACTGGAATGCAATTATTCGAATCTTGAAATACCTCAAGCGCAATCCTGAAAAAGGACTCTTATATAAGAATCATGGGCATTGTTTAGTTCAGGCTTATAGTGATGCTGACTGGGCTAGTTTTAGGACTGATCGGCGATCTACTACAGGGTGTTGCATGTTTGTTGGTGGCAATATGATTTCATAAAAAAGCAAAAGCAAATAGTGGTTTCTTATTCAAGTGCACAATTAGAATATCGAGCCATGGCATATACAACTCGAGAACTTGTCTGGGTAAAATATATGCTACAAGAACTTATATTTCAACTAACACAGCCTATGGAGCTAATGTGTGATATTCAAGTAGCCATTTACGTTCCTTCTAATTCAGTTTTTCATGAAAGGACAAAGCATGTTGAGGTGGACTGCCACTTTGTCAGAGAAAAGATGCAACAAAATGTGATTAAAAAAACACTCAGGTGAAGTCTGAGGACCAATTAGCTGATCTTTTTACCAAGTCTTTGGTTGGATGTCATGTAACACAACTGTGTAACAAGCTTGGAACTTATGATACATATGCTCCAACATGAGGGGGAGTGTTAGAGAATAAGATATGATTCTCATATAATTTAGTATCTTTTGGTAATATGATTCAATATCTTCAGGGATTACATGCATCTTTAGGAATTATGATTTGATTTGATTACAATTATAATTGTCACTTACCATATATGAAATCTAGTATATAAAGGGAGTGAGAGCTGCTGATTTCTACAAGCTATTCCCAATCCTTTTCTTAATTCACAGCATTTAATAACAAATATACATAATCAATCATGAAAAGGTCAATTTGCAATTGAGAAATTTTTGTTATGAATAAAAATACTTGAAGAAAACTACTAGCATGAGATATCTAGAAAAGAGTGAAACCTTAAAAGCAAGAATCATAAACATGATGCATACAGATCAACCTTCTTATTATCACGAAAAAAGGGTTACAAAATAGGTGTAACCCTCCAATTACCCTGACCCCAACTCACCCCAGGTAAGGATTTGTACTCAAGATCACTTTATTCGAGTCAAATTCAGAAGTAACTTGCTGTCACATAGTTAAATATCAAGTATAAAGAACGTCTGATTAATGCTTACCAAATATGTCAATTCCAAGTTTAGCATATATTGGACTGAAGAAACCATCTACAAACTCGATAAACCACCATGTGACCAGAAATGTAACAGCAACAGGGAAGAGAACAACACTGCAATTGCATCATTTAAACTAAGTTGGAAAAGAGATGGATGATCTAAATGCAAAAAGGAGAAAGTATTAAGGAAAAAAAAACCCAAAAGCAAAGGAAAGGAAAGGAAATTAGGTTAATTACCATCCACTCATGAACTTCTTGGAAACCCAACTTTGAAGAACAGCACACGACGCCTGAAAATGGAAAACAAAAATCCAAATGACATTTAGTATTAGTAGCGACCACGAAAAATAAAATAACGTTAGCAACATCGCTCAAAATCTGATGTTGTGGAAGCTATTTGCTATTTCCTGTTGGAGTGAACTAACACCGCATTGAATTACTCACCATGTTAAGACTTGAACTACAAGCTAACAACAATTTATCTTATCTATTTGCTAACCAACTCCAGTTCTAATCAAAACTTTATAGCTAATAGCAAAATTGAAAATCAAGAAAAAGAGGCTAGAAATGGGGCAAAGATAACAGAGAAGAGCACTAACCTTGCGAGCAGAGGAAGTAGGAGAGGTAGGAGGAGACTTGGGGCGGTCGTCGGGGTCCGGCTCGGGGTGAGTCAGGCCTTGACTCAGTGAACTCGACGTCACTTCCTTGTCCTCTGGCATTTTATTTTTTTTTTTTGGGTTTTTGTTCCGAAGAGATAGAGAGTCAACTTTAACAAGTTCACTTCAGCTTGTGCATTATGCCGAGAATATTTGCGCAGTAATATAAATGCCCACTTAGTATAATTTTAACGTATTAAATTATTATATAATTTAAATGTATAAATATATACGGGTAATTTAAAAATTTGTAATCATATTATAAATATTTAAAATGTGAAATGTATATTTTATTAAAAAGGTTAAATTTTGTTATATTTAAAATATATATGTTAGAATATCATAAATTAATAAGAAAAGTTAGTCAGTAAAAATTTTGGATGAAAATTTTTTAAATTAAGGAAATATATAAATGTATAGAATATATAAACTAAATTTAAATACTCAAACAAAATTAGTCTAAAATAAATAAATATTGTGTAAATTATAATTTTGTGATAAGATTATTAATATTTAAAATTTTAAATGTATAATAAGAAAAGAATTATGATAGAATTATTAAAATTATATAAATATGAATATAAAAAATAAACAAGTAAATTTAGTTAGTAAAAGTTTGGAACTGACAAAAAATTCGGCAATGAAATACCTTCGCGGTATACAAAATTTATAAATATATAAGTTGGAATGTTAAAAATATAGTAGTAAAATTAGTTATATGGCTAGAAAAAAGTTAAATGTTTTTTACATAAATTAAATATTGTAATTAATTATGGTAAAAAAAATAATCACATGTTACATTAATACATTATATAATTTTATTGTATAAATAAATATCGGGTAATTTAAAAATTTGTAACCAAATTATAAATATTTTAAATTTGAGACATATATTTTATTAAAAAGGTTTTAATTTGTTATATTAAAAATATATAAGTTAGAATATCATAAATGAATAAGTAAAATTAGTTAGTCAAAATTTAGGATGAAAAATTTAAAAATTAAGGAAATGTACAGTGTAATGTATTTGTTATAAATGTATAAAATATATAAACTAAATTAGAAAACTCGAACAAAATAAGTTTAAAATAA
>JANZLD010000006.1:29622550-29641679 GCA_026413575.1 Erythroxylum carthagenense | reverse complement strand
AATTTACTGAATTATGTTGAAATAGTAATATAAAATGTTTATGTTCCCAGGGTGTTTTTTAAAATGTGAGATCCATATATTGTGATAATTAGGATTTGATTTTAAAAAATGTGATGTGTTTGAGAACTTGGATTATATGTGTTTGTGATATTGTGTCCTGACTTGAGTGAACACATCAATGACAGTTCACTCACGGAGTTCGCAAACTCATCAAAATTGCATCATTAATTTTCAGGTACTAGGAGAACTTAGTTTCTAAGAAAATTTAGTAGCAACGTAGCATTATCCATTTTGGAACCAAGAATGACTCAAAGGTCTGGTTAGCTGCTACTGAAGTGTCTAGATAGAATAGTTTGGTCTAGTGCCTGGTTTTATGTTGTACACATTGTATAAAGTTGCGAACTTTGACATGTTATGTATTATATAAACAGGAGTTATGAGTGTAATAACACAATGAATATTTATGTTTATGAATCAAATGCAAGAAATGAAATGACAATTGTATGCTTATGTTCATGAATGAAATGAGAGAACTTAGTTTCTTCTGAAATGTTTATGTTCTATACGATGCCACGATAAGTAATGTGACCATTCTCCATTTTCATGGGGTATATGCTCGAATGTTCTCTAGAATGTTGGGTATATGCTCTATGGAAGTGGAATGTTACACACAGTTTGATACTTTCGGGTATCCATAGTTTGATATCTTTGGATATCCACAGCTCCCGTTATCCACACCTATGAGAATGGGCAAGCCTAACACAGGAAGTAAAGTAAACAAATAAAAATAAGAAATATAGTATAACAACAAAAATAATCAGTGTTAATGAACATTTGCATTTGTATTAATAATTTGTATCATTGAGCACTGAATATCAATGTTCGACTTTTGAAGGTGAATTTATAGTATATGAACAACATATTGAAGTATGTTTGCATTATGTATTTGATTAAGTATGCCATCACTATTTATAATTGTTGTGATGTTTATGAATGTATATGCTTGGCGGATGATTGCTGTGAGTGGTCATCCAAACTAAACATTTCTCTACTAAGCTTTCAAGCTTAGCAAATGTGTTAATCCATGTAGGTCTAAGTCATAGGAGTTAGGTAAAGGGAACATCTGCAAGGATCAAAGTTAACAGGTAGGAGAAAAAGTATTTTTGAAATGGTTTTTTAGTTAAAGATGATTGTACATGTAATGAAGAAAGAAAATTGTATGTTTTCTTTTAGATTACCATGTAAATGTAAAGATGTATTACTACTATTAAATGATAATATTAAGCATTGGGAAGTTGTGTAATGTGTATATATATAACATTGAATAGAATTGTATACCTCGAATGCATGTTCAAGAATTTGGTTGCTATGTATGTGGATGGTTGTAGGTTTCTTATAAGGGGTGTTACATAATTAGCAGTGACTACTCGACTCGAGGTGCATCACCATCTAATAGTGAACCTGGAAAACTTGGGTATCCATTCAGAATATACTGATCCCGATGAAGTCACTTTTGGCAACGGATCTTCTGTCCCTATACTTCATTTTGGTAAAGTCATGTCTCACTTAGCAGAAATTTCTTCTCTCATAGAAATATTCTTCATGTTCCTTCCACTTGCACAAATCTTTTGTTTGTTAGTTCCTTTACAAAAAGTAATAATGTTTCGATTAAGTTTTTTGCTGACTCCTTTCTTATTAAGCAAGCGCAGTCAAAGCAGGTCCTGTACAAAAGGTAGAATAACTATGAAGTTTATAGCTTATTTCTATCATGAATAAGTCTAGTTCACAAGTTCATTTTGTCCCCTTCGATACATGACACACTCACCTTGGTCATGCATCACTCTGCAAAGTCAAAAGAGTCCTTAGTGATAGTTGTCTTTGCACTACAAATTCTTCTATCTTAATATTTGTAGTGTTAGAAAAACAAAAAAAATGACCTTTTCCTGTTTCTTAATATGTAACGTCTTGCCCTTTAGAGTTAACATGTTCGGATGTTTGGGGTCCTTCTCGTGTTCCATCTATTCAAGGTTATTCTTTTTATGTGATTTTCTTTGATCATTTTAGCAAGTACATTTGGCTTTATCCGCTCAAATACAAATATGAAGTTCTGGGTGTTTTTGACAAGTTTAAGTATATGGTTGAAAACTTCTTTGATTAGAAAATCCAAACTTTTTAGGTTAAGTGCTACCTTTTACAAAAAGGGATCGTTCAACATAGCTCATGTCCGTATAGACCTGAAGAAAATGGTTTAGGCACATAGTTGAGACTGGTATAGCTCTTCTTTCACAAACAAAATTACCATCTCAATTTTTGGTCTCATGCATTTGAAACTGCATTCTACACTATAAATCATCTACCCACCCTTTGTCTTGATCCTAAATCTCCTTCTGAAAAATTATTTAGTCAGTCCATCGACTATAATTCACTTCTTGTATTTGGGTGTCTGTGTTTCTCGTGGCTTCGTTTATACTCTAAACACAAATTAGATGTTTGCTCTTTAAAGTGTGTTTTTATGGGATACAATAAATTGCATAAAGGTTACAAATGTTATGGTCCCATGTCATCCAAGATTTTCATCTCACAACATGTTTTATTTGATGAACAAGTTTTTCCATTCGTTGAATTCAGTGATTTCTCCTCGAATCCATCATCAAGCAGTTTGCTTGTTATTATTTATTGAGTTCGGATCCTCTGTCCAAGATTACTTTGTCCTATTCTATCCATTTGAATATTAACCATTCATTTATGCAGGACCTACACAGGACCCACATAAATAGACACGGGACCCACATAAATAGATGGTTGAGATTCAATAGATAGGATAAGATAAAGTAATCTTAGACAGAGAATCCTGACTCTTATTTATTTGCCTTCCTTATTGCCTAATTCTACTCAAAACGGCATTGCCTTATCCAGGGCTCAAAATGACACCGCTGCCATACCACATGCAAACCCTCCTAGTCCTACATAATACGACGTCATTATTCCGCCTTCTTAAACGACGTCAAGTGAGATCATCCCTGCTCCAATCATGTCGTTTCTCCAACAACGTAGAACCTTCTAGAATCAACAGGTGCCATTACTTAGCGTCCACTATCATCCAACTCCCAGCCTCCCATTGTTCCACCAATGTCATTTCCACTGCAGCAAGGATCATCCAATCGTACTGTTCCACATAATGACAATGTTGATCTAATTGTGGATCTTTTAGGGTACCCACTGGAGCAATCATCATCTCCTGCTCCTCCTTTACATCCTATGGTTCTCAAATTGGAAATTCAAAACCCAAGATATGTTTTTATCTTGCTTCCAATTTAGACATGTTCGAACCCATCTATTACACTCAAGATAATAAGAACCTAAAATGAAGGGAAGCGATGGTGGATAAGATGAAATCCTTGTTATGAAATGGGACTTAGGAACTTGTTGAACAACCTCCACATGCCAATATCATCAGTTGCAAATGGGTGTTTAAGTTGAAGATAAAGCATGAGGGATCTGTTAATCGTTACAAAGCACAACTGGCCATAAAATGGTTTCACCAACACCCTAACCTAGATTTTTTTTTATACATTCAATCCTGTTATCAAACCTGTAACTATCATATTGGTGCTCTCCATTGTTGTGTCCCAGCATTGGCCAGTCAAGCAAATTGGTCTCTCTAATGCCTTTTTACACGACATGTTGGAGGAGGATGTCTACATGTCACATCCTCTTCGCTTTGTCGACCCTCTTCATCCCATTGTAGTGTGCAAACTCAAATGATCTCTATACAACCTCAAGCAAGCATCGAGACAATGACATGAACACCTCACTAATGAGTTAATGCAACAAGGATTTCGCAGCTCCAAAATGGATACCAGTTTGTATATTTACTGTTTTGATGGGGTTACTGCTTACTGCTTAATCTATGTGGATGATATGCTCCTTTTGGGCAATACTTTGACCTTCCTAACTAGTGTTGTAGCGCCTCCAATAGAAATTTGCAGCGAATGACTTATGCCCTCTACATTACTTTCTGAGAATTCAAGTGCACAATACCAAGAAGGGGATGTGGTTATCTTAAGCCAAATACACTCAGACAATACTTCAACGATCCAATATGGAGCAGTCTAAATCTATTTCAACGCCAGCTGCACCAACGACCAAACTTTTTGCCACATATGGGGATCCTTTTCTTGACGCTGTGTTGTACAAAAGCATTGTTGGCAGTCTACAATAGTTGATGGTAACTCACCCAGATATTCGCTACTCTGTCAATAAAGTTAGCTAGCTCATGTATGCCCCCACATCAACTCATTAAACAATAGTAAAGTGTATTCTTTGCTACTTAACATCCACCGTTAATCATGGTTTAGACATTAAAGCAGGAAGTTGCTCTCAAATTACTACGTATTCTGATTCTGATTGGGCCAGCAATATTGATGATCGTAAGTCTACTACTGGCTGGGCAGTTTATCTTGGACGTACTTTGATTTCTTAGAGCTCTAGCAAATAGAGAACAATCTTTTGGTCTTCAACAGAAGCAGAATATCAAGCAATTCACTACAAATAAAAAAGGTTTTTATGACAAAAAATTAAAGCTTTTCTATTGGGAAAAAAATTTTACGACAGAAAGAAATTTCGGAGAAACGACCATTGGTAAATTTAGCGACATCAACTTGTGTATCCATCAGTACCATTAGCGGCGAAATTTTGACTTTCCGTCAGTAAGTTAAAGAAAATTTGCTGACATTTTTATAGAATTTCACGGCTACTTTGCAGACAGAATGCCAATATTCCATTGGTGATTTTACCGACGGTAAATTGTATGTCCGTCACTAAAGCTATCGACAGATATATATGTTTATGGTTAAATTTTTACTGATAGAGTGATATATTTCATAGATAACTTACGAACAGATTTATTAATTCTGTCACTAATTAGAGACGGAATGGTATTTTTCATCAGTAATGTATCAAAGGAAGTTATAGTTCCGTAGCTAATTAGCGATGAAATACTGTAATTCTGTCGGGAAATTTAAATTTGATAAATTTCTACTTCCATTTCTTACTTCTTACCCAAGTTTTCTGTTCATAATTTTATTAGTTTTTTGTATATTTAATTTCTATAAATAATATAACATTAATTGATAAATATAAAGTAAACATTACCCTAACTGTTAATATAATAAAAAATTAAAATGTACACAAATAAGTAATCATTGTAATTAACTGTAAATTAAGAATTTGCACAAAAACTTAAGTGTAGCAAAACATCAAGTACATTCAATTATATAGGTGGTGAAAGCAGATGCTCTGACTACTGTGATGAGGTATTCCCCCCTTTAATTGATCCATCTCGTTACAAAATTGAGTGATGTACTCTATCGACTGTTACGACTAAGTTGCCAGTCTCTCTACCATGCTCCCAAGCTGGAGGATTCTCTTATTTGATGCGGACCGCCTACTAAATCCAATTCTAGTGGATGTGGAGGATTGTGAATAACATGTGTTCATAAAAGAACTTAAGCCGAAAATCCTTCCACGGCGGTCCTTATACCCATCGATCATCAAGATATGTTGACTCTCATCAACAGTTTCAAAGTTTCGAGACTGTCGTTCAATGCTTTCTTGTATTTGATCATATCATTATAATTGCTTATGTTAATAAGTGAAACTTTTTAAGAATTAATATTAAAGTATAGATTTTACATACTTGAACTTATCCACATTGAGTGTTGACAGTCACACATCATGTTTCTTGGTGTGAGTGTACAAAAAGAGCTAGCATGGTGTAGACTTCCTATTCATAGACTTTTCTACATCAAAATAAATTATTATAAGTGAATTACAATTTACAAAAGTTTCAACAAAATTTCCTTTATTTTTTTGATATATACCCCTTATTAGACATAAAAATTTAACTTAACAACATAACCATTAATGGCACTAAAATTTTATTAATTATTATTCTATATAATGCACATATATTTCATTTTAAATTTCATATATTAAATTACATTGAAATCAAATTTCATACATCAAAGTACAAAAATCAGAAAATAAGTGTAAAGTTTCTACACTTACAAGTTGAAGTGCATGCTCCTAGTGGGTTAAAGATCTTCCAGTATGTATAGGTAGTTCTCTCCATTTGGTCCTCCACATCTATTGATAGAATTGCACTCTGAAATAGATATTGTCTCAAGCGATGCCTAATACTATTGCCAACAACTTCATATTTCTTCAGATATATATGGTAATCATACCATTCTTGTGTATCGAAGCAAGAGAGACTCTATAACATGTACGAGCTTGCCTCTCCCATACATTATAAATTACAACATCAAATTTTGGATCCTAAAAAAATTCTTGCTAAAAAAGGAAAAACATATAATAAGTACTTTTAAATGAAAATATTTATCTAATTAATGTATAAAATTAGATAAAAAAAGATTGAAGAACATATTTTGTGTACCTCAAACTCTTGATAATAAAAATCCTTTGTCAACTAACAGACATTCTTCCATATATAACCCTTAAGATCTATCCTCTCCTTGAACTTGGATGAGATATTTATTGAGGACGCCCTAGAAGAAACGAAACTAATATATAAGTTATTTTATATTATTTTCAAATTAAAACCTATAACTTTAGTATAAACCTATAATGTTTTCATGTATTACAAAATTGCGGGGATTTTACTTATAAATTGTTAACAATTGTGATGCACGTTCTTCTATTAACTTCCTCAACCCTAGGTTGGAGGTCGTCTCCTTCATTTGCAATGTTTACCCCTAATATCTTTGTCAGTATAGAGCAAGCGGAGCATGTAGCAAAGCTATTGGATGATATAGCAACAGGTATAAAAGGTGATACCTCATATAGATGTGCAGTAGCATTTGTAGAATGTGATGCTTCACCTGGAAATGCATTGGCTTCTCTAAATCATTATAACTTGAACCTTAGCTGCATCATATCCTACTTTCTCTTTGGTGGCATATTTTTAGCCTAAAATTTACATTTTATTGAATTTTCTAGTAATATAACAATATAAATTCAATCTATATCAATATATTGTTTATATAATAATAGATTTATTCATATAATATTCTATTACAAACACAAATTAATCATTATCAGTACTTAATTGTAAATCAAAATCATCATCATCTTCTTTTTTCGAAGAATTAGAATCAAACTCAGGCTCCTTTTTAGATCTCTAACCCTCCTTATCCTCTCCAGATGAAACATTAACATATTCATTATTTAGATTGTTCAAAAGTTCATTCTTGTCATATGTTACACATGCATTTATTTCATAAACATCTTGAAACACTTCACTTTCAATTCTCTTATTTCTCTTTTTTATGTGATTAAAAAATACCTCTAGGTTTTACTTTGCAAACGGTCAACCAATCTGTCTTATCTCATCGTAAGTTGGGGAAAGGGACATAATACACCTGGACAGCTTGTATTGCCAACATGAAAGGTTCAAATTATCTAAATCTTCTTCGATGGTTAATTTCAACTAGATTGTATTAGCTGTGCACTTTTGTTCCAACATTAGGAGTTGGATCAAACCAGTCACACTTAAATACCACACTCTGTTTTGTTAGCAATGTAGAGTACTTAATTTCAAGTATCTTAATAATTTTACGATATTAATCCATCAGTTCTCCATGTATGCAAACCCCACTATTTACTGCTATGACTATGATATTCTATATGAAATATATTTCCATTAACAAAATATACTGGATACGATTAAACAGTTTACAAAGATCCTTTCACAAGATCACATATAAACCTGTTCTCTATTGGATTTTCTAAGGCCTGCGTAAAAGACAATTTATCATATTAACTAGTATAATATCATCTATTAACTTTGATATGATAATTCAATCATTTAAATTAATACAAGTGAAACTTACATATTTCTGGAATTATCAAGGAAAGTGTCTTTCAACATTTTTTATTGATATCATCCTATGTTATTTTAGGCATTAGCTTGGGTAACCATTGCTCGTATGATCTAAAAGCATTATTATGTATTTTAGTTGTGAACAACAGTAACTTCAGAAACTCAAATAATCTATTTCAACATTAACTTAAACTTACTGTATGAAAGTTTTATCCTCTTGACAATTCAATAAAATGTAACCATGGGTAGCCTCTATTTCTTCTACTGTTAACGTTAAGAAGGCTTGTACCAACTGCTCCCATATTGTCATATTTTCTGAGCTAAAAGAATTCAGCTATACCTTGGCTTGATCTTTAAGCATGAATGGGAATAGCGTCATCTTGACTACATTATTTGATAACTTATTATATCTAATTGTGTTGCATATCTCTAATAATTTGGTCAAATGAGCATTAGGATCCTTATTGGCCAATCCATAAAATTGAACATTGGTTTGTAGCATGTTAAGCAAGGTTGGTTTAATCTCGAAACTATTTATCTGTGCCAGTGGTCTTGTGATTGCTTTTTTATTAACATTGAACCTTAACCTTATAAAGTCTATAAATGTTCTATTCTAGCATCCTTAGTTCTGTTTTTCTACCATTAGTCTTTTTACTACTTTTTGGCATCTTACTTTTCGAATTTCTCTCGCTTGCTTGGTGATGTCAAAAACTTGTGTCTTTGAGCTTGCTAGAACTCCTTAGTGTTCTCGTGTTCATGCACTTGCAATCAATTAAGAAAGTTTTAAATTTCGTAAAACATAGTAACTCAAATTACACTATAAACTAAATTTACAATCCCCAACAATGGCGTTAAAAACTTATTGTTTAGATTTTTAAATCTGTCGATACCACAAGTATACAATTGTATCCTTATAGTATAAACAGTATTGTTCCTACAAAGATTATTTTAGACACCTAACAATTTTTGTAACACTTTTTTTAAGGTAAAAATATGAAAATGTAACTAAAAAATAACAAAACTAAAGAAAATTGATGGTTGACTCTTTAACAAGCGGTAGTGAATTTATTGATTAATCAATGATGACAACTTAAGAATTACTTTTATCCTCGTTTCGTTTTCACTTCACCTTCTTGATTTAATAATACTTCCCAATTTAAATAGATAAGAATTGAATTGTGACCTCCCGACCTCTCACAACTCCTCCTAACTATTTATTTGGATTTGAAGCAATCCTATGGATAACGAACAAACAATTAAGATGTATCTTTAATTACCTATTAATTTGATATTTATAGGTCTATTATATTACCAGCTCTATCTATGCAATATAACATAGATAATTAAACCTAATCTCTTGATGTAGATAAAATATAAAATAATAAATACCATAAAGTAGATCTCTATTAAGTCAAGAACATAAAATTTTAACAAACAATTTAAAAGCAATTCCTAAAACAAATTTAACAATCCTTATCCAAAATATATCCCAATTTGAAAATAATCAACATTCAATAACAGGGAAAGAAAAGAATAAAATAAAAGTTTGAATTCTAGATGTGTTATTCCTCGTGTCTTTAAGCTTAAAATTTTTCCATATTTGTTCGTCTAAAAATTTACCTCTTTGATCTTTTTCTTAGATGTTCCAGCTACCTACCTTTATGGTTTTTGGTTTCATTTATACTTTTTGATTCTACTAATGCTCTTTCTAGGGTTTTCTCACTTATTTATATTCCAAAAATGGCCCTATATCATCAAAAAATACAAAATTCTTGTGACTTGGGAAATTCTGGCATTTGCTCAATCATTAATCGCGCACTTCTCCTATCTGCATGTTCTGTAACAATGATGTATATTGAATGATCATGATAGAGGCTTCATAATTGCTCTAATTTCCATCTTACAAGATCGTGCACATTGCACGATCGTGATAAATGCCTACCTCTAGCATCTTTTTCAACTTTTCTTCAAGTTTCCTAACTGATCATCAAAACACATTAAACATCCTCTAAAGCATGCATTAAGATCAAATTCTTACCTCAATCATTAATAATCAATCAAAACACATAAAACACTAAAAAGGCATAAATCTAAGTCCTAAACATATGATTGAAAAATACCTAAAAACAAACTCTAAAGCATATATATCAAATAGTATGCCTCCATATTTCTTATGTATCAAATTCAAAAATATTTTTATATAGTTTGAAAGATCTAATACTTGTGATGCCAAGTTTGAAGGTGGTTGAACCTTAAAAGGTGAAGATTTTAACTTTCCCCTTACAAGCTTAGTTAATGAATTTTTAGCTAGCGTTGATGATCTCTTTAAACCCTTTAACATTTTTTTTATTGATATCATCCCTCTCATAGTTGTGTTAACCAAATTTTAACATGTTAATATAAGGCTTTCATATAAGAACTTCATAACTAGTTATAGAGAATATAGATGGTGCACGCACTAAGTAAAGCTCTATATCATTCTTATGCTTCATAGAATGAATCTCTTCTCTTTTATGTAAAGCTCTAAATTTGCATCCTCATATAAATGGTCTTGTATGGAGGAAATAATCATATTATGAAGGCATCATAAAATTGATCCCACTCCTTTAAAGAATTCACCTTGAGCGATAGTAACTAAGTTCTTACTCAATCTCTTATATGTTGTAGAAAGCATTTCATTATCTTCTGTAAGGTCATTTAGCTTAAGTGTTTTAATCACTAAATAAATTCTTTAATAAATTAGATCATGTCTTTTGCAGCTAATAAATTGTGCTAATTTGTAGTCATCTCGTCTCTCTTTCTTGTTTTATTTTATCTGTAGATTTGCTTAATTTCAGGTTCAAATTAAAATAAGTTGTCCAAGTTATTACTCTTGAATCTCCTATCTCACATGAATAACCTAAAAAAAATAGGAAGATAGAAATTAAATTAATAATTAAATAGTTCACTAGAAACGATGAATATATTTACAAGTGCACATAATTAGTTTTAGGAAGTAATGAAAACTGGAGTATTTCAAAGCATCAATCCCACTGGGACTATTATTATGTTTGTTAATCCTAAAAAAAATTGAATCAAATAAATCAAAGTTTAGACAAAATTAAATTAAAGTGCTAAACTAACAAAAGCAATAATATTAACTAATGGAGAGAAATCAAGATAACAAACATTAGGACTTCATAGTTCACTTATATGGCACACAAGTACATTCAACTTGGTAATTACTACCATTAAATATGAAATTTAATATAATTAATCTCATTAATCATAGTTAATCTCTTTAGTTATCAATCCTAAACAAAAATTGAATCAAATAATCAAAATTTAGACAAGATTAAATTAAAGTGCTAAACTAACAAGAGCGATAATATTAACTAATGGAGAGAAATCAAAATAACAAACATTAGGACTTCATAGTTCACTTATATGGCACACAAGTATATTCAACTTGGTAATTACTACCTCTAAATATGAAATTTAATATAATTAAACTCATTAATCATAGTTAATCTCTTTAGTTATCACAATAGTCTAGGAAATCTTTTTTTTCTTATTCTACAATGTTTATTCGTCTAGTTCATAGATTATACATTATCCCTGGACCTTTATACAATCCTTAGGATTAAATTTATGATTGCTAACCACAAATCCACATCAAGAGTAAAGAGAATAGATTTAACCAAATGATTACAACTCATGCATTAATAATTGAAATATCTTACACAAACTATATCCTTAACCCTAACTTTGGATTTGGTTACTTAATATAATGAAAAATAAAAATAAATCAATATTAATATAAAAGAAAGAAGAGAAGGAAAGATAGAATACGATATTCCAAATTGCTTCTAAGTTGAGGTTTATCTACTTTAAATCCTTGCTCTAAACCGTCCTAGATGTTAAGAAATCCTAAAATAATTACTAAAAACGCTTTGCTAAATTGACACTAATAAGAATATTTATAGGGTATGGTTACATAATGGAGTCCTAAGGTAATTAACTTATAACTTCATGCGTTTATATATAGCAATCACGCGAGTCTAGTGCCTTACACAATTTTTAGACTGACGTAAATTTTATTCTAGAACTTTATGTGTGCAAAACATGATAAGTTTGTTGTAGAACTTTGTGTGTAAAACATGATAAGTTCGACATTAGTTTATATCTACTACTAATTTGCTTATGACACAGGTTGAACACAAACCTAAGTTTGTGTCATATTGCCTAATTCTTTAATTTTCACAAGTTTTCCCACATCTTCGAGCTTGAAATAATCTGTAATGCCTTCTACTTTCCCATCTACTTCAATATATCCTCGATCAGACAATTATAGGAAAAGTTTCACTCAAATTTGGGATTTCTCCTTCAATTATCACCTATAAGCCAATAGATCAAACATAGGAAAACATCACACAATTCCATGTAAAATATGCTATAAAAGTGCTATATTGCCAACTAATTTAACTCCTATCAACACACATAATATGAGCTCATTACATAAAAAATAAATAGATACGGAGAGAAGGGTTACTTTGGTGCGAGCTCGTATTAGGTACAATACGACCAATTTTATGCTCATTATAAAATACTAGCAGATAGATATTGGACAAATGCACAGTAATATAAATGCCCACTTAGTTTAATTCTAACGTGTTATATTAAATGTATAAATACATACAAGTAATTTAAAATTTTGTAATCAAATTATAAATATTTAAAATGTGAAATGTATATTTTATTTAAAAGGTTAAATTTTGTTATATTTAAAATATATAAGTTAGAATACCATAAATGAATAAGAAAAATTACTCAGTAAAAATTTGGGATGAAAATTTTTTAAATTGAGGAAATATAAAAATGTATAAAATATATAAACCAAATTTAAAAACTCAAACAAAATTAGTCTAAAATACATAAATATTGTGTAAATTAAAATTTTGTGATAAGATTATTAATATTTAAAACTTTAAATGTATAATAAGAAAAGAATTATGATAGAATTATTAAAAATATATAAATCTGAATATAAAAAATGAACCGGTAAATTTAGTTAGCAAAAATTTGAAATGAGCAAAAAATTAGGAAATGAAATATGATCATTCATGGTATACAAAACTTATAAATATATAAGTTGGAATGTTAAAAATAGATTCGTAAAATAGTTGAGTGACTGGAAAAAAATGTTAAATGTTTTTATATGAATTAAATATAGTAGTTAAGTAAGGTAAAAATAGTCACATGTTACATTAATACATCATATAATTATAATGTATAAATAAATATCTGGTAATTTAAAATTTTGGAACCAAATTATAAATATTTTAAATTTGAGACGTATATTTTATTAAAAAGGTTAAATTTTGTTATATTAAAAACATATAAGTTAGAATATCATAAATGAATAAGTAAAATTAGTGAGTCAAAATTTGGAATGAAAAATTTAAAAATTAAGGAAATGTATAGTGTAATGTATTTGTTATAAATGTATAAAATATATAAACTAAATTAGAAAACTCGAACAAAATAAGTTTAAAATAAATAAATATTGTGTAATTTAAATTTTTGTGATAATATTATTAAAATTTTAATTTTTAGAAGTATAATAAGAAAAGAAGTATGATAGAATTATTTAAAATATATATATTTCAATATTAAAAATGAAATGGTATATTTAGTTAGTAAAAATTTGGAATAGAAAAAAAAAAGGAAATGACCAGTTATTATATTTAGTTATTTCAATTAATTAAGATAATAAAAAAAGCCCCAACATGTTATATTATTTGGTATATAAATGAATATTATGCAATTTTAAAATTTATGATCAAATTATCAATTTTAAAATTTTAAATGTATATTAAGAAATGAATTATGATAGAAATATTAAAAATATATAATTTAGAATATTAAAAATAGATAGCTAAAATTAGGTTGTAAAATTTTTAATGAAAAAAATAGGAAATGTAAAGTGTGATGCATTTGTTACAAATGGATAAAATATAGAAAGTAAATAAAAATATAATAAATATTATTAAAAAGAAAAAATATATCATCATTCAATTATTAATTTTGTAAGCAATTGAATAAAATTAAGTACGTAAATATTTGAAGTGAAAAAATAAAATAATTTAGGATTTTTTTCTTCTTTAAAACTTGAGCCTGTGACTAAAAATCTTTATTTATTTGAATAAGTCACATGTGTAACTAAAAAATTTTAAATAAATCTTAAATAATTTTTTTCTTATTTTAATTTTAACTAACTCAATATTTTTCAGTGACAGGTAAATTTTTATTTTTATTTTAACAAATTTAGTATTTTACAAATTAAGGAAATGTATACTGTAATATGTTTGTTATAAATGTATAAAATATATAAACTAAATTAAAAGAAAATAAGTTCAAAATAAATCAATATTGTGTTATTTAAAATTTTGTGACGAGATTATTAATATTTAAAATTTTACATGTATAATAAGAAAAGAATTATCATAGAGTTATTCAAAATATATAAATTTGAATATAAAAACAAAATGGTAAATTTAATTAGTAAAATTTTGGAATGAAAAAAAGAGATGAAATATGATCATTCACTCTGTATAAAATTTAAGAATATATAAATTAGAATGTAAAAAATGGATTAGTAAAATGATTTATGTGATTGGAAAAATTGAAAAATATAAAATGTTTTGTTATTAATTAAATATTATAGTTAATTAAGATAAAAAAGTCAATTGCTTAATTTAAAATGTTGTGAAAAAATTATAAGTATTTAATGTAGTACACCCATGAGTAAAAATTTTTAAATAAATCTTAAATTAATTTTTCTTATTTTAATGTAAATTAAGTATTTTAATAAATCTTAAGTAATTTTTTCTTATTTTAATTTAAATCAAATATTTTTTCAATCACAGATAAAATAAACTTAACGCAATCACGAGTGTGTCTTAAAAATAAATCTTAAATATAAGTTGAGTATTTTAAATTAACTAGTGTGACTTTACTACAGGTCTTGAAATGAATTTCACGAAGTCATGGGTATGACTTATTAAGTCACCTTGTGACTAACAAATTTTAAATAAATCTTAAATTATTATTTTTCTTATTTTAATCTAACTTATGTATTTTTAATAAATCTTAAATAATTTTTTCTTATTTTAATTTAAATCAAGTATTTTAATTTAGTTTATTTAAAGAGGTAATCACAAGTGTGACTTAATAAATTACACTCGTGACTAAAAAATTTAAAATAAATCTTAAATATTTTTTTAATTTAAACTTAGTATTCTTCTTCTTCCTCTGTTTCATCTTTCTAATATACTCTTTTCTTTTCTGTCTGGTATGAACTCCAGCTCTACTTGAACTCCCAAGCAAAACAAGCTGTTCGAGAATGCTTTAGCCATTTATGACCAGGACACTCCAGACCGCTTCCAGAAGATAGCCAGAGCCGTCGGAGGCAAAACTGTGGATGAAGTGAAGAGACTTTACGATATGCTCGTTCAAGATGTGAAACAAATCGAAGCTGGTCATGTTCCTCTACCCAACAAGAAGGCAAGCAAGAGCTACAACAACATGGACGAAGAACAAAGGTAACCTCTTTTCGTATTAAGTTCTTCTTACATATATACCCTTCAAGAACAATATATATATAACATTGTAACATATTTTGTAATTATTATTTTTGTAATTACACTTAATTTAGAAATATATATAATAACAAACATATACATTATTGTTTTATATATAACATTGTCACGACTGTGGCGGTGACTTATTTAATCACAACCGTAACATTCAATGTTATATATATATATGAAGCCCTTGCGCACTCTTACCCTCTCTGGGAACTGTTATTTGACACTAAACCTTGAAGGCTGTTAATGATGTTAAGCCTCCGATGCACACGAAGTCGCTATTCTTCATTAGCAATTCTATTATTAACTATATATATATATATAACATTGAATTCGTGTGCATCGGAGGCTTAACATCATTGACAGCCTTCAACCTCCAATGTTATATATATATATATAATCCGAGTCATGCCTGTGAATTAATACTCACAGGCATGATTAGTAATGAATAACAAAAAAAAAATTAGATTGTGAGATTTAAAAAATGTACGGCAAGATTGAGAGAATAAATATCGGTGATATACTTAAATAAATAAAAAAGTGATTGTTGGATCATTTGGACAGTAAATACCAAATATTACTTAATTGTTTCAACACATCTATTGATTAACTATATATTAATTATTATTAATTATCTTTATAAATAAATTACAATTAAATCAAAAAGATTAATATACTTTTGCCACAGGCATATGTGATACTTTAAGTCACGTCTGTGACTTCTAGACTTAAGTTAACGAAAACTAATAATGAATAATAATTTTTTATTTTAATTAGTTAATCAATTAATTATATTTTAATTAATGAATCTATTAATTATATTTTAATTAGTTAATTAAATATATTTAAATTATATTTAATTAAAAATGACAAAAATATATGCGCTAATTATATTTCTATTAATTAATTAATTATAATTTAATATATTTAACTAAAAATGACAAAAAAATTAAAATATTTAATCTTATGTCCAAAACCAAAAAAAGATGTTATTATTATTAATACAGTAACATATACACCAAATATTAATATTTGCTACTTAATTAAGTAATTATATTTTAATACATTAATTAATTGATTATATACCAATAATTATATTCCAAAAACTATTAATTATATCAAAATTAATTAATTAAATATGATTTAAGTATATTTAAATAGTACGTATTAATCATAATTATTCATTATTATTCAATATTATATACTAAATATGTATAATAATATTACTATATATATATATACATATGTGATCAGCCATGACAAACTAGATTATCTTCAATTCTATCTTCTCAATAATATATCTATTACGTTGATCCATTCTAATGGGTGTTTCATGTACTAATTTACCAAAATAAATAATATTTTTCTATTAATTAAATTTTGAACTAATGAATGTTGAATATCTTGATTTTAAATCTAATTTAGTTTTAGCAATTTGTTTTTGTTTATCGTTGGATAATAATGTATTAATATGAAAAGTACCTAAAGATTCGATTAATTCTAAATTGTCGATATCTAATATAGTTGAATATTTATGTTTGTCTAATGATATTTCTGTCATATTAAATTATGAATAATAATAAGTAGTAATTTGATGTTGCACTAATGTTCTTTCTAAAGAGGCTAATTCAGTAGAATAAAGGTTTTTTGCTAAGTCTAATCTTTCTTTGATAGGAATACATCCTCTTGGATTAGTATTTGCAAAAATTAAATCAATATATCTAGTTTCATAGTATTTATATTCATCATAATATTGGTTTCCAAGCTGTTCTGTATATTGGATATGATCTACTAGTTGTTTACAAATAGAACAATTAGATATAGTCATAATTAATATAAACTATAGATATCTTAGGTAGTAGTGAAATCGAGATTAAAAAATCTTCACCATAAATATTTTCGAAGTTGATAATTAAAACTAGTAATGAAGTAGGTATATAAAAAATCTAATATTTCAACAGGGTGTAAACATAATAAACAAGTAAAGAGCATAAATCTAAATGGTTGAACATAAGTGAAAATAAGAAGATGAACAGCATAAAATAAAATTAGATGGATAATTATGCAATAATATGGAACATTATTTAATCTATAAGAAAATTGATTTCTTTGATAAATTCTTTTCTATTTCTACTATTCGTAGGATATATTTTGACAAATGAATCATTTGAGTGGCTTCAATTACTAACTGGAAATTGTTATTTGCTTTGGCAATTTCTAAATATTCTATATGGTGTAAACATAATAAACAAGTAAAGAGCATAAATCTAAATGGTTGAACATAAGTGACAATAAGAAGATGAACTGCATAAAATAAAATTAGATGGATAATTACGCAATAATATGGAACATTATTTAATCTATAAGAAAATTGATTTCTTTGATAAATTCTTTTCTATTTCTACGATTCGTAGGATATGTTTTGACAAATGAATCATTTGAGTGGCTTCAATTGCTAACTGAAAATTGTTATTTGCTTTGACAATTTCTAAATATTCTATATATCTCATAATCCATTCATTTTGACTTTCTTCTACTTCATCACAACTTCTGATTAAATATTTGAGTATGGCTTTTGTGTCAAAGTAAGTCATAAAGAAGATAGTTTGATTGAAATTGGATAAAGCACAGAAAGCTTAATCAATTAGATGCTTGATCAGATCTAGATAATATTGTCTAGTTTGTTGTACAAAAGTTTTTAACTCATTTACTAATTCTATGAGCCGATTAGTATCATGCATCAGGGTGTATCGGCTTGCATCGTGACTTGAGTATGCTTGTTTATTCCTAGCATGATATTTAATGAGTAATTCGTCTAAATTGTTCTCTCTTTTATAGGTTTCTATAATGAATACCTTCAAAGTGTGTTTTCTTTCAAAATAGCCTGAATTTATTGTCTGAAAGGTAGAAAGGATGAGTAATTATAGAATTATATATACCAGATATTATATGTATATACCAGATATCATATATACTAGATATTAATATTTGCTACTTAATCAAGTAACTATATTTTAATACATCAATTAATTAATTATATACCAATAATTATTAATAATAACTGTATTAATTTATTGTGTTCTAAAAACTATCAATTATATCAAAATTAATTAATTAATTATGATTTAAATATATTTAAATAGTATGTACTAATAATAATTGTTAACTATTATTCATTATTATATACTAAATATGTATAATAAAATTACTTTATATATATATACACACACACTATAATAATGTTATTGTACATATATATATCATTGTCACGGCTATGACTTATTTAGTCACAACCATGAATATAATTATTAGTTTATTGTATTCTAATAACTATTAGTCATATCATTAATCATATAAAAAATAATTCATTAGCTATTATTTGAGTATATTTAAATTACTTAAGTTAACAAAAACTAATAATGAATAATAATGTTTTTAATTAATTAATCAATCTATTAAATATAATTTAATTAGCCAATTAAATATATTTAAATTATATTTAATTAAAATGATAAAAAAAACATATGCACTAATTATATTTCTATTGATTAATTAATTATAGTTTAATTATAATTAATTAAAAAGAGACAAAAAAATA
>JANZLD010000006.1:29596894-29607033 GCA_026413575.1 Erythroxylum carthagenense | reverse complement strand
ATTTCAATCTATGAAAAGTAGGCGAGGATCATTGTAATTTTAGCTATTTTATATTCTTAATAAAACTTTGTTTTTTTTTGTTTTGATATGAAAAATTTTGTGAAATTTATATTTTATTTGGGCCCCCCATATCTCCGTTCTTGGCTCCGTCACTGTATATATATATATATATATATATAGATAGATAGATGAAAAATTATTCAGTCTATACTTATTTAACTAATCAATCAATTAATTATAATTTAATTAGTATATTAATTTTATATAAATGACAATTAATATAAGCAAATAAAAAATATGTAGGATAATTATTATCATGAGTGACATATATACCAAATATTACTTAATGGATTTAACACATTTATTAATTAACTATATATTAATTATTATGAGTTCTCTTTATAAATAAATTATAATTAAATAAAAAATAAAAAAATTAATATACCTTTATCACAAGCATGACCTCTGTGATGATCTTAAGTCTCGCACGTGACTCATAGAGTTAATAAAAACTAACAATGAATAATAATATTTATTTTATTTTAATCATTCAGTTAATTAATTATATTTTAATTAATCAATTTATTAATTATATTTTAATTAATAAATTAATTATATTTTATATTTTATTTTATTATATTAAAATTTTTTATTTTAAATAATAAAATAATATTATATTTCACTTTTTTCTATTAGTAATTACCCAAATAAATAGAGCGTAGATCTTGTCCCAAATTCCATTAAGCTGACCCCTCCGACTTCTTCATGCTTCATACGTCTCTAGTCTCAACAATACATTGGGTGGACCCCATCTAACCTTAAATTTTAGAAAATAAATTTAAAATTTTAATATTAAATAGAATAAATGTATAAAAATAAAAAACATATAAATTCTTATTTTAGAGAAGCGTTATTCTAATTTTAGTTCTCTTACAAAGTGTTTGGTTGATTAGAAAAATTATTTCATTTCTAATCTATTCGAAATAGATTATTTCTTTATTTGGTCAAAGAAAAAATATATAATATATAATATAAGAATGAATTTGAGAAATAAATAAAGTAATCAACCCTATCTTTATCTAGTCTAAGTCTATTCCGAATAATTGGAAATAAAATTGAAAATATGTTGGACAAAAATATCTTTAAAGAATCACGAAATTACTTAGCTATAATAATAATAATAATAAGAAGAAGAAGAAGAAGAAAAAGAAGAAGAAGAAGAAGACGATATTAATAATAAGAAAACTAATAATAATAATATAATAAGAAAATCAATAATAAACAAAATTAATAGTAATAATCCGAAGAAGAAGAATAAACATAATAATAATAATAATAATAATAATAATAATAATAATAATAATAATAATAATAAGACAATTAATAATAATAATAATAATAATAATAACAATAAAAATTAATATGAATAATAATAAGAAAATATTAATAATTAAAAATTAATAATAATAATGATAACGAGGACATGTAAATTAATAATAATAATAATAAGAACAATATAGTTAGTGAGACTATTTGGATATTTTAATTTTTTTCGTTAATTATTCTTTTATTATTTTAAAATTATATTTTCAAACTAAATATTGGCATTAAATTATCATTACAAAATTTTAAGAATAAACCAAACTAAATAATATTCATTTCATCGTCTATTCTGTTCATAAAGAATCATCATTTTATTTCTTATTTATTTTAATAGGTTAACTAAACATCTTGTCAAGTGAGTAACTTAAGAGTCTACTAATTTTTAATTTTTGTTTTCAAATTTAGTAGGAAAAACTTGATTACTTGAGTTTTTAATTTTTGTTTTTTTTTATTTGTTCATGCTTTAAAAAATTATGAAAACTATAAAAGTGGGGTATGTTTTTCTATTTTTGGCTTTTTCTTAATTTGATTTATTATCAACTAAAGATATATTATTTAATTACTAAACATATTAATTTATATGTTGAGTAATTAAATAATTTATATATATATTTAATAATTTGCCTGCGGATTTAATTTTATACAAATAATAAAATAGAATCAATAACAATAATTTAATTTATTAAAAGAATAATTGTTTTGAAGATATTTGTGGTTATCTGTTGAGAAGAGATAAAGAGAAATTGTTGGAGGATTAGATGAGGTACTGAGGTCATATAATATTGGACTTTGTTGTAAGAGTAGATGAGATATTGAGGTTGTATAGAATTGAACTTCCACAATACTTACTTTTCTGTCTATCATAAAAAAATTAACACAGACAACCACAGACTTAAAGAACATTGATATTTGAATTGATAGGATTTTGTTAATACCTTGATGCATTTGGGTAGATTTTTATGGTACTTTCTTTAATCTTTGTTGGTACGTAGATACTTCAAATAAAGAAAAGGGTGTTAAAATAAACTTCCATTAGGGTCTCTCATCTATAATATAAATTAATGTGTTTTCTTGACAGAATTTAGAGCCTTTTCGAGTTTGTTTATCTAAACATAATTCAACTTTTTTAGTGACTCTTCACATTTATTCAATATTGGAAAATTTTCAGTTTCCATCTCTAATGAAATTTTAATCTCTTAAACAATTCTTTGTTTTTATTAAATCTTTCTATTAGATTCCTATCTAAATTGTTTTTTCAACGTTTTCAATCTCTTTTTTTATTATACATATATACATATTATTGTTTTACTCTTTATGCCAACATATTACAAGTTAATCTTCCCCTTTTTTATTGTTTCTTTTACTAGTTCTGGTGGTTGAAGTCAAATGCATTTTTTATAACAAATGCATTAAGGACATTTTCTAATGGCCAGTTTATATCTTAGTTTGTTTATATTTAATATGAAAATTATAATATATGACAAATTTATAGTGGGGAACAATTTCATACCTTATTAGTTTATAATTTATTTGAACATACAAGAAGATGTTCCCGCAAATAATTTGGATGAAAATGTGGTTTATAAATCTTTAGATAGAATTGAAGAATTTAGACCTTTTAACGATAGTACGACAATCTCTTTTAAAAATGCAATTCCTCCTTTTATTATTGTTCTAAGTTTTATACTAAATTCAATTTTAGTTTGGATTATTAGATTTATTATATATTAATTGTGCATTCTTTTATTTCAATAAATTATTTTAGATTTTATTTATTCTTATAATTTTTACTACTTATTTATTATAAATCGATTTTATAGCAATTAGAGGTTCAATGTTAAAACATTGGTAATTTGGCTACAGCTTAAGAAGTGTGTTTTCTCCATTTTAAAAACATTAATGGAAATGTTTTACTAATTCCTTGACCATCAATTATAATATAATTGGGTGTGTTCAAAAACAATGTTGACGTACTATTTTAGTTATTTAATGTTGGGTTCATCGAACCTTAATATTAAAATTTGATGTTAAGTTGGCAAAAGAAAGTTCAAGAAATAAAACATACTTTTGATTACTAATTTAAATTCGTTTCCATTAAAAGGTTTGCTTCCAAGGCGTATAGCCTCCCTTCTTTCGTTCGCGTTGCGTTAAGAATCACTGCACAAATTTGAGCTGCCATGTAATGTAATGGTTTAAGGTAAAAGAACAGATAAAAAAAGACTTGAACGATAGTTACCATACCATCTTCAGTACTCGGTAATAAACTATTAGATGTTATCAACACAGCCTAAGCACCATGAAAGTGATAAAGTCGTTGGTTTTGTATATATAGTTATATACCAAACCAAACATGTAGAAATGGTATAGAGGGTTTATACCAAAACCAGAGGCGCTTACTTCTCCTAGTCTGAGCTTCCTAACAAATTCCAATTTAATGTCACACTGACTAGATGCGAGATATGCTCGCATCGACTTACAAAGCAACACACAGTAAGAACAATAAACAAGAACTTAATTCTTCGTCAGATCCTCCAAAGGCCGCCTCCGTGACGATGCTTTTGATGCTGTCGTATATGGTTGTTCTTTTTGAGATGCACTTTGCATCAGACTTGTCTTAATTTGCATCGTTGAACTCAGATTTTTAGCATACAATTTGCCGTTTTCCTTTCCTTTCGCATATGAACTTGTCTGTTGAGATGATAGCAGATTTAGCTTACCCTTCTCATCAGCTTCAGGAGTTGAGTCTGAGGTATTTAGACATCAATAAAATATTGTCGGTGAGTGGATAATCTCTTGGGAGACTAAGCCTTACAATTGTAGAAAAAAATTTAAAGGCAACAACAGTTTTAAATAAGTATAGTTTACCTGAGTCAACAACAGAACTAGCTAATACAGCATATCGGTTTTCCGTTTCTAGTGTTGACACTTCATTCAACTCCATTCCTTCAACATCTTCGCTTTCTACGTTGGCCACCCTGTCTTTAGAATTGTTCGGGTTAGAAGTCTCTTCCAAGATCACCTCTCGTGAGCAAAGTTGATGATGATCTTGAACATAACCTTCTTTTTCTGTTTCACCGAGGAAAATAGAGATTATTGTTACCTGTATCTTAGTCAAAGTGGGAAAAAAAGGCGAACTTTATTACCGTGCATGGGTAAGCAACATGCTCCTTCAAGTTGTCTAAAGAGGCTCCCGCTCGTAGTCTCACACGGATGGTTTGAAATTGTACTATCAGCGCCTCTTCTCAAAGCTACTTCATTCACAGCATTACCCGGCTCATCAAATATGCCTGTACCAAGTTGTTGAGGATCTTTTCCACTATTTTGTGGACTTGATACATCTATAGCACCACTTTCTCCCATGTCATCTGTCCCTCGGAGTTTACCCATCTCCGTATGAATACTCCCTACAAGACAATCATAGAGTCCAAGTCACTTTTTAAATAAACCGCTTAGCTCAATAACCGGGAGTAAAATCTGACGAACAACCATACCTCTGTTACTAGAAATAACCTGTTTTCGATCACAATCATTGATGGAATCAGAAAATTTCAGTGGTTCAAGCTCTTCTTCTGAATGTTGTATACATGGCAAAGAAAAGGAGGTAGTTAATCCTTCCTTACAAGAAAATGATAACATCACCATATTCATAGAATTAGACAATGTCTCATTTGGTTAGGTAAGGTTCAGAAGAAAAATATAAACTCATAATGGAACGTCAATAATCAAGCCACCACGACGTTATGCCTTGTGATTGTAGAATTACCTGAGCTAATCCCAAAAGTTTCCTGAGTGCTATCAGCAGATAATGCAATTTCAGTTGTGATTTTTACTTCTTGTTCACTGCAACATGAGTATCGGACAACCTGGGGCATTTCATGTGATTTCTTCCCTGGAATAGCCGGTACCGATGTCTCTCTAATTGCCATCTTCTCCAGCATGTTCGCCTTTCTGCTAGTTGTCACAGACAGTTCCTTCTCCTTTGCAACTACACTTTCAAAGATTTCTTGAGAACTGGGGTAGGAAGTCATTTCAGATTCTTTCAAGTTATCGCTATCATACTCTGTAGCAAGTTTTTCAGCATTATCTATTCTACCACTTGTGTTTGCAGCTTCCAGCACATCTACTTCATGCATGGAAATAAAGGAATTTTCTGACTTATCCATGGAATCGTTACTCTGCGACTCAATGAATTCTTGGTTGACAGCTGATACGCTATGCAAAACATTTGGCATATCACCATCCCACATACGATAACTGTTGAAAGCAATGACTGTTTTAGCCAGATGCTCTTCAACTCTTACGCTAGCATTTTCATTCCCCGTCAAGGAACCCTCACTATCCTTGCCTTCCAGCTGACTTCTATATCCCTCACCATCGGATGTATGAGCATTCTCTACAGCTCCTTGCAACAAATTTATTTCCCAGCCGGTGAACAAGGAAAATCCTGAAAGAACATTCAAGAATGTAAACCTGTTACTTTAACCGATATACTCGGTAATATTAAGAACAAGTGAAGGACCTGAAATGAATGAATAATAAATAGAAGGCAGACTGTTAATTTGGGTAATAAAAGGATACAGAGCTTGACTTGGAGACGTGACATCACTAAACACTTACCATCATGACAGGAAATGGCAGGTGAAAGAGTAGGACAACCTGCTTTCATTCTACAGGTTGATGAAGAAATACTGGATGGTTGTTCAGCATCCACAAAATCTTTGGAGCCACTCCTAGGGGTAGCCTTCTTATCAAAGGCATGAAAACTAACTCTTTTCTCCGCCAATTCAGAGTTGTTTGTACGTCCACTGCTACTTGGCATTGCTGAAGTTTTGAATTCAGTTCCATCAAAGTACGCAGATTCCGCCCCAGGAAACTTATTAAGTTGTTTCTTATCAATAGCTTGTGAAATTGTGCTACTTCCTTCGTTCATTATACCATTGTTACCTATGGAATACAGAAAAGTCCAATGTCAGTTACATTGCTAGTCTATCAAAAAACAAGTTAGATTGCTAGTGTTAATACAACAACCAGAACCATAATCTTAATCATAGTCATAAATTCCTGGAAACAATGTCATGACAATTTTATAATCAAGAGAAGTCAGAATCATACAACATAACATTCATCAAAAATGTAACAGATGATAAAATCCCTCGTTAATACAATTAGTAAAATCATACTTGATAACAACTTCTGCAGGTATAATTAAAACCTGGAGTTATTATTTATAAACTAATTAAATGAAACAATCACAGATTTGTGTCGATCAAACTACAAAGTAATGACAAAACATTCTGTTGTTAAAAGAAAGTGAATCTGATTATCATTGCCAGGTAGTATCTGACATGGAGGATCACATTCTACAAAACCCAAAAAGAAAAGGACAACACCACAAGTTGGGTGGCCATATGCGAAAATTTCACAGGCTGAACTTTTTTTCTGCCTAGCACATATGCTCAGGCATAGCGGGAAGACTCATTATGAGTTGTTTAACTAATATACTTTTTCGTTTTTTTTAGAGACATTAATGTTAAATAGGCCCAAAAAGGAAAGATGTAAACATCTTTTACTTCCTAGTTCGAAATTCCTACAATGTTCTCTTGATATGCGCCATTTTACTACTGATTACTTTCATTTGTTGGGAAGGCTTATGATTCTACAGCCACGATTTATCGTACGTTTCTGAAGAACTCTCACTGACAGTACATAGGTCACATACCTCAGAAATTGCTACTACCGCAGTGCTAGTGTATCTATTGTGTAGATAAGATACCTTGGTACCCCACTAACAAAAATATCCTAAGAACAAGTAATACTGATACTTGTATGTAATTCTCCCATAAACGTGGTTTCTTAGATGAGGCTTGAAAATTGAAACTGAAGATTTACTAGCGCCTCAACTTACAAGATTTATCCATAAGACACGAAATCCTATAGGTTTGGAATGAGAATCAGTGGTAGAGCCAAACTAAGATTTAGAGAAATTACCAAAAGGTTCTGAAGAAGAATTTCCCCTACCTTCCTTTCCATCACCCTTAATAAGAGGAATCATGGGTGTGCGCTCATTTTTCTGGGTGCAGTCAAAACTAAGATTTTGACTGTGCCATCCATCGGTCATTTCTCCAACATCAATTGGTGTCTGGTTAAGGTCTTCACAGGCCGAAGAAACAACTGCATTCGCGACACATTGGTCTGTGCCAGTATATTTTAAAACTTTGTCTCCACAGTGTGAAGTCTCTTCTGAGTTTTTTCGATTGTATGCACAACTAACTATATCGTCACAGCAGTTCATGCCAGAAGTTGTGTTGCTGATCTCACGGGAAACATGAAAAGGCAGATCCTGACTAGTGAATGAAGAAGATACTTCAGAGAGTAATCCTTCAGCCTCTTCTCTCTTCCCATCCTTGAAATCTTCAGAGTGTCGCTGGCACAAAATTCCATTAATGGGGTTCTCCTCTATTGGGGCATTGCCAAAGCTTTCATTTTGCACCTCCACTGAAGACGGGTGAAGATGAGATTCTGCCTGGGTTACTGTCAGAGCTTCTTCTCCATCCAAATAATTCATTTCAGTTGTCTGTACCTTCCCAGCTGTTTTATCAACCAGATTTTGAGTTCGATTGGAAGAAGCTTCAGCTTTTCTCACTGAAGAGGCTTTAGTGACTGGTGATGCTTCTTGATCAAACTGATTATCTACTAAAAATAGGAACTCTGATTATAAAGATAATGATGTAAATTCTAAAATATTTCTGTAAAAGACAAAAAGAAAAGAGGTTCACCTTGATGTTGCACGTCACAATTTATTGTTATATCACCAACATTAAAATACATTCCTTCGTTGTTGATTTCGGGGACTGCATCAGAAAAATTCAGACAAGTCAAAATGTAAAAGAGAATGAAACTCTTAATAGTTGTGTTTCATGAAATAAGAATATGTTTGACAATCTTGTCATTACAATAATGCTCAGAACTTTGTATCAGAATTTTCTAAAGACGGGATCCAATATATATCTGAAGTCCAAAAATGATCTTCAAAAGGTAAGTAATATGGGAACAAATCTTGGTAAGTTTCCTCGTTGTCATATGGAGAGGAGTACATGATGCCAGATGTTACAGGAGGTGCATTAAAATTAACATCGACATTTGAAGGGTAGTTTTACGGAGCATGAAAAGGAAGAAGCATAGCGCTTGTAAATGACAAATGACTGGAAAACAAAGGAGCAAAGCATGTTTCCCTACATTTTGAAGCAACTGTGGCTGTGGAATAATCTTCAACTCCATCTGGACCCTCCCCTTTTGAAGCATTCACGTATATTCTATTATCACCATCAAGTTCAAGTGCGCACTTCTCTCGAATTGCATCGTTGGAGCTTCCCATTGCAATGACATCATTCTTATCTTCAACAACCTCAGTTATCAGCTCACAACATGAAAGGAGAGCATTACCATCCCGCTGTATGATTCCATCAGCCGTAAGTAATATCTCTCCGTTATGTGGTAGATCTTCATGCACATTTTCATTTTTTCTAAGGCTAGACCCTTCAAAATCAAAAACTGCATATTCTTGAGTCAATCCTCTATTACCTTCAGTAGAATTACCCAAACCAATATCACAGCGAATGCTTGTACCTGCTAATGTTTCTTTACATTCCATTCTTTTCTCGCATCCTATTTGGTTAGAAAACTCACCTACATATAGTTGAGAACACAATAAGTAATCATCAAATGCATTACAGTTCCTCTGCAGAAATAAAGGATTTACCTTGAACTGCATCATGGCCGGAGAGCTCCACAAAACTGTTTTCATTGTAATGTTGGTTTGAACTACCAAGCTGAACAAATGCTTCTGACATAACATTAACAATATCACCACAAATAACTCTGCCTTCACTCTCAGTTCTGAAATTTTGGCATTCTTTTGGGCAAGAAATTTCAGGAGAAAACTGCTGCTGTATAGAGGTGTTGCCACTCATTTCATTTTCCATCACTTCTGCAAAGGATTGAGGAAGGGCATGCACTGGCATTCTTTTCAAAATCCCCATTTCATCATTGAAATTTGAGTTGAATGTGATTGTTTCCTCAGAGGCAGTATCAACATGACAAGGACATGAAACAGAGTTTTTAAGTTCATGTTCAGCTACCCTGATTGAATGGCCATCACTTGTACCAAGCAAATGCTGATCTTGGAGATCTGCTGCTGGTAGTAGAAACCATTAACTTCAAATTAAATATTGAATCTGCTACATTTTTAGAACAAAAGACGCAAAGATAAAGGAAACTGTTGGCTTTCAACAAAAGGATTACCAAGATTTATTGACAATCTTTGTTGCCAAAACCAGAGATTGCAGTTAAAAATGTTTTCAGAAAAGAACAACCCAAGACAAGCATGAGAAGATAAGACGTCTTGAATGGTTTGTACAAACAGGAAACTTTGTACCGTCCTGAATCAGTAAATTACAAAACATGGAAATGTTGAACTTCTACATATATATTCCATTAAAGTACTGTCTGTTTGGGTTCTTTTTTTTTTTTTCAAATTTTGTAAAAAAATATATTTGTTTAAATTTTTAGTTTTAGTTTTTAATTTTAGCTTCTCCTAATTTTTAAAATTCACGAAAACTACAAAAAGGTTTTTTCTTTTTTTCTTTCAGCTTAGTAATATATACTATTTAATTATTTGAAATATTAATTATTATATTTAATTAATTTAAATTAATTATTAATAAAAATTATGAATATATTAATTTTATTTAATAATT
>JANZLD010000006.1:29550674-29561706 GCA_026413575.1 Erythroxylum carthagenense | reverse complement strand
GAGATAGTCTCTATTGGCTATTTAGGTTTGAGTTTGCATACAGACACATGGATCCTGGCTTTCGGGAAGGTCCCGGCAACAAAATTTTTTGTTTTCCGCACCCCGAGTATATGATACTTGGATTGGGATTTTCCTACAGAGATGTATGGCACTAAGCAGTTCATCTGCTTATAAAAGCTCAAGGCTATTAAACATGGATTGAAGTTGTTGAATGCATGAAGAGGGCAGATTACAAAAAAGGAGATTGAGGAAGCTAGAAATGAATTCTCCTCAATTCAAAACTTCTTAGAAACAAATCCTAATGATGGGAATTTGTCAAATGAAGGGAGGGTAATTATTAAACAATGCAGTGGATAATCATTGTTCATTGATTTATTAGAGAGATAAAGTCAGTTAGACATATGTACAAAGTTTTTATTCAATGCAATGTCATTTATAAGAAATACTAACAACATATGCTCCATAAAATCTATTTCTGGTGAAGTCATCTATAGACAATAAGAGATTAATAAGGAAGCTTTGAATTTTTTTAAAACTCTTTTAGGAACTAAGGGGAATACCAGAACTTATATGCAGAACCTTAAACAATTTATCTCTGCAAGGATACTAGAGGGAGAAACTTTTAATCTTATCAGACTTATCATTGATTATGAAATAGAAGGTGTGGTTTTCAAAATGAATGGTTCAAAAGCTCCTGGTCTAGATGGTCTGAATGGGAACTTTTTTCATAAAACATGGGCTAAATTAGGGAAAATCATCAAGGAAGTTGTGCATGAATTTTTCAAGAAGGGGGATCAATTGAAAGAGATTAAGAAATCTTATTTGGGCTTAATTGTTAAGATTCCTGACCCTATCTCTCTAAGTGATTTTAGATATATTTATTAAACTAATTTCATCTACAAAATCATTGCTAAATTCATTGCAAATAGGTTGAAAATTGTCATGAAACTCATAATCGATGAGAACCAAGGGGCAATCTTAAACAATATATATATTGGCAATAATATCCTAATCTTGATTGAACTTTTAAAATGATATATAAGACGTAATACTCCATAGAATTGTGTAATTAAAGGGGATATTAATTAAGCTTTTGATAATGTCAATTGGAATTTCATCTTACAGACTTCACAGGTCTTGAAAATTTTCCAAATATATTAAATGGATCTAAGCTTGCATCACTGTTACATCTTTTGGTATTATGATTGGAAGTCCAACAGAAATCTTCAAGGGTGTTAAAGGCCTCATACAAGGGGATCTTTTTTTTTCCCTTTACTTGTTCTTAATATGCATGGAGATCTTCACACAGTTGCTGAAATAGAAAATCTCTATAGCCCCTAACTTCAAGCATCATTCCAAGTGTAAATTACTTTCTCTAATAAATTTATGTTTTGCAGATGACCTTACATTACTAAGCAAAGTTGATGCACATTTAGTTTCATTAATAATGAGCACTTTACAAAGATTCAACTAAGCATCAATCTTCCAAAAAGTTACTTCATTTTGTCAAACAATGCAGTTTACCTTTTAACCTTTTAACCACTTTGACTCCAGTCACTGGTATAACAAAATAGGAACCCCTTGTTCTGTATTTTGGAATTCCAATCTCTTCGAGAAGACTAAGATGTAGAGAGTGGCTACCTCTCATTGTGAAATTTAAAAAAAGGTTAGGGTCACAGAGGGAAAATCCAACTCCTTTATTGTGTTAATACAAACTTATTGGTGCTTTTATATGATTAAAAGGTCTAATTAAAATAGTGGAAAGCATGATAAAGCAGTTCCTATGGGGTAAAAGGAGGGGGGAGTAAAGAGGTAGAAAAAGTCAGTTGGAAACATACATGTCAATCAAAGGAAGCAAGAGGGTTAAGATTGGAAACAGTTGGCAGGAGTAACATATTCCTTATACTGAAAAGGGTTTGGAGAATTTTAGGTGAAAAAGAATCATTGTGGATTAGATGGATACGCAGTTATAGTTTTAAAGGAAGTAGTTTGTGGACTTTGAATCTTAAAGACAATTATTGATGGTTCTTCAATCAAATTCTCAAATTAGGGGATATGGTGCATCAACAGGTTACATGCAAAATTGGGATATGCAGCATGATCTTACTTTGGTATGATAATTGGAGTGGTCAAGGAGCTCTTATTCATAACAGTATAGCAAGGACTTCACTTGCTAGATTTTCAAAAAAGGCAAAAGTGCAACAGATAATTGAGAATGATAACTAGTCTCTACCTTCATGATTAGAACCTTATTAATTCCCTAATATTTGAACACTGGAGATGAGGATGTCTATCTATGGTGCATATTACTTGTTACATAACTTACTAATAGGAAAACCAAAGCATTGTTGTTTATTTCAGCTTTAAAAGTAAAGTGGTGCAAGATGATATGGAGCAAACTCTTAAACATAATACTAACTTCTTGCTTTAGTTAGTTATGATGAATAGACTTACCACAATAAATAGATTAAAGTTCCTATTTACAACTAAAGTTTTTGTATTATGCAAATTGGAGGAAGATAGTAGAAACCATCTATTTTTCAATTGCAATTTATCTAATGTTGTGTGGCTGAGGATTTCTTCTTTATGTGCACATATATCCCTTTATAGTAGGTTAACAGACATCATACAAAGTGTAATATAGATGCCTAGTTCTAAGGAAGACAAGGAGGTCTACATGGTAGCAATAATAACTTGTTTCCAAGAGGATTGGAAAGAAAGAAACTATAAAAGATTTATAGAGAAATCTAGATTAAGCACCCATATAAAGTTAACAATAGCAAACTCTTTATAAAAAAGGTGGGAAAAGAATGTAGCAGGAGGTGGGTGACTTCTTAGAGAATTTAACTCTCTTAAACCTTGGAATTTATACATTCTAGATCTAACTTTTCCAAAAAGGTTGACTGCAGATGTAGTGATTTCTAGGAACATGATGTATTTTAGGTTATTTTCCAATAAGTTCTTATAATTGACTTTATTTCCTTAATTTAAAATTATATTTTCAAAAAAAATTATATGCTCATTATATGTCCTAAAACAATGCCTTGATCTACAATAAATGAGATTTTTCCATAATTCAATACCAAATTCATTTCAATGCATCTTTTAAGAACCTTAGATAAATGATTTAAGCAATCATCAAATGAATCTTCATAGATAGTGAAATCATCTATGAATACTTCAATGCAGTTCTCAATATACTTAGAAAATATACTCATTATGCATCTTTGAAATGTACCTGCAACATTATAAAGACTGAAGGGCATTTGCTTTAAGGCATACATTCAAAAAAGGACATGTAATGGTAGTCTTTTCTTGATCTTATTAAATAATTACCATTTAATAGTGACTTGAAAAACCATCCAAAAAGCAAAAACTTTCTAATATTTGATCAACAAAGGGCAATAGGAAATGGTCCTTTCTAATGGCTAAGTTAAGCTTTCTAAAGTATATGCAAATTCTCCACCTATTATGTGCCCTCATTGGTAGTAACTCATCATTATGGTTTTGTATCATTGTCATACTAGTTTTCTTGGGCACAACATACATTGGGCTTACCTATTCACTATCCGAGATTGGATGTATTATATCTGCATCCAAAAGTTTTAGAATCACTTTCATTACCATTTCTTTTAGTATTGAATTAAGTCTTCTTTGGGGTTCCTTTATTAGTTTAACATTCTCTTCTAAAAGAATATTGTGCATGCAAATTGTTGGGCTAATGTCTTTTATGTTTGCTAAAGTCTAACCAATTGCAGTTTTGTACTCCTTAAGTAGTGTTACTAAATTTTCCTCTTGCCTTATAGTCAACCTTTTTTAGATGATCACAGATAATGACTCTTCATCGCCTAAATAGACATACTTTAGGTGACTAGGTAAGGCCTTTAGTTTGATCTTCGAAGCGCGTAAAGTGTAAGGTAACATTATTGCCAATAATGACTCGACAACTTCACAAGTTTCATCAACTTGCTCATTCACTTCCAATGTAGCTTTAAACTCGAACTCATCATCAACACTTTATTCTTTAAAAATATCTTGCAAAAATGAATCCACAATATCCATATGACAAATGGATTGAAAATCATTAGGGTATTTCATTGCTTCAAAAATATTGAAATTCACTACCTCTCTATCAAACTTAATGAAAAGAGTACCCTCGACCACATCAATTTTCATCTTGGCGACCTTCATAAATGACCTTCTTACAAAATCAAAGTTGAATGTTCAATACTATCTCCATCCATCTTCAAAATGTAAAAATTCATTGGGAATAACAAAACGTTAACTTAGATTAAAACATCCTCAATAATACTAATAGGATGCACATATGAACAATTAGGTAGCTAAATAAACACATTAATTTCTTGCAAAGAATTAAAATTTAAAGCTCGATGAATTGAGTATAGCATGAGATTAATATATGCACCTAAGTGTAGCATGACATGCTTAATTTTTTATCAACGATAACACATAGAAGTGTAACAATACTTGGATCTTTGCATTTTCTAATAATTTTCTATTTATTACAACTGATACATTCTTACCTAAAATTATTCTCTCCCTATTCTTCAACTTTCTCTTATTTGTGCATAGTCTTTAAAAAACTTTGCATATTTGGAATTTTCTTGATAACTTCTAGAAGTGGTATAATAATTTCCACCTTTATGAATGTTTCTAGGATCTCTTTTTCATGTTCCTCTTCTTTTGATCTAGCCAACCTGCTACGAAAAGGAGATATGCGTGCATTTGTTGATATAGATGAAGATAAATCATCCTTTACCATTTGTTGATTATTGAGTTGGAGGCTCATCTTTCTTTTTTTCTTTCATTGTGCTTTTCTACCTCCATCAATAAGAAAGATCTAAATTGAATTTCTTTATCACTTCCCAAAATTATTACAATCACATTCTTCTTATGATTCACTACCATTTAGAAAAGTAATTTTTCTTAATGCTTGTGCTTCCAATTTACTAACAGTGACTAATTGAGTGATCATGTGAAAACTTGCTGTTGTTAAGTATTAGGTCCCATATTTTCACACGTAGGTGTAAGTGACATTAACACAATCTTATTACAAGATTCAAAAAAATTGCAAGTGGTCTTGATATTAACAAATGTTTTCAGAATAGTAAAGAATAAAAAACGCACAAACAAAAGGAAAAAATAAATATGTTTTTCGTTAATGGATCAAAGAACAAAGCAGCAAAAAAGAAACACAGAGGCAGAAATCTCGTGTGGAAAGTGCAGATCATCACACCAATAAATTAGATAAGGCGGTGTGCAATAGAACTAATCATGTTCATCGAATGCTCTCCGTCATATCTTTATAACCAACCAAATGATCAGTCCATGAAAAGCCAGTTACTTGCCAAAGCGTTTCCTAACACTTTATAGTGGTGGGAAACAGGTTGGGAGTGGGACCTTGCCCTAAGTCAGCGACCAAATGAAAGGCCTCCCGCCTCCCTTATTAAAAACAAGTAATAGACATGTCTTTTTGTGTAGTGGACTTTATTGCTGGACTTCCACGGCCCATTAAAAGTTCCAGAACGTTTAAAATCGGCCCTTTCAATGGAACAGAAGAAGAATGTAATTATATAAGTTGTTAGTTTAGGGTTTATGGGTCTCTGAAGGTGCTTTGAGTTGCCGCTGGAGAGGTATTCAGACTACCATTCCTCTTTCCTTGTTTGCCTTTTCTTCTAAGTTGAGCAAGGTGTGGCAAATGGGTATTTTGCAAATCAGGACAATACCTGTTAATTTTCGTTTTCTTGAAGAGTAGTGCCTTCTTATTACCTTGAAAATCTTGTATTTTGTTATTTTGAAAGACTAAGTGATTGATAGGTGAAGTGGGAGTGCTTCTGATTTGGATCTTTAGTTTCTTATGTTCAACTTTATCCGTTTTTCTTTATTTTAATGCTTCATTATATTTGACTGGTGAAGGAAGGTGATAGAGAAGGATGTCTCACAGGAAGTTTGAGCACCCTAGGCATGGCTCCCTTGGATTCCTTCCAAGGAAACGAGCGGCTCGTCACAGAGGAAAAGGTGTATATCACACATTTTCTTTCTTTTCTTTTATACTATTAGCTTTTAGTTTAGTTTAAATATTGTTCTCTTTTTATCTCCTATTGTTATGTGTATATATACAGATATATGTTTTCATTCCGTGTTTAACTCTTTATAATGGGTTTTAAAATATGTTAGCAAATTTGTCTTCGTCTTTGTGGTGCTTCTTCATGATTGTTAATTGCTACACCCCATAGATTCGTACTCTACAATCGAGTTTATTCATAGGAGACGGAGTGTTTCCATTTAGTGCAATTCACTGTATAGATCTGAAATGACATGGTATGATTATCACTTAATATCAAATATATTGTTCAAGTTGAAATTGTTTTCACTGCCGCTTTTCTGTAATTCACGAGCTTATTTTCTTCCTTTTGGTCCTATGCAGTGAAGGCTTTCCCCAAGGATGACCCAACCAAGCCCTGCAAATTTACTGCCTTTTTAGGCTACAAGGCTGGCATGACACACATTGTCAGAGAAGTCGAGAAACCTGGATCAAGTAAGGAACTTTTACAACACTTTATTTAATCATCTGTTTGGAATCTTAAAATTCATATTTTTACGGACAAATCAACAAATCTAAATTAGGAAAAATGTCTTGAAGAATCGAAAAGCTTTCCATTTGTTACAAAATAATTTTCCACGATTCAAGAATTTGACTTTCTTTTTATTTTTTTAAAAAGATAGTGGTCTTACTCATAATATAAAGTAGGGAAAAAAGTTTTAGACAAAATTTATCAAAATAGCTCTAGGATTTTGGGAAATGTGGTTGGAGCAAAGGTTTATGACAAAAACCTCCTTTAATAAAAATCTGAATAGAAATGTTGCCAGAATGTGTTGTAGAATCACTAGTTTATGGTAGTTCTAGAAAAATTCCTATTTGAGATAGGGAAAGCAATTAGTAACAGGGAAACATCTCCTTTTTTGGAAAAGGAAACTTAATCTAAATCATGGTTTTAAACTGCAGCCCAATTTGTTGCGATTGTGGCCACAACTACTGCGGTTGACCTTGTCTGCATTATAACCCACAGTTCACAATTTTAAATCTTGATCTAAATAGGAAAAGTATTATAAAGACTAACTAAATAATAAATATAAAACTATTGCTTAATGTACCACTGCATTCTAGTAACCTATTGTTTCTTCAGAGCTTCACAAGAAGGAGACCTGTGAGGCTGTTACAATCATTGAAACACCACCAATGATTGTTGTTGGAGTTGTGGGCTATGTGAAAACACCACGTGGTCTTCGCACTTTGAACACTGTCTGGGCTCAGCATCTGAGTGAGGAGCTGAGGCGAAGGTTCTACAAGAATTGGTGCAAATCCAAGAAGAAGGCTTTCACCAAATACTCCAAGCAATATGAATCTGATGAAGGGAAGAAAAGTATTCAAGCACAGCTTGAGAAAATAAAGAAGTATGCCACTGTGGTTCGTGTGCTGGCTCACACTCAGGTGATGATCCCTCTTTCGGTCAAGTCCATCTAATACTTTTATTTTCCTCTTTTAAAGTATTAGTTTCATATTTGTGTTACTATTGTTGGGTATTGATTTTGATGAAGGCTTTGGTGTGGATTTGATGAATCTTATTCGTGTAGAAGTTTAGATGAATTCCAACTCCCTTGCTCCAGTTGGAATCCATTTGTTGGACAAATTAACTGTGACTTGAGAAATGTTGAATCTTTTATTTGTGTAGCCAGTTAATTTCTTAATTTGAAGTAAGATTTACCTATTTTTCCATTGGTGTTACTATCCTTCAATTAATGTTTAATGCCTTCTAATAATTGATTTACAGATAAGGAAAATGAAGGGGTTGAAACAAAAGAAAGCACACCTCATGGAGATCCAGATCAACGGTGGGACTGTTGCTCAGAAAGTTGACTTTGCTTATGGCTTCTTTGAGAAGCAAGTGCCTATTGATGCTGTGTTCCAGAAGGACGAGATGATTGATATGATTGGAGTGACAAAGGGTAAAGGTTATGAAGGTGTTGTGACTCGTTGGGGTGTCACCCGCCTGCCCAGGAAGACCCACAGAGGTCTTAGGAAGGTGGCTTGTATTGGTGCCTGGCATCCTGCCAGAGTGTCGTTTACTGTTGCTAGGGCTGGTCAGAATGGATATCACCACCGTACTGAGATGAATAAGAAGATTTACAAGATTGGAAAGACTGGCCAGGAGTCACACACTGCTATAACTGATTACGACAGGTAATAGTAATTGGCCGAGTTTTTGGTAAACTTTTCCTTGTTCCTTTCTCTGCATAGTTTTGTATATATCTGTAACATGAAATAAATAAATCAGGACTGAGAAAGATATCACACCAATGGGTGGTTTCCCTCACTACGGTGTGGTAAAAGACGATTATTTGATGGTCAAGGGGTGCTGTGTTGGACCTAAGAAGAGGGTTGTTACTCTACGCCAGTCATTACTCAACCAGACATCTCGTGTGGCACTCGAGGAAATCAGACTCAAGTTCATCGACACGTCCTCAAAGTTTGGACATGGTCGCTTCCAAACAACACAGGAGAAACAGAAGTTTTTTGGTCGCCTCAAGGCTTAGATGTTCTAAATCAATCTTAAAATATGGGCCATCATAGCGATTTAGTTAATGTTTCTATGCCATTGACATTAATTGCTGATGCGGTCAATTCGTTTGCTTTTAATTGTTTAAAGGCTCGACACATAGTGAATTTTTTGAATCAACTTAAATGTTATGAATCTTTAATATGTCTGTTGGAGTTGCTTTGCGGCCTGGATTGAGTTCAGTTTTTGTTGACATTATATTCGCTGACATGACAAGCGTATATTCGAGATGTTAAAAATATTAATTCGATGATATTTTAATAAATGTAAAGGTATTAGTTGACTTCTCAATTAAATAAATTACTTAATAAAACTATCTATGTTTGATTGGATTGAGTGTCAATTTTGGCATGGTGGTATGGTAGTGTAGTTAAATTTTTAATGAAGTTACTTAACTGAGGCAATGTTGTAAATATTGTTTTAGATTAAACATCAGTTTTTTATTTTTAAAATTCTAAATTAGTATTTTATTTTTAAAAGATTGCAAGATAATCTCTTTATATATTGTATCTTTTGAAAACATAATAATATAAATTCAATATAATTAACAATATCTTCATTTCTATTAAGAAAGTAACACTAGTCAAAAATTGAATCATCATGTTCATACTTGACTCATAGAGATAAAATTTTCATTTATATTTAGTAACTAACAATAACTACATATAATATAATAAAAAGTTCATTTAATACTCATACATTTACATTGCTAAAAGTAATATAAAATACTTCAAATGTTATAATTAATTACAATAAAAATTGATAGGAGCTTTATATGTTTATAATAATAAGAATTCGTACTCAAAGTCGCAATCAAGTAGAAGTAAAACTTAAAATCAAATTACTTATTTTTATAAAACTTTAAAACTCAAGGAGAAGTTTTATAAAATAGTGATCCGTTCATCCATGTTATACGGGGCAGAATGTTGGCCAGCAAAACGTAAGCATATAAGATAATTGTTGGTAACAAAAATGCGTATGTTTTGGTAGATGTGTGACATCACCAGGAAAGATAAGGTCCGGAATTGGGTGGTGAGAGATAGACTACAAGTAGTTAGCCTTATCGACAAGTTGAGAGAGATAAGGCTTAGATAGTATGGGCATGTGCATAGGAGGCCCTCTGATGCTCCGGTACGAAGATGCGAGGGAATAACAATTAATGCCTATAAGAAGAAAAGAGGGAGGCCTTATAAGAACTGACGGGAAATGATCAAGGAGGATATGTCAGAGTTGGTCCTTAATGAGATAGTAACTAGTAATAGAAAAGTTTGGCGTGATCGGATAAGGGTAAAGGATTAACCTTTATAATTAGCCAAAATAGTATAGCGGTTATTAGGTGATTGCTGTTTCACGATGCACTGTTTAGCACGTAGGAAGTCATACCCAACGCTCTCTCTTCCCCTTTATAAATGTAAGTATTGGACAAGGCTTACGGGCATTAAACTTGGCTTTATAGGACAGGTGTGGGGAGATAGTAGGATGTCATTTCGTTAGGGTCTCTGAGGAAGGTCTCGCTACTTATCTGGAGACGAGAAGGGTTGGTCTTTATAACCTATAAGATATTTACAGATCTGGACTCCATCAGGCATTTTCCTATTACTTGTATTTTTATTTATTTATAATTTTATTGTAATTTTAGTTACATGGAAATTTTCCGTGCTAGTTTTTACTCTCCTCTGTAACTTGCATCATTCTTATATTGTCTCATTTGCATGTGAGTCTACCGGAAACAGTCTCTCTACTATGTAGGGGTAAGACTGCGTACTATCAGACCTCTCCAGATCCCGCTTCATTGCGAAATTTCAGACTGGATGATGATGATGATATTTAGAGTTCTACCATATATCAAATACAAATAAAACTAAAAGTCAAGAGAAACAATCGAAAACCCTAAAGTTTTATTCCACAACATATCCACTTAAGTTTCTTAACTTTTATTTAATGCAAACTCTTTTTCATTATCATCTACATACAAGCTCAATGTATTAAATGAAATGTCAATATTTTCTTATCTAAGATTAGTTTATGATTCCCTGTCATCTATCAAATTTGATTCATCTGAAATTCATTCTATTAAGAAATCGATATGATTAAGACAAATTAGATCAATAGAACTACATATTCACTTAAGAACCTTAGTAAATAAATAAAAATATAGTATTATGAAAGTATGAGGAATTATTTTCAAATTAATAATGATAATAAAATAGCTTTTTTGAAGCTTTAAATTGTGTTGAATAAATACTATATCATTCAATCTCTTGTTTCTAACCTATAACAACAAAAATACCTAGTAGAAATCTCGCTAAGAAGCGGAGTCTGAGACTCTTGTATTCTAATCTATTTTACTTTTATTAATATATAAACTCAAATATGTTATAATTCCTTTTACA
>JANZLD010000006.1:29458579-29470447 GCA_026413575.1 Erythroxylum carthagenense | reverse complement strand
AACCATTCTTGAAAACATGATTTCATAAACATGTATCTTTTCAAAGAGAATTCCATTTCAAAGTCTTTTCATCAAACGTCAACATAATCCATGTAGCAAACGTATAACAATTTCACAAATCATTCAAGAAGCAATAAAGGCAACATTGATGATGCAATTTAAATCATTAAACTTTCTTGATTTAAAGAAAAACATTAGTGGCTTATTTACTATATTATAAGCATGTACCCACCTTGATTTCCTTGCTTATAGACTTGCTCAAAAATGCCTCTTCTCTTGTTCCTCTTGCCTCTTTTGATCCCTTATACAATAACAAAAATCCCACTCATTAGGGTTTTCAATTGAAAATCCCACAAAGCACAATCATTAAAGTTGGTGCTAGAATACTTAAACTCATGTATTTTCTAAACTCCATGAACTAAAATCCTTCCAAAAATCCAAAAGATTCAAAATGATCTTACCTTGATTCTTCACTAAATGAAGAGATTATTGGCGTAAATGGAAGCTCCTCTTTCCCTTTACGTTTTTTCCTTCTTGAACAACCTCAAAGTCTCAAACCCTAGTTTTTCTTCTTTCGTTCCTCTCAAAACTTAAACTTTCTCCTTCTTCTCTCTTCTCTTTGTTTCTTCTCTCCTTTTCTATCCTCAAATCGTGTTCTTGCCTCTTCCTTAAAAGCAAGCCAACACTTCTTATTTCAATTTTGCCATTGACGATTGAGAAATGTCCAATTTGCCCTTCCTTATAAGCTTAGGTTCTTTTAACCTTAAATGTCTTCCCAAAAACACCCTTGAACATTCTTATAACCTTAACACTTTAATTCAATCAACCTATATCATATAATCTTTCTAACATCAACATGATAATTAACTCCACAAACTTTCATAAAGATCTCATAATTAACAAAATTCATACTTATTCATCAAGAAAAAAAATTGGGGGCCAACAGTGTAGCTAATTTTTCAAACAATGTTGCAAATTGTTATTTGTCACATTCTTAGTTCGTTGCGAAAAATATCACCAATTCTCTATCGCAAAAACAAATTATGTAGCATTCTCAAAATCATAGACATTATTTGTGGCTACATTTCCTAAAATACAGTCAATATTTTTAGTTGCGTTTTATGATATCATGATTATATATTTTTCTATTCTTTTAAGTATGAGCGTGTGCAAACGTTGTCAAAAACTTTTTCCAACCTTTTACATAATTCGTAGTATTGAGCAGTTTGCGGCATTTTCTATAGAATGTCTCAACATGTTTTTACTATGAATAATTCCCTTATTATTATCAAATTAAGTTGTAGAGAAACATTATGAATTCAAAATGTCAAGCATTCCTTACATAACATAATGTAAGTATCATCAAAGTGTACCAAAAAAGAAATATAAAATTAAGAAGTAATTCTTTGTTACTACCCAAAGTATTAATACTAGTCTGCGAAATCCTTATAATTTGCAACCAAGACAATACAAAGAGAAAACATCATATTTTGTAGTGCAATTATGAATTATAGTGTCAAACAATTTAATAGATTTAATTTTATAGCATTTATGGTATTTTTAAAACCATGAAGATCATAGGTCAATATTAATTTATGTACTATTAAAACAATTATTGTAAATACAGTGAGTTCAAACATCATCTCAATGAACAAATTTCCATGCACTATTTTATTTATCCGTAGAACATCGAATTGTGAATCTTTTCCTAGCATTTTTGGATCCATGAAGATCATGGGTCAATCTTAATTGTATACTATTAAGGCAATTATTGTAAATATAGTAAGTTTAAACATCATTTCAATGAACAAATTTCCATTCACTATTTTATTTATCCACAGAACATTGAATTGAGAACCTTTTCCTACTAACTACTTTCTCCACCTATGCCAAGCCCATTACATTTAAGACATAATATGTTTTTAAAGGAGAGATAAGAAACGAACAAAAAGATATGCAAGTCAACAAGTCGACATATAAGTCCAACTGAACTAAAAATACACCTTGTATTTGGAAAATGTAAAACTTGAAAGTAGGAAACATAAAAGTAGTAAAACTTATACCATCATATTAAGCAAGGATTACAATCCTAGGGTTCCTTTGAAAGATAAAGGCACTAGTTATGGCCAATAAAATAGAGATGTGTTACCTTAATAAAAGTATGTAGCAACTCACTACCCCATAGTGAATTTACATCCTGGCCTTCCTACTTTAAACACATTGAAAAAGCAATAACCAACAATCAGGGAAGTATAAATAGGTAAGATCCTAGCTAATGACTGGGTGATATTTGACATCTTGTAAAGCCTTAAGACTAAAGTTGTAGAACATAATTCCTACACTCACCGTAACCCTAAAAAGAAGAAACAAAAAAATATGATGGCAAGTTTTCAAATATTACATGGAAAAGAGGAGATATCAAAAGAAATCAAACCAATGAAATTATATTTAAGAGTTTTTTGGTTCTAGAAAACTTAACTCATTACTGATCGTAATCTTTTTTGAAATTAATGTATTCATGTTCTGGATAATCTTTCTACTGTAATAACAAATATTTAGCAACCACAATTTATTTGAGCAATATATTAATAGTTTAACTACTAGAAAATTTTCATAACTTAGTAATTCGAAATAAACACAAAAATCTATAAATTTTGTCAAAAAATAGTTAACAAAAAAAAACATTATAAATCAAATTGTTTATAAGCTCAAGCAGCGTGGCTGAGACTTGCTAGGAAGATTTGCACAAGCCTAACGTTGACCTCCAAACAAGCCTTTTGGTCTTGGAATAGAAAATATTTCCTTCATTTTAATTATTTTTTATATAATTTGTTTATCCTTGCTAATCTTTAAAGTGAACAGCTTGGAGTTTCCAGGTTGCTATATTTATTGGCATTAGATGATAACTTTGTTGAGCCATATTTACTCTAGATATATTTTGGTAGTGTTGCTACATATCCAGATGTAGTTGCTATTCCAACAACTCAATGATCCATTAATATTTTATTTCCCACTAAAAGGAAAATTCAAATTTCTAACTATCCAAATTTGACCACAATATTTTTCCTATTCTTTATGGTTTTCACTGTAAAGATCTACAAGGCTAAAAATTCCATTCATTTAGTGTAATTAAGCACTCTTGAATCCTAGTCAAATATCATATATTCTCTAATCATGTTAGGATTGAAATGCTAGAAAAATTCATAAAATTAAGGAGTCAAAACTGAAACAAGCACTTTTGTTAGTCCTTATTATGCAACAACAATTTACAAAAAAACCCTTAAAATTTCCACATAAATGATTAGTTACTATAAATAACAAAGCTCATTAATAATGACATGTTTCTAATGATTTTAAACAAATAAAGCCTCATATAAGGTGTAAAAATGGTAAAAGTGAGAGCATATAAGCCAAAATCTAACTATAATTAAAATGAAATCTTTCTATGCCAAATCTTAGGAAAGTTAGGGTTGGTCAGTAATCGTTTCCTCCTTTATCAAAAACATAAACTTATCCATTCCAAACCTAACTTCAGTATAGGGAATCAGAAAATGGTAGGTTTAGAATAACAAAACCCATGAAAAGAAAAAAGGCAACATTTCATAATAAACATCAATACAATGTGCAGAAAGCCAAAAAAAATATAAATAGAGGTGGCTTACTGTTGTTGATAATGAAAAGATGAAAAGACTTTCCTTTTAAAAAATACGTCACAAGATACTTACTTTTGGCTATGAATTCTAAAATATAGGAAAAAAATATAGTCAATAGACATATTTCTTATAGCATTTGTTGATTTGTCTAATGAATGTGATGCCAAGTCCTCCTTTCTCCTTTAATAAATAGAGATATATGCATTTTACCTTAGCAATTTATTTTTTGTTGAGGTCCCTTGACCAAAAGAATCATCCAAATAATTTTTTCATTTGCTTTGATTAAGTTTTTTTATAAAGAAAGGATATGAGAGGGCTAGTATATATGCAAGGTGTTGATAACTAAATTAACGAGTTAAACAATTCCAACAAATGATAGGCATCTATTACGCTCATTTTTAGTTCTCCTTTGAATTCTTTTAATCAATAGTAATTAATCTCTATAGCTTACTCTTTTGGTTATCATAGGTAAAACAAGAGATGTAAATGGAGGATTCTTTAACTTTATAACTGTCAAGTTAACTAGTTATCCAATAAGGTGATTGGCTCCATTTGAGACAAGCAAGTAACTATTATCCTTATTAATAAAGAAGCCAAAGAATTCCTTGAATGTTTAGAGAGTAATAACCAAAGAGCTCTTTAAGTTATCATTAGTTCTAAATAGGAGAAGTAAGTTATTTACAAAAGATAATTTAAAAATTCTCAACTTCTTACACTTGTGATGGAACATGAAATTCTCTTATTTCTGTATATAATGATCAAGCAATCTGATTAATGTCTCCATACATAACCATGAATTAGAATATAAGAGTTATTAGTTACTTCTCTTATGTTCTCCTTATTATAAAATCTACTACAAATCAAAACTATTTATTATGAGGAGAAAATTTATTTTTATTAGATATATAAAATAATTCTCTTATGATTAAATATACATACACTTGATGTTTCACTTTAGTTTTAAGTTAAAATAATCATAGTTTAAAATAAAATACATTTTAGTAAATATAATTTGCAATTAAGTTGATTCATTTCCTAATTATAATTTAAATATTTTATATGAGATTAGCAATCTTACTTTATTTTAAATATATTAAGATAACATATAAAAATAAAACTAAATGCAATATATGAAATACGACACTTGTTTGTATATAATAATATACATGTTACAAAATTTTAGATTTCATTGTGAATATTTATTTGACATTGATTGTTTAAAAAGTTAATTATTGGGTTAATAGTCATAGTTAAATATTATAGTGAAATGTGACGGATTGTGTGCTTAATTTTATTCAATATCATATTTCATATTTAATTATATTCATATTAATCCAAACTTATTACAACTTCATCTTCAAAGTTAGAGGTTGGGTTGCAGTTGTTATCCATCTAATTGTCCTCTTACAATTTTCCAAAACAAAAGTAAAAACATTGTGATTAATAATCAAGGACTAAATATGATTGTTCAACTATATATTATTCTTATGTATGATATTTTATGATGTAACAATTTGAAATTTTCATTGTTATCATTTATCATCTAATAACTTGTCCTTTTAATTTCTCATTATCTTAACTAGAATCACTTTATAATTTGTTAAGCTACTTTGAATATCTTGAAAATTTAGCAATTTATTACGTGTATTTTATTCTTTATTGTAACACTATTTATCATGACTTACAATAAGATATACATAAAAATTCGTAAGTGAAGTTATCCTGCATTAGAAAGGAATCTTGTGAGATATATATGAATGATAAAAACATTTGAATTAATTAAATAAAGGGCCTTAAAAGTCCAATGTACATAAACACAAATTTTAGAAACAATACTTCGGGACTCTTAGAATCTTATCAATTAGCTTCCTTATTTAGTAGTATATAACTATCTCAACATCCTAAAATGATGACTATTAATGTTCCCTCTTCCTTTTATAATCTCCATGCATAAATTAGGGAGGGGCTATAATTGTAATCCATTCTTTACATAATGAATTGTTCCCTATTCTATGCAAATCGTTCCATCTTGACTTTGTTCCCTATTCTCTTGACTTATTAAAAGATTCTCATATTCCTTTCATTTCAAATAAAATATATTGTGTATCTTAAAGCAATTGCTTAGTAAGTCTTATTCCTTGGATAGTTCCACAAGAATTTATATTAGATGGTACTTTATATGTCCTATGAAAACTTGTAAGAAAAGAATAAATGGTTTGGAGATTCAAGTGCATTATTGAATAAGTTTCATAGGTTAGGATTATTAAGGAAGTTGAGCTTGTCCAAGGTTATAAGTTTCATCTTTAATGTAAGTCATAGGAATGTTAATACTTAGGAAGCACTTTTTTTCTCCTAGATGATCTTAGTCCAAGGGTGATTACACTAGTTTCTTAATAGATTTTTGCTTAACTTTAAGTTGGGTTTCCCTAAATGGTGATATAATTGAAGGTAAGAGTCTTTAACCTCATTATTAGGTAGGTAATTAGTGTTTGCTAGTTTTATGCCATAATGCAAGTATAGTAGTTATATATTATAATACAATTGACATCATTCCCATGAGGATTGAATATAGTCACCTACCAAATTGAATTACACTTTTCAAAGGTAAAAAAGGATTTGAGTTAATTGAAAATTAAACTAACAAAACTTGATGACTAAATAAGTAAAAGATAACAAAAACTTGATGACTGAATAAGTAAAAGATAGCAATGAAATTGAAGTTACTCAACAATGGAAACTTTATCATTATTCTATCATCATTTTGTCTTCCCTTCACCTTGTGAGTTCAACTATGCTTGATCCTAGATATCCAAAGATTTTTATTACCTTCTCTTGAGATCTAATCAAGTAATCCCAATTGAAATATATCAAATTTGAGCTGCAATATCTCGATTTCTCAAAACTACTCTTAACTACTTAATTGGATTTGAAGCAATCCTAAGGACAATTAACTCACAATTGCTTATTAACCTGATATTTGTAAGTATATTAAGATAACAACTCTCTTTTTGCAACTTAAAACACATATTTTGGTTCAATATTTTAATTCAAATCAAGTATGAGCATAACAAATATCACAAAGCAGTAATTTAATGAATTCAACAAGGTAAAAGTTGTACAAAACAATTCAAGAATAAAACCCTAATATGGATTTAGTAATCCATAATCATGTTCAAAACATAACTATTCATATTTTCCATGTAAGGTAGTGAAAAAGAAGAAAAGAAGAGAATAAAATCAGTTTGAAGCCTTGATTTAGAAAATTTAGAAACTTGGAGTTGATCTTGATGTTTTCATTTTTTATCTTCTTTTTGTTATATGCAGCCTCTTTTATGTTTTTCTTCCTTCTTTTTAGTGTATATACCAACTCTAAAATTTGCCTCCTCTTCTATAGTCTTCATAATACCCTTTTATAGAAAAAGCTAGGTTTTATGGAATATACACAGTCACCTACATGACCATGTAGGTGACTATATATCTTAAAATCTCCTCTAAGTCGCGACTTCACATAGTTATAGAATTTTACATGGGCACATACACAATTGTGTATATCAACATACACGAGCATGTATCTTCATAGTCACTTACATGACTTTGTATCTCTAAAGTTGCTTTAATTATTCCATTTCATGCCTTAATTTCACTTAAATTCTTCTCATTTCAGTCTATGAAGACAATCATTACCTAAAAACACACTTGAAGCAAAAAAATACTAAAAATACCATAAAATTCTCAAATAAAAAGCAAAACACATTGAATACAGATATATAAATATAACCAATTAATCATTTATCAACGTCCTCCACACTTAAGTTTTTGCTTGAGCTCGAGCAAAACTAAAACCACAAATCAAACAAACACATAATCATGCAACAATGTAATAATGGTACAATGACTTCAATGCTCATAAAATTAACTTAGTTACAAACACCAATTACTTAAAAAGTTTCAATACAATAAGTTATTACATTCATGTTCAAATTCCTTAATTTAAATATACATATCAATTAAAATATCAACACCTATTCATACATCTATGGTACTTGTAAGCATCCACTCATTCTTAGATACCAATTAAAGAGGTAGGCCATCACTAAATGCCTATTAATAACATTTATTTTGACATTTCACATGAATTTCATAGGTTTTCTTTTATTTAAAACATCATATTTATCAAGCTTGGTTTGAGTGTCATTCTATCCTTTTGATTCGAAGACAAATATTTTATCATGAATGCCCTTGATTACTTGGCTATATCACAAGTCACAATTAGTTATTAGCACTATTTTAACCTAATTGTTTAACGGGTCAATGAACTAGGAAATTTGTTTAGCACATTTGTATCACACTTTTTTGTCTCTTTTTTTCAAATTTTACTTACATCTCTGCTTCTTAGTTAGTGATTCCTATGAAAAAATATAAATACTATCCACAATTTAAATGATTTTAATTATAAGTGTATATTAAACAAGTGTTATAAATTGATATAATAAGTACAATATTCTAATCAACATGCATATTCATCTTTAAAATAATTTTTTAAAAAACTTTACAGCCTAATGTTTCTTTAAAAATTAAATAATAATGTTTATAGATAAGTTTATTCCTTTCAATTTTATGCTAATGACACATTCACACAATGCATTCATAGGCAACAAAATGTTTACACAATGCTAGCATAATTAAAAGCTAACATAATGCAAATAACTAACACGATGTAAATGCAAATTCACACACAAATGATATGCAAGTGCATATATGTGTGCATATGTGAACAACACATGGTCTTCAATGTGGAAAACAACATGAAATCATAAATAAAACATAACTAGTAAAAAATAAAAAGGAAAGGCGATAGTACTTATGGTAAATATGTAGGTGACAAAATTGGAGATGACATATGGATGCACTTTAGATTATGAAATCCATCATTCAACTCACTACAAAATAAAACTAAAACATAAAATAATAAAGCACTATTAAACATGAAATTACCAAAAAAACATAACTAAAGGATAATATGTTAATTTTAAGGTTACTAGCTTGACCATTTTAGTCCCATTATTTTTCGACCAACTCCTCTTTTAAATGTTAAAGTCCTATATATCATCACATTAAGACTCAGGCTTCTTATGTCCAAAATTTTCTATCCTTTTTTTTCTCATTCTCTTCCTAATAATCTCCACTAACTTCTTCTCTTGTTCTAAATCTAAGTGGTTTGAGATGATAATGGGTAGTGTTTGGCCCTCACTTAGAAATGTATACCTAAGGTTTTTGGGTAAAGGCTTCAACCCCAAGGTAGGTAGTCTCCCAGTAGAACTTGAAGTGGGTTGTTTCAGTTTGCATTAACCATTCTTGTTTTGACATCTCACCTATCTCCTTTTCCTCGTTAATCACTTGATCATTTTTTATCTATGAAATTATCAACTTCTCTATCAATTTCCTTCTTTTTCTCCTTTGCACATTCATTAACCACAACAATTTTCATATAGGCACTCCCCTTGTCTAGATTCTTTGACTTTTTGCTTATACTAAACTCCACCTGCTCAACAGCAATCCTAAGAACTAATTTCCTCTCATACACATCAATCAATGCTCTTTTAGTGTTTATAAATGGCCTCCTAATAATCAACAAAAATTTTGTTCTTCCTTAAAATCTAAAACAACAAATTCTATCGGGATGATAAACTTGCCCACGTTGACTAATAGGTCCTCCTGTAAGGTTCCGATCATGCATCTCATACATAATGTATATCAAATATACGCAGTGAAAACAAAACAGAACCTCAAAAACCATATCTACTCATGCTTATAGATATAAAAAATAGAAACATGAAATGTAATATGTTTACATACCTTTCCAAGATCTCCTTCATTATTTAAACTTCTCTGCATTAAGTTGTCATAAACCACAATGATCAATGTAGACCATCTCTAATGAAAATCCACATGAAGATAGAAGGATGAAACCTCACTAGGAGATAATTAGAATTCATTCTTTGTGCTAGCAAAAATAAGAATTCTTGTGAGAGTTAGAGAGAAAAGAGTATTTGCATAAGAAAGTACCTTTCTTTCTCTTGTTTCTTACATATGATGCATGAAAATGATGGTTATTTTCTAACCTCTTTGGCCTTCCGTAACCCCCATCACTAATGGAGAGTTATGGGAAGTTAATGGTCATGAATAACGTGCATTAATGGAAGTTGTGGGAAGTTAATGAATATGATAGCATGCATTAATGGAAGTTATAGGAAGTTAATGACTATGAATAGCATGCATTAATGGAGGTTGTAAGAAGTTAATGTCTAAATTGGAAGCCAACAACATTTGTTTCTAATCCATTCCATGCAACATTTTCTACCATGATCACATCACGATATAATCCCGAGACACTCTCTTATATCTTAAATCATCATTCAAGACCATTTACTCATCATTCGGATCTCCTATGTGTGTGACCCATTAGGTTCTCAGTTATGTTGGCTACTTGAATTAGTACTTAGTTCAAGTAAGTCAAGAGTGGTATCTAGCAACACATCATAGCCCCTAATTAACTGAAAAGTCAGTGATTTGGTTTGAATTGGATCAAGTAGCCTTATTGAAAGTTGTAGAGGAAGTTTATAGCTTTTCAATGAGGTATAATATACTATTTTTGATTTTGGAAATTGAAAGATGTGAAATTTGGAAGTTTGGATGTTGTTTTAGGATGACAAATTTCTGGCAGAAACTTTGATTGAACAATTGACCTAGTTAAAGGTTGAAATTGCCTTTGAGTGCTTCATGAACGTTTAGATTATGTTTTTATCTTTCCATTGATGTAAAGTATGAAAATTTTGGACCATGGAATGCGAAGTTATAATTTTTAGAAGTTTCTGTTACTGTTTGGTATGATCATTAGTAGACAGAAACTTCGAAGTAGTTTTTGACTCCCTTAGAGGTCAAATCGATTTTTTAATCCTTCATGAAAGTTGTAGGTTGCATTTTGATATTTTCATTGATATACAGTTTGATATTTTTGGACCTTGGAGTTGAAAGATAGAAATTTTAGAAGTTGTGATACTATTTAGGGTGACATAAATTGGACAGAAATTTTGAGAGGGATTTTGACCCCTTTAGAGAAGGATTTCATTTTTAAGTTCTTCATGGAAGTTGTAGAGCTTCCTTTTAGCTTTCTTTTGATACTAAGTTTGAAAATTTTGGACTCTTGAGTCAAAAGTTATGTATTTTGGAAGTTAAGGGTTTTTAAGTTAAAAAAAGAGAGGAAAGTGGCAGTTCGCGATCGCGACCAGCTCGCGGTCGTAGAGCGACGCTCTCACGAGGCGCTTGCAATCGCGAGCATGCACCCAGCGCGCTGCGACGCCGTTTTGCGGTTGTGACTTTTCTTCCCTAATTCGACCCTTTGCCATTCTTTTGCTTATATCTTTTTCGTCCGATATTCGATTGACTTGATTTTTAAAGCATTGGATTTCTAAATTTCTCTACCTCTTCATGGAAAATTTATGATTTTTGAGATTAAATTGGAAATGGTGGATTGAATCGAAATGAGTTGGATAATTCTTCTAAACATGTTTTAGTACTTTTATGATATCTTGATCTGTAGAGATCCAATTGAGTTGATTCTTATTGAAAAATAAACGAGAGACACAGAATTACAAGTTATCTGAAGGAACTGAATTTCAATTTGGACTCTAAGACTTTCAATTTCTGTATTGAAGTTGGGTTAAGTGTTCAGTCTTGGATTAGTAAGAGTTGAAAGTGTTTTAGGAATAACTTTTGCTCTAGTCATCCGAATGAGGTAATTCTTGATTTGGATTAAACTAGAGAGATAAGGCTACAATTTGTCTGATGAAATTAAGTTTCAATTTAGTCTCTAAGACTAAAAATTTTTGGATGGAAGTAAATCGTAGGAAAATATTTTAGCATAAGAATAGTCCGAAATGTTTGGAGTATAACTTTTGGAGTATTGAACCAAATTGAATGATTTTAGTGTCATGATAAAATTGAGACTATAAGGAACATTTCTCTAAAAGGAATTTTTAGCAAATTCCTTCAATTTGATGATTAGAAAAATGTCCTAAGTTAATCATGAGTTAATGATATTTTGAGACTTTGATTTATTTTATGATTTTGAGGATTTGATTAGCATGTTAATGTGAGTAATTAGCATGTTAATTTGTGCAAGGCCATATGATATGGAGTGAATTATTGAATTAAA
>JANZLD010000006.1:29336446-29351988 GCA_026413575.1 Erythroxylum carthagenense | reverse complement strand
TTGGGGCTAACAACTCTTCACTTCATGTCACCATTAACCATTCCTCAATTATCCTATTTCTAGAAAGGAGTTTCTTTAAGTACTTGACATACTTTGGTATCTACATAAAAGCTTCAACAAAAAGTAAGTTAGTATATAATTAATTAAAAAACTAAAAAATACCAAATTTATCTTTTTTTAATTTATTTCAAGCCTGCTTAGGTACAGAAATCTCAATTGGTACTCTTTGAACACTTCCTTCTTTGGCTTCTCCTCTTTCTCTTTCTCTTCATCTCCCTTTTCTTTTATAACATCCTTTGTCTCTTCAACTTTGAGTTTCTTTCCACTCCTCAAAATTATTGCATTCATTTGCTCGCTTAAGTTTGGCTTAGTATTTTTAAGCAAAGCACCTTGTTTACCTTTCAAATTCAAGCTTAACATGTTGTCCAATTTGAATTTTTTGGTTATGGGTGGAAGTTTATTGATTTTGAAGAAAAATTTTAGTACTTTGGAAGTGAGCCTTATATGCAACAATAAATTTTTTCATAAGCTCCTCAAAACTTAGTTTCCTTTCTTGCTACTGTTGTTTCTAACATCTAGGTAGATCTTATTTATTCTACAAAATTTTAGATGGTTTCCTTGCTATGAATTGTAAGAATTACTATAAGGATTATTTTAAAACTAGTTCCCTGCAAAAGCAACGTGTTCAATTGGCTATCCCCTATTTTCAGGTGCTTGATGTTTATGGTTCAAGTGTCCACCACCACAAATATCACTTCTCATCACTTGTAATGGCTAAGATACTAAACATCTATTAGTAAGCTTCTTATTCAAACTTCCAACTTCACCTCTAATATGCTCTATGAATACCTCCTAGTTTTTACTTAGATTCTATCACTAGTAATTATTAATGGCTTGGGGAGTTTTTAAGCTAGTAGTTCGACCAGAAGATGTATAGACCAACTACTTAGATGGGTAATTCAACCCATTATAAAATGTTTGCACTTGTAATCCTAAATCGAGTCTTTAGTATGGGCACTTTCTTAACAGCTCTTTCCATCCCTCACAAATCTCATAAATGTCTCATTCTCTAATTATTGAAAGGAGAAGATGTTGTTCCTAAGTCTTGTTATTTATGTTAGAGGAAAGTGATTGGCTAAAAATGTAGCACCCCACTCTCACAAGACTTGTACTCGATATCCTGCGTGATATCCGAGTGTGAGTCCCGTAAGGGTGACGTGCTAGAATAATTGAATACTTGAAACTCAATAAAGTTTAAAAAAAAACAATATACGTATATGTGAAAATCAACAATCAAATTTCAGGCCCATTCTTTTCTTTCATAACATCAAAAACATATTTATTATTATTACACTCAAGATCATTCTCATTTACAAACCTTTCCACTGTGAAAAGTTATTACATACCGAAACATATTCAAATACACATGATACAAAATTGTGAAATACTCAATTTGATACAAATTAAGAAAATACAAATGCAGATGTCAACTGATCCTAACCTCTACCTTTTACTTAAATGCAGTGGCTATACTCTTGTTTGCCTAATGGGATAATTCTTCTGAGCCTGAAAAATATTGCAAATTTTGGGTGAGTTTTGCGAACTCAGTGAGTAGGTTCACTCAATCACATAACACATACAGTTCATATAATCACATCATTCACATCATTTCATTTATAATCACATTAATCACTAACATTTTACAATCATGTAAGCACTTCATTCACACCTGTTCATTTAGCACATAACATCACATATCACTTTCAGAGCAACCATACCGATAATTTCCTTCTTACGAAATACACATATCACTTATAAATGCAATGCGCATATGACTCACTTTTATTTCTTATTTTGTTGTGACCAAGAGCCTTTTTATTAGCTCATATCCTCGTGGATACCGAGCTAGCCCATATCCCTTGTAGATACCAAGCTGTATCATATAATATCCCATATCCCATCCCTTAGTGGATACCGGGTATATTCACACTGAGCTCGAGGCTCTGTTTCACATTCTGAGCTTTAAGCTTTTTTCGATGGCTATTCTAGTCACAACTACCTTTATGTTTCATGCATTAATATAATGGAATGCATCACATACACATATTTTTAATCAGTCACATGATTTTAGATTCACAACCACTTTCACATTCATCATTGGACCTTGGTCCAGCATTCAACAATTAAGTTAAGAATCACTTTTCTTATTCATATACTCATTCACATTCAGAATACATTTATTATCAGACCGTGGTCCGGCATTCAACATAAATGTTCAAAAACACTTATTTCTTCTCATTCACATACAAGTAGCACTTTAATATCACATGTATGCATCAAGTCTTGGACCTTCATTGTCCGGCATCAACATAAGCAAATCACATTCATATCAAATATATTCACATTGCATAATAATCATAACCATAGTTATTCAATGCAAAAATTGAAGTTCAGAACTAATAATGAAATGAGACCATCTATGTTGACTCACAGTATGCTTCAGATTAGCATTAGCTTCCATGATTTGGAAACGTCTGAATGTGGACGTTTATCCTGCATATCAAAATTATGCAATACACACATTAATAACTTTGTATAATTATAAGTATTCATTGATGCACTTGTGTGTCTATGAAATATTTATAATGCATGTTCATGAAAATCCCAGGTATATTATCAAATTTCACATTTTATCACATTCTCATTTTTAACATCATTTGCTTTCATAATAACGCATTTCTCATTCACTTTTACTAGATACACTTTACTCCTCTTCTTGAATCACAACTTTAATCATATGAACCACTTCATCTCCATTATACATAGGTCTTTAGTACTTTAATACCACTCATTAATGTTATTATAGCATTACAAGAACAAACAATTATCCAAACCCTCATTTTAGACCTATATCACCTCCAAAAATCTAAACCTTTGAGTTAATTTTCCATGATAATTCTGATCAAGTGAATGAAGAAATTTAGTAACACTTTCTTCTATAAAATTGTTCGCCATTATCTTAAGTTTCTAATGACATCACAATCATTCAATTTGGTTCAGTACCCCAAAAGTTAGTTTCAAAATAATTCAGACTGCTCATAAGCTTAAATAGAATCCTGTACTAAACTTTAATTCAAAAATATGGAATTCTAGAGACAGAATTAAATCTCGACTCCTTCAGAAAAGTATATCCCTATGTCTCTAGTTTAATCCAAATTAAAAATCATCTCATTTAGATAACTATACATAACAATTTATGCCTAAAATACCGAAACAAGTTCAGTGAGAATACTCCAGTTATCATTTTCTAGAACTCCTCATCAATTCCATCCCAAACTCATCAATCAATCTCTTTAGAATGATTTTAGATGGTTATGATTTTTTTAAGATAAAGTTTAATGTGTTAAGAGTCCAATGGTTCAAGCCCTATTTCATTTGGAGGTTGGGAGAAGAAATTATTGCCAAAAGATCAAAAGATATTCGCGTCTGTTAACTTTCACTGCACCTTCACTATGCACAATCGTGCTTGTGCACGACCGTGAGATCTCTTGTGCCTTAAGAGTCACAATTGTGCTTGTGAACAATCGTGAGATCCCTTGTGACCCTTAAGAGTCACGATCATACTTGTGTACGATCATGAGATCCCCTCTTTTTCAAACTTCCTTATGGCTCTTCTAAAAATAGACCTTCATGTTAATGTTTCATGGCAGTTTTGACAAGGAAAAAGAAGGATTTAGGCAAAACACTCTTCTAAACAGTTGTTCCTTTATGTATTAAGTTTCAAATGAAACCAATTTCATGCAATTTGGTTCAATATTCTACAAGTTATGCTAAAAAAACTATAGACTATTCCAAACCACAATAGAATCCACAAACTCAATTTTGAGCAAACTTTTGAAACTCTTATAGATAGAATTCAATTTCAATTCCTTCATAAAAAATATAAACATACGTCTTTGGTTTATTATGAACTTAAAATCATCCCATTTGGATGTCTATAGACCAAGATATGACAAAAATATAGATGCATGTTCAATGGAAACATTGCATCTGTACATGTCCAATACACTTCAACAATGTTCATCTCTAACTCTATTTCATCTCGACATCAATTTATGAATCATTAATCATCATATAGTAAAAGCAAGCCATCAATGTATTCATTTCTTTACCCATATTCTAGCATACATAAATCACCATTTTAAATCCATTTAACCTCTAACTATCATCAAATATGCTTCCTTCAACAAATCAAGAAAAGTTCATGCTTGTACTTACCTATTTAGCTTCATTTTCTTCAAATCACCAAGAGACCTTAGCACCTTCAACAATCACGAAAATCAAATTCCAAGGTGAAATGGGTTGGGTCTTTTAGCAAAAAGAAGGAGAAGACAATGAATCTTGAAGAAACAAAGTGAAGGAGTTGGATAAAAATCAATATAGTGAGGTAAGAGTGAGTTTCGTAGCTGGAGAGAAGAATGAGAAGATGAGAGTAAATGAACAAAATGACGAAAAGAAGCAAGTGTCATAAATGATAAGTGAAAGACCACAATATGGTCTTTTAATTTAGGTAAAAGAATATTAGGTGGTGAGGGGTAATGACACTTATCATTTTCCTATGGTCTCGTTTTGGTCTTTTAATGAGCTAGTCCATTTGTCTCCAATTTTTGACCCAATTTTCTCCAATCTTCAGGGACACTTGTCATTAAATCTTAATGTAACTTATAAAAATTTTCACTACCGTTGGAATTTTATTTGTACTACTATTTCTCAATTGTTCTATAACTTAGCATTTTTCCTAGTCCAAAAATACCTTGAATTCTCGAAAAATTCACAAACTTCACTGAAAATTCTAAATCAATAAAATACACTCTCCAAATTAATTTCCAGCATATAAAAACCACAATTCTCAATATAACACATTTATAATTCAATTATACCCAAAAATGTCAAATGAGTCCATATACAATCATTTTATTTTGCAAAAATTCAAATTCACGTGCGTGTATGCTAACATTATGCACGAGCATGAAATCCATTCTTTTTAATTTCTCATTGATCTCACATGTCCCAAATTTTAAGGTTCTAATCCTTAGTATGGGAACGGGATGTTACAAAAAACTTCCCAATAGGCCTATTACAAGTGGTGATGGATCCAATAGCCAAAGATTTTAGCCACCATTTGGCTTTATACATCAATATGAAAGGAAACAATCTCAACCAAATTGCATCCTCTAAAACTTTGTTAAGCTTGAATATGTAACATATTTAAAAGAAATTACAATATGAGAATTTAGATCCTCATCTAAGAACTCATCAAATCGCATAAGTTATTGTGCCATTCGAATCATATTAGACTTTATTTCAAAATTATTAGCCTCCACTTTTAGCCTAATATCACTCGATTATATACCTATAAGTAAGGGTCTAAGATAATCCCCTATATAGCATTATTCTTCTTATCATACTACTGTATCTAATAACTTGAACCTTATAACTTGTAGGTTTCTCTCTTTTAAACTCCAAAGTAAATTCTTTCTAAACTACTCAAGGGAAGTTTTGTTAAAATTTATCCAAATTTGTAAATATTTCTTATTTAAAATTTTCATTTTTTGGCTTCAATTAGGTAAAGGAATAAAGGTAGGCTATTGAAGTACCAAGGGCCTGCCTCCAAAACTTCTTGAGCTCAGAGATTAAGAAGAATCTAAATAGGAAGATAATTTCCTCATTAATAAGAACTTCTAATCATTTGATTTTCCAAACTTAAAGGCCCATAGTTTGATGATGTGAAAAGTTAAATGTTTTCCTAAGAAAAAACTTACAATTGTAGAAGACCAGGTTTTATCTCTTTCCATAAGGGTCTCTAAAGGAGGTGAGACTATGTTAATGTCATCTTTCTTAAGAAGAGGGGAAAATGGAGGAAAATTTTAGAGGATTCCCCCATGACTTGCTTCTAATTAAAAAGGAAGCTTAAAGACTTACAATTCACTAGGACCATTGATCCCTAGAGAGGTAGAAGATAAAAACCTAGAAGATAAGTATATGGTAAGGAGTCCTTATCGAGGAAGGGTGTGCCTTTTCTATATAGAGAGGCAAGGAGCTTAAGGTAATACGAATGGAGGGTAGAGGTGAGGAGGAGGACCAAATGGTAAGGGAGGAAAATGTCATAAGAAATAAAGGCCTAACCAAAAGTAGCAGAGTTGGATGTCATCTAGCAGGAAAAGGAAAAAAACAATAACATTAAAGAGAGGATATTCTTAACAACTATTTTTAAAATGGTTAAATTAAGGAGGCAGGAAGTAAAAGGAAGGGGGATATACCTAGATACCTTTTTTAACCAAAACCTATGAAGGAAGTAGTTGAGAATTGGGATGGTTGCAGGAGTAAGACTAGAATTCAAAAAAAAGAACTGATAAGAGAAGAAAGGAGAAGAAAGGGAGAGCCTGGAAGCTTATAACCAATGAGCAGAAAGCACTAAGAGAATATATAGGAGGGAGGAAAAATAGAAAAGAAGATAATAGAAGAACCTAGAAGAGTACAGACTAACCTAATGGAAGAATCAGTTAATGAGTAAGTTAGAACATGGACAGGAACCATGAGGGGCTTAGAATCTAAGGGTACCTACTAGACCAAGAAGGAAGGAAGGGAAGAGTAGCAAAAGGAGAAGCCATTAACACTTCTGAAATTTAAGATTAGAATATGTAAGCTTTTTCATTGTGAATTTGTTAACACATATTTAAACATTAGATTTTAAATTTATTTTTAGTTTTAAACTAATAGAAACTCTTAAGATTTTTTGCTTTTTTAAATAATTTTTAATAATTATTCATTATTTTATATCATTTAAATCTATTTTGGTATTAAACAAGGTAATAGTGTCAATTATAGAATTTTCATTTATCTTAATAGGTACCTTTATTAAATCTTTTTAAAAGTTATTTGGTTAAGGATAAATAAAAACTCTTCTAATTATTTTCACTATTATTTAATTTGATATTTTCATTTGTTTTTTATCTAAATTTTGTTTTTCGTTGTTAAAGCTAATATATGGTAATAATTTTTTTATTGCTTCATTATTCTTTCTATTTTTACTTAAGAATTTTTAACTATTATTTTAATATGGTATTCTTGGTATAAACTACATATAGTTATTTAAGGGTTTTTTTATTTTTTATTGTCTTATTCTTATATGAAATATTTGCTAAATTATAAAAGGAAGAAGAAGAATATAAATTTTGACTAGAAGTTTCAAAGTACTAATGTAATTTTATAAAATAGTCTCTTATAGTTTGGGATCTTGAATATGATTCAAAAGTTAATTTGGGATCTTGAATATGATTCAAAAGTTAATTTAGAATTGAAAATTTTGACATGTTAAGAAAGAACCCTAAAATTTTACAAATATTTATTTGAACCCTAAATCAACTTTTCTTATAGTCCTTTACTACAAAATGTATATTTGACTTTTTTTATGGGTGTTTTACCAGATATGTATCTACATTACAAGTAGGGACTAAAAAAAACTAAGAAAACATTAGAGGTCCTCTTTCTCTTTTCTCTCTCCTCTCTCCTCTCTCCTCTCTCTCCCTTTCATAATAACTATAAGGGTGTCTCATATGCTTCTAAAACTGAAACACATTTTGCAATTATCGACCTCTCCAAGCTTCATTATATTAATGTCAATATCATTGTTGGGACTACTTAGATTTAAGCTAGTGCCTTTATTAGTGAAGTTTACTATAGAATTTATAAGGACAAATAAGTTAATGTCTTTATAATGGGCCTTTGAAGCAGTTTGGGAGTTAGTGGGCACTGTTGGAATCCGACCATGATCGAATTACGGACGCAACAGAAAACAAAAATTTTACAAATTTCGAGCGGATCCAATAATTGAATAAACTTGATTAAAACGTACAACGAATTAGAAATCATACCTTGTTCGCTTTTCTATTAAAAAAACTTTGAAACTTTTTTGATTGATCAATCACAAGCTATTCAAGTGTCCAGCCTCTGATGGTATCCACGTAGCAATTCTCAAACTGATTTGAGAGGAAGAAGGCAAAAAGTGATAGCTTCCAAAAAGCTCTTCCCTTTTTATAGAAAAATCATAATAGTCTTTTATTAAAATTACATCTCTTTAATTATAATTAAAATCAAATTCTAATTCTAATTAATTTAATTTTAATAAAATCAATTATCTGATATATGATCCCCAAAGTTTCTTAAACTTTATAATTAAGTCCCACTTCATTAAATTTATTTTTCTTTCACAAATTGTTCTTTGATGTGTGACCCATTAGGTTCCTAATAAATTGACAATGATTATAAATTATAATTCTAATTCACAATTAGAATTGGATAAATTAAAACTTCTTTTAATTTATCTTTAATTCTTCAATTAAATAATTTATAATCATAAATCTTGACTGACATCTAGCATCATGTCATAATTACCCAAATATCAGGAATGTTAAAGTGATTGACTTAACCTATCATGCATGGCTATAAAGTATTATTTAATCCTTTCGTCATTCAATATTCTAATTGGACAAAGTATGAATATAGTGTCTACTCTTATCATTCAATCATGATCGTTCTTGCTAATTAGTAATTGATTTATAATTGAAATTTGAAAATTGCCTTTTCAAATATCAAAAAACTCTGGCCAAAGAATTCTATAAATCATTTCTAATCAAGAACAGTAGAATATTCTCTCTAGTTAGTTTAGAGTGACAAATCCTCTATTGACTTGCTCAACTATCTTCATATGGTTCATACTGTATCCAATTACTATCGACTGAATTATCCTAGGACAATTTATAAGTAGCATCAAAACACAGTAATTCACACACCAGATACCTTGGTAATCTCAAGTCAGAAGATCAATTATACAACCATTATTATGAGAATTTCAACCATTCAGAATTCTCATAATCGGGTCAGTTTAGTGACTTATTCTCTAATAATTACCCACACATTAGTTTAAGTATCTCTATACTTTAATTTATGAGATCAATTACTTTCTTCATAAAAAAGAAACATAATGTGTGATAGTTTTACTGTTTCAACAATATCCAGTCTTGATGAAACTATAACTAGAAACATTTAGGAATAACACATAAATGTAAATTGAATCTCGTAATTATGATCTCATCATAATTTCAATTACACAGTAATTATTCTAAGGATTTTATCTTTAGTGTTAAAACATAAAATATTAATTAAATCAATACATAAAGATGAATAAAACCTTTTTATTAATTTAAAATAATTTCATACATTAATTTGCATCCAATTGATTGGCTGCAAGGGCATAAACTAACAATCTCCCACTTGCACTAAATCCAATCCCCTATGAATATAATACCATATCCATCCATATGTCGATCATGTCTCTTTTGAGACAATAACTTAGTAAGAGGATCTGCTAGATTCTTTTCAGTGGGAACTCGTTCCAATGATATGTCTTTCCGCTCCACTATCTCCCTGATCAAGTGACACTTCCTAAGTACATGTTTGGACCATTGATGAGACCATTGATACTATCATGTCAACAATGCTAGGAACCACTCTAAGTTCAGTGATGAACTTCTTAATCTAAACTGCTTCCTTAGCTGCCTTAGAAATTGCAATATACTCAGCTTCAGTTGTTGAATCTGCAATGGTTGGTTATTTGGAACTCTTCCAACTATCCACACCACCACAAAGAGTAAAAATATACCCTAATTGTGATCTACTATCATCTTGATCAAACTAGAAACTAGCATCTAAATGACCTTGAACTCTCAGCTCAGTTTCTCCATAGACCAGAAAAATATCTTTAGTCCTTCTCAAGTACTTCAAGATGTTTTTCACAGCCGTCCAGTGACTCCTCATTGAGATTAGCTTGATATCTGCCTGTTATGGTCAAAGCATAAGCAACATCTGGTCTAGTACGTAGTATCACATACATTATTAATCCAATTGCCAAAGTATATGGAATACAATCCATTTTTATCTCTCTCCTTTTATGTCTTTGGACACATATTCTGTGAGAGAGAATTCTATGTGATATGGGTAAGAATCCCCTCTTGGAATTCTCCATGCTAAAACACTTTTTCTATGTACATGGATTGAGATAATCTAAGCAACCTTTTTAATCTATCTTGATAGATCTTTATACCTAGTATATAAGCTGCTTCTCCCATATCCTTTATGGAAAAGTTCTTAGATAACCGTATCTTAATAGACTGGAGCATTGAAATATCATTTTCAATAAGCAATATGTCATCTACATAAATTACTAAGAAAATAACTGCACTCCCACTTACCTTCTTATAAACACAGGGTACATCCACATTTTTTATAAAATCAAACTCTATGATTGTTTCATCAAAACGGATGTTCTAACTCTGCGAAGCTTGCTTAAGTCCATAAATGGGCCTTTGTAACTTACACACTTGATTAGGAAATTCTTTGGATTCAAAACCCTTAGGTTGTGTCATATACACATCCTCTTGCAAATTCCCATTTAGAAATGTTATTTGGACATCTATTTGCCAAATTTCATAATCATGGTATGTAGCTATAGCCAATAAAATCTTTATAGATTTAAGCATTGCTACTGGTAAAAAAGTTTCATCAAAATCAACTCCTTGTTTTTGTCTGTAACCTTTTGCCACCAACCTTGCTTTATACGTATGTACATTTCCACCCATATCAGTTTTTCTCTTAAAAATCCATTTGCACCCAATATGTACTATACCTTCAGGTGCATCCACCAAAGTCCACACTTGGTTAGCATACATGGATTCCATTTCAGATTTCATGTCTTCTTGCCATTTTAAAGAATTTATGTTTGACATTGTTTCTTTAAAAGTAATAGCTCATCAAGTAAGAGTGATACGTTATCCTTTCTATACTTAATATGTAGATCTAATCTAGTGGGGGGATGATCTAAACTACTAATTCATCACGGACTATGTGCCTCTTGAACTGTCAATTATACATCATATGTATCAACTTGAGGTTCTTGTTCTATGTCGATGTAAAATTTTGGTTCTTGAAATTCTCTAAGTTCAACCTCACTCCCACTACGTTCTTTGAAAATAAATTCTCTTTTTAATAATATAGCATGTCTTGAGACAAACACCTTTTGCTCAATAGGATAATAGAATTGATAACTGAAACTCTATTTCGGATACCCCACAAATTTGAATTTATCTAATTTAGCTTGAAGCTTATCAGATATAGCACACTTCACATCCCCAAATCTTTAAGTGTGATAATCTAGGTCTTCAACCAGTCCATGTCTCATATGGTGTCTTATCAACCGATTTAGATGGAACTCTATTTAGAAGAAATATTATGGTTTCAATTGCGTATCCCCAAAAGGATATAGGAAGGACTGCGTGACTCATCATAAAACGTATCGTATCTAATAATGTACGATTTCTCCTCTTAGAAACTCCATTATGTTATGGAGTTGCATGAGGAGACCATTGTGAGAGAATACCATTCTCTTTTAAGTAACCAAGAAACTCGTGATCTAAGTATTCACCACCTCGATCTGATCTAAGTGTCTTAATACTTTTTTCAGTTTGTTTCTCTACCTTTAGTCTAAATTCCTTGAACTTTTTAAATAATTCATACCTTTGTTTCATCAAGTAGACATAACCATATCTAGAATGGTCATATGTAAATGTAATAAAATATGAGTATCCACCTCTAGCATTTGTGGACATGGGCCCACATACATTTGAATGTATTAATTCTAGTAACTCACTAGCACGTTGTCCCTTTCCCTTAAAGGGTAGTTTGTTCATCTTTTCCAATAAACAAGATTCACAAATTTCATATGATTCATAATCAAAAGGATCCAAATATCCTTTTTTATGTAATTTTGTGATTCTAGTTTCATTTATATGGCCTAACCTACAATGCCATAAATAAGATGGAGTTTGGTTACTTAATTTTCTTTTCTTACTGCTTATGTTCAAATTTGGCCTTTCAAGATCTAACTCATACAAACCATTTGTAACCAATCTAGATCTATAATAAACATTATCTTCATAAAAAGAACAACTGTTATTCTTAATTATAAAGACAAATCCATTCAAATCCAAATAAGAAATAAAATGATGTTTCTTGTAATAACAAGAATATAATAACAATTATCAAGTTCTAATTTAAGGCTAAAAGGAAAAGTTAAACTAAAAGTTCCTACAGCTAATGCAGCAACTCTTGCTCCATTGCCAACTCGTAGGTCTACTTCGCCTTTCTTCAATGATCTACTCCTGGTTAACATCTGCAAGTTATTACTTATCTGAGAACCACAACTAGTATCTAATACCCAAGAATGTGGAACAGAAGTAGAAAGATTGATCTCAATTATAAACATACCTGAAGAGACAGTTTCCTTAAGCTTTTTATCTTGTAGGCTAGCAAGATATGGGCAATTTCTCTTCCAATGGCTGTTAACTCTACAATGAAAACATGTGCCCTTGTCATTATTCTTCTTCTTAACAACTCCTTTGGCTTTTATTACATTAGTAAAAGCCTTCGGTTTCTTGTTATTATTTTTCTTAAAGTCCTTTTTCTTGCTTTTAGAAGAATTGTTAACAAGTACAGAACTAGGTTCCTTCTTAAGGCATCCTTCCGCAGTCTTAAGTATGTTCAATAGTTCAAGCAATTTCATGTCCTTTTGATTCATGTTGAAGTTTATGACGAGCTGTGAAAAGCTCGAACTCAGAGACTACAACACTAGATCAATGCTTAACTCATGATCCATCACAAAACCTAATTGGGCTAATTTTTCAATATACCCAATCATTTTTAGCATATGAAAATTAACTGAAGATCATTTGGTCATCTAGCATTGAAAGAGTGCCTTCGAGATTTAACATCTTTCCACCCTACTTTGTGCACCAAATAACTCCTTAAGATGCATTATCATAGTATGTGCATCTATGTTCTCATGCTACCTCTAAAGTTCAGGAGACATGCAAGTTAACATCACTTATGTAGCTTGTTCAATGGCATCAATATAACGTTGATATTTCTCTCAATCTTCAACAGTTGCATTTAAATTAGGTTTTGATGGAGCAAGAGTATCAAGAACGTACAACTTCTTCTCTTGCCTAAAAATTATTCTTAAGTTTTATAACTAGTCCGAAATGTTGGGTCCAATCATCTTCTTAGCATCCACGATGCTCCTCAATGTTAGGTTGGTACTCTTCTTCAAATTCAATAACTGAAAAACATAAAAAGAGTATATATTAGTTTGTATCAAAAAATCAAATTAAATAAGGACTTTAAAATATTTGATTAGTCCCACTATTTTCTACAAAATAATAGCCCTCACTATTATATCGAAAAATTATCAAATAATTTCTTAGTGGGCTAGGATCCTATTTAAAATTAATTGATCTTGAGTTTGCTCAACAAACCAACTAAAAATAAATTAGGTAAAAAACAACTTTTTAATCACGTCTCATGTGACTCCTAGAACTGTTAGGTGACAACTTTTTTCAAAAATATATCACTTATATTATTTCTAACCTTGCCTCTAAATTTATATGATCATGAGTTTACTTATCCAACTTATACAATTTTAGTTAACTAGAACCCAGTAATTTAAGATAAAACATATCTAGGATAAAGTGACATTGAATTTACTCAACAAGCCAAACAATAAACAAAATTGTGTTTTTATTCTCAAATAAGGGAAGACAACTATCATGTTCAGAACATGTACTTAATATTCTATTGAGAGTTTTAAAATTTTAAAAAATTTTTGATCTCATCAAAATAATGTAATCTCATTATATTTATAATTTCAAACATAATCCAATTATGAAAGAAATTATTTAGAACTTTTGCTTGATTATAATTATTGATTTGATAATAAATTTAATTTAATAATTCTAATTATTGATTTGATAATAAATTTAATTTAATAATTTAACTCTTGAAAAATTAAATTAAATTCCAAAACCTTTATTAATAAAATTTCATTTTGAAAACAATTTTTCAAAATTAGTAAAACACTTTTCAATTTTTTAGGAGTATAAATTAATTTAATCTTTATTAAATTAACAAAATTTAAGGGTTTAAAAACATTTAAAAGACATAAAATGGGTTTGGGAGGGTGTCTAGCGCATGCAGTGCTGACACATAAGGAAGGGTAGGTTGACTGGCACATGTAATGCATGCGCCAGTCAACGTCTAGTATGACGCTTCTCGCATAAGTTTTCTAGCTGAAGGATTTAGGTGAATAGTAGCTTGGACCAAAAACTCCAAAGTTTATTGGTCACATTAAGCTACAGTGAGGGAGGACGTGAGAGGGCACAAAAGAGATAACAAAGCCATGTCGCTCCATCTATGGAACGTGCTGCTCCCACATTTTTCCAACCGGGGCATCTCAAACCACCACCCCATGATTGCTTGACGTATTCAGGAAACCTGGGTTCTCCAACAGTCATTGCTTGTCTTCTTATTGTCGCTTGCATCTTCCCATCTTCTATGTGCTCCTTCCTATCATCAACTAGTCTCCATCGTCGCCTTGTCTGACTTATGTCATCCTTGGGCGTTTAATCGCCTTAACGAAGCTAACGATTGGCGTTGCTTGTCGCTAGTGGCATCGCGAGCAACCCATTGGTGTTACTAACGACGCCAGCCATGGGCGTGGCTGGCAACACAATCATTTTTCACCACCGATGGGTGATGATTTGACAAACATAAGGCAGAAACACACAAAATTTCAAAGAAAATTTTCCAGATCCAAATAATAAGGGCAGTAGAAAAAGTAGGTATTTTGACGCATAACACAATCAATTTCCAGAACTCAAAACACAAGGTACACAAAAACAATTTTCAGAATCATTGCCTAAGCATCATATATGCTCTCAAGGGTGTAACTTTTTAAGAAAATAATTGTCCCATATGAAGTACAACAATTGTAATGCATAGATGGGCAGAATGTACATAGAGGCAAACTGAAAACACTTCTAGAACTGATAAAAAAACAATCACGAAGAATAGTTCGTAAAATAGTAGCATAAATAGATTCAAAATCTTAAAATTTTAATCAACATCAATAACAATCAACCTCTATTTCAAGATAAACAATTAAAGGAAGGTCTAATACTATGTTGAAATCTGACCGTGATCGAATCACTGGTGTAGCGGAAAACAAAAATTTTACAGATTCTGAGTGGATCTCGATAATTAAATAAACTTGAATAAAAGATAAAATGATTTAGAAATCGTACATTGTTCGCTTTTCTATTGAAAAATCTTTGAAACTTTTTCGATTGATCAATCACGAGCTGTTCAAGTGTTTAGCCTCTGATGGTATCCATAAAGTAATTCTCAAATTGATTTGAGAGGAAGAAGACAAAAGGTGCTAGCTTTCAAAAAACTCTTCCCTTTTCATAGAAAAATCATAACAGTCTTTTATTAAAATTAAATCTCTTTAATCATAATTAAAATCAAATTCTAATTCTAATTAATTTAATTTTAATAAAATCAAATATCTCATATTTGATCCCCAAAGTTTCTCA
>JANZLD010000006.1:29318722-29328753 GCA_026413575.1 Erythroxylum carthagenense | reverse complement strand
AATTATTATTTTCTTAATTTGTTATTTATTTTGGCCTAATTTCTTTCTTTTGTTAATAACTTTTTCTTCCGACATCCAATTGACCTAAATCTTGAGACATCGGATTCGTATAATATTTAATTTTATAATATGTGAAATTGGGAATTTTTAGAGATGAAATTAACGGGGATTGGTTAGGTCAAAGTGAGGAGATCGGGTAATTATTTTTTTGGTCTGTGTTTTAGTTATAATTGGACATATAGAGGTCCGAATTGAGTGATTTTGGTGTCTATGAGTTTCTAATATTTAGAGAAAATTTTTTAGACGAGAAATTTTTGTATAATGCCAAGAATGTTATGAACATTGCATACATGTGCATTATTAAATATTTCTGATTGTACATTTGGTAATGTTTGAATATTTTGACTATTTTAGCGGTGCATTTGGAATGTCAACTCACCGACGTTGCCGAGGCTTCCAGGCATTAGCTTCGGAAGCAAATGGTGAGTGACCTAGACGGTTCCTCAATTATTATTTGTTTCTGCTTATACTTCTGTGGTGAATAATGTTGGGATTGTGTTTTGATTATGGATTCCGGACAGAAGGTCCGAGGTATTGGGAGATTATGACATAGAAATATTGTTTTTCTGATAATTTGGGACCTTCGTGTTTAAATGTGATTGTGATTTTAATGTGAATAATTATGAACTATTTGTTTGAATGTGATAATTTGGGATTGATTGTGATGTTGATATTGCTTCATTACGACATATACATTCCATGCATGAATGCATGATCAGTTAATAATAGTTGTGACCAGAGCAGCCACCGAGAGCTAAAAGCTCAATATATTTGGGCCTCGAGCCTATAGTGATTCAGAGCCTCAGGCTCAACGATTAATGCTCCCATATTGGGACAGTAGTGATTCAGAGCTTCAGGCTCAACGATTAATGTGCCCTGATTTGGAGAGTTTAGGCGCTCGGTCACAACACCGAAATAAATTGAAAAAAGTGTCACATGCGCATGTCATATGTATTTGCTTGAATCATTTTGATTGAGTGAAAAGCAAAATGCCTTATGCTCCTGTGGTACCAATCATGTGGTACTTCTGAAGGTGAATTATGAAACAACTGTGTTATGCTTGAGTGTTACATGAATTCATTTGGTTGTGTATGTCTAATCGAATGAAATGTTTAAATTGTCTATGCTTAAGTGAAATTGTGAAATATGATCAAATATGCAATAATGTGAATATATGTTATGTGAAATGATGTGTTGCATAAATCGAGTGAACCATCGATGATGGTTATCTCATTGAGTTCGCAAAACTCACCCAAAATTTGCAATTATTTTTCAGGACCCAGAAGAATACCTCGTTAGGCAACGGGCATATAGCAACCGCATGTGAGCGAGAAAAGAGGTCGGGATCAGTTCGCGTCTGCATTAGTGTCTCATAAAAAAATTTGTATTTTCTGAATGTTTGTACAAATGATTATGTCATGTTGTAAAGTCAACAGACTAAATTAATTTGTATTGATAAAAAGGCCCCCCGTGGTCATTGTAGTTACCAATGATTGTTATGTTAATTGTTTTCCGCAATGTGCGTGTTTATGTTTTGAAAAAAAATTTATACTGAGTTTTTTTGACTGAGTGATGTAGCACGCCACCCTCGCAAGGCACGGGCTCGGATATCACCATCGATATCGGGTTCAGGTCATGCGGGAGTGGGGTGTTACAGTATGGATACATTGTCTACTCTTATCATCCAATCATGTTCGTTCTTGCTAATTAGTAATTGAATTATAATTGAAATTTGAAAAATTCTTTTTCAAATATCAAAACACTCTAGCCAGAGAATTCTATAAATCATTATTAATTAAGAATAGTAAAATATTCTCTCTAATTACTTTAGAATAACGAATCCTATATTGACTTACTCAAACTATCTACATATTGTTTATACTATATCCAATTACTACCGACTGAATTATCCTAAGACGATTCATAAGTAGCATCAAAACACAGTAATTTCCACACTAGATATCTTATTAATCTAAAGTCAGATGATCAATCATGCAACCATCATTATGAGATAATTCATAAACACATAAGTAATATTCTATTCAGAATTCTACTTATTCTGTAATAATCACTCACACATTAGATTAAGTATTCCTGTAATTTAATTTATGAGATCAATTATTTTCTTCATAAGAAAAAACATAATGTGTGCTAGTTTTACTGTTTCAATAATATCCAGTCTTGATGATACTACAACTAAGAATATTTTGAAATAACACATAAGTGTAAATTGAATTTTATAATTATGATTTCATCATAATTTTAATTATATAGTAATTATTCCAAAGATTTTATCTTTAGTATTAAATCATAAAATACTAATTAAATTAATATATAAAGATAAATGGAGCCTTTTCATTAATTCAAAATAATGTAATACATTAATTTATATCTAATTGATTGACTACAAAGGTATAAACTAACAGGCACATCAGAAGTGGTGTATATATTTCTATGATGCGAAAGTACAGCTTTGGGGTTAATAATTTCATTGGTGTTTAGATTATTAACGTATGAGGCAAAGTTCTTGGTCGCAAAAGACATAGAATGAGGACCTTTTGGGAAATTAGAGGTAGTGGAGAAGGGAGTTTCGAAGTCACTGTTGCTTGGAAAATAAAATTGGCCAACATGCCACAAACTGTCACAATTTTTATAGTTACAAAGACATTAGAGTAAGACACCACTAAGCTGTATAGATGGCAACAGGTTGCTGACAAACTTTATGAGGATTTGCTCATTGAGTCATTATTACAACTAATGGAAGTAATGCTCAAAGAATTGTTGCAACTTCATATAATGCCTTGTTTCTTGGTGATGATGCTAAAAGACTTCTCTTGGTCATGAAAAGTAACTTCCATGAATTGAGTTTGACACTAAGGGGGCGTTTGGTTTGAGGGTTTGGGAATGAAGGAATGAAATAATTGTAAAAAATAGTGTTTACTTTGGGGTTTTCAATTCCAGGAGAATGGATTTATCACATTAAATTTAGGAATCTACTAAACCCACCAAGGGGGGTGGGTATCGAGTTTTCATTCCAATATAAGTTTTTATCACGTTTATTTTTTACTCTTTTATCCCTAACCTTTGCCCTACCATCCTCTTTACTTCCTTATCGCCTCTCAATTCCTTATGATCTCTCATCCTGCCTTATCGCGTCTCATCAACGAAGGAACTTTTTGTTATGCACCTTTAGGTATATTTTCTGAAATCCCTCGTTTTAATTTGATGTTAAATGAACTGGATAGAACCTGGTTTCATCTAATTGTAAATGGGGCTTTTGCTCCTTTTTTTCTTATATATTCTCGTTTTATGATTTAATCAAGAGAATAACCAATCTGTTATATGGTTTGATGATGTGAAAGTGCATATGGTTATAGATTGAACGAGAATCATAAAACCAGTCTACTCCTTTTTTTTTCCTTATGATTACTATTTTATGATTTAATTTAATTTTTCGTATATGGTTTTAACTCTAAAAAAAAAGGAAAAACACATAGCGAATCATCTTCTACATTGGTGTTTGTTTATTTGTTTTGTAAAGCTCTTAATGGCTTTCAAGAAAAACGAAACAAAAGCACTTTTTACAGTTTTTAACTTTCGTATAAAGATGCAAGCCTTCATCTTTATCCAACGTCTGTTTTTTCATAAAAGTCATGCCTTTTTTTTTTTGATAAAGCTTTAACCTTTGGATAAAGAGAAGAATTACTTTTATTTGGTTTTACAATTTAACAATTGTATAAAGACGTTCTTGAATTTACTTGGTGTTATTTAAAGTAGCTAACATTTTTAGCTCAATTAAAGACAAGATTGATGTGCTCCTCAGCCTTCCCATTGACATGCAAAGGCTTTATATCTTAAGTTTATTTTGATGTTGTTTTGATGCTTTATGTTTTAGGTACTATGAGAAATCTTGCTTAATGTTTTGATGCTTTATGTTTTAAGTTTATTTTGATGTTGTTTTATGCTTTATATTCCATTTTAAATATGATATGGAAATATAGTTGCAATTGTATTGTTGGCATTATGCAGCTCTGTTGACAAATGATCATATAGCTCATCTAATGCTCGAAAATTGTGATAAATTTTTTTGACAAAACTGATTAATTTTTTTTACAAAGATAGGGAGATAGCCCCAATAAACATATGAAGGACAAATTATTTTCATTTTTATTGAGGATAAAAATGGTATTATATTATCTTTCATTCCCATTAATGCAACAAACCAAACAACATTATTGGTATTAATACAGAAACCTAAGTTACAAACCAAATATCATTTTTTTTTATTTTTTATACCCATCCTCATCTCCTTCTACTATTATACCCATATCCATAGTCAATCTCGTGCTCAAACCAAACGCCTACTAAACCATTTTCCCAAAGAGTTGTTTAAAGAAGTTAGAGGAAAGGGAAGCCTTAGTTTCTTTAAATTTTATTTTTGAGCTCTATTTACTATATAGGATACACATCTGGTAAGAGGCTACGAAAAAAATTATAAATATACGTTTTTGTAATAAAGGACTAACGGAAATGTTAAGTTGGCATTTAAATTTAACTTTTGTGAAATGTTATAATTCTTTTTTAATGTGTCAAAACATTTAGGTTAAAATTAAATTGTGGTGAAAATATTAGAGCTCAACTTGTTCCTTTACTTATGCCATTTTTAATATTTTATTAATACATTATTTTTTTCCTTTTCTTTATCTTCCATGGACCAATCATTACTTTTAAAATTATTGATTTCTTCTAATAATAACGGTTCATTTTCTTACTTATTTTTAGATAATTTTTTTTGATTTTCACTTGTTAGTATCATTAAAGCATGTATTTTATTTATTATATCATAACTATGATTTTTTTAAATCTTGTTTGCAATTTTTTCTCCAAAAAAAGAGTGAAGTCTTGCAAGAAAATTCTTCTTCCAAAAGGATTGGTTTGAATGCTCTTTAAGCATTACTCTTATTAAGAAAGTGTTGTTATACCATTTGAAAGTTGTTTACATCTTAAGTTTGGTAATAATTCTCCATTTTTATCCTTTAAATAAGATAAATGACCTATAAAATGTAAGAAAATTGCTAGCGTTAGGTGGAGACAACATCACCTATATATGTTCATTATTTTTATCTAATATAGTTTGTTCTTCTTCATCTACCCTAATATATTGTACATATGTGACTTAATTTGGCATCGTCACATCCCTTTGATAACCCAAAAATCCAGCTATTAATAACTCAACTATATTATGTTAGAGGTTCCTAATTATGATTTATAAGCATTATGATTTATTGTAATTAATGTATTAAATATATTATATTAAGAAATACCATATATAATATATTATACTCGTAAATAGATGTGGCATTATATTAAATATTAGGTTTAACTATATGTTTATCAAAATAAGGTTTAGTTCATTCTTAAATTTAAGAGGAGAGGTTCGTTTGTAAGAAATTTTAATTTTATAAAATGGAGATATTATTACGTAAAGAGAAAAAACCTTCAAGTAGATATTTTTATTTAGTTTAATATGTTTTTCTAAATCAATATTTACATTTTTTTATTAGTGAGAAGAATGTTGGAAAGCGATTGATGCTCGTTATTTTTAGAAATAAGTTGTGCAATATTTTTATTATAGGCTATTATAGCTTGACATGTCAAAAGTTTGAATATCTTGGTAAGTATCTATTTTGAACCCATATACTCTACAACACTTGTTAAATTAATAGTAGATGTAGATGTAGATGTAGAGACATTATCATCAAAACTATATGTTCATGAATTTCTACTACTTTTTATTTGTGTAGTAGGACTCAAAAGGTATATGTGGAACAAGTTTCGTTGTTCATTCAAAGAATTCCTTCATATACCTTTCCATTTTATTGATTTTGGTACAACGGTATCAAATTTTGCTAAATCAGTTCATAAAAATAGCATGTCACCTTTTCACTCTGTTAAGACTTTAAAAGAAAAGCCTATATTCAGAGCTGACTAATAAATTTATACCCTGACTTGTCTTGATTGGTACACAACCGTTTTCCCAACTTGCATTGTCAAAGTGAGTGTAGTTTTCAATATGGGTTGCCACTTTGCAGACAGGCAGATGGAGATTTCAGTTTTCACCTATATGCAAAGGCATTTCTTTCTCCTCAATATGTTTATAAGAGGAAAAAGCAACATTTACTAGACCATCTACATGATCCACATACGTAATAAATACCAGTCAAGATGGAATGATTTCAACCATTCAACCGAGAGTAGATGTTTCGACGGGTCAAAGACTTGAATTGAAAAAACTTTCAAGGCCTTTAAAGAAGACCGAATCAAAGTCAACTACCGCATGGATGCACATGGAAACTACAATTGAGGACATGAGCTAAGCATGAAGAATTAACAAGCTGAATTATTTGAATGAACAACGCATCTGAAAAACTTTTAACACTGTAGCAAATCAGAAAGGCATTTTTGAACCTGTCTCTGAACAGCAAACTAATGTAATTGAGATATGGAATGCCGGAAATTATTACGTAACATCAATGAAGTAATGTTCTAAGTTAACTCAACAACGGTCTCATTGTCTCTCTTCCAAAGAAAATATAGAATGTCAGATGTAATGGAACAGTGACAACTCATGTACTACGAGACCAGTCAATTGGCACAAGCAGGCCCAACATTGAAGAGACGAACAAAGGAGAATTCAAAATACAAAAAGAAACAAAGAAAGAAAAACGAAGATTTCTGATTTATCCTTCATCCATCAAAAGTTTCAAAGGAACCAATATAAGCAGCAGCATCATTTACATTACATTCCCCAACTTATAATTGTAGTTGAAACCTACATGTATTGACAAAAAAAAAAAAAAAGAAGATTGAAAATCTCCTCCCTACAACGTAGAGGATCAAAACCAAGATCCAAAAAGGACAGCAACCACCAATACAGAATTTACTCGGGAATTTTCAATTATACAAAGAAAGAACAATACGAGCTGAAGAACAGCATCCTGGACCAAGATAGAATTTACTCGGGAATTTTCAATTATGAAAAGAAAGAACAATACGAGCTGCAGAACAGCATCCTGGACCTGAAATTCCAAAGAGTCCCCCTCTCCATATGCGTACATATTCTTTATATATATATAAACAGACGAAAAACTTGAACTTCCTTACTGTTTTTATTCTCCAATACTCATAATCTCCAAAATCATTAATGATGGTCAATCATTATGCCTGGATCGACCAAGAGAGTGGAGGCCTTCAGTACGGGCATGAACAATTCTATGAAACACCTCTCTGACTTGCCTCTCCAAAGGGTCTAATCCATCTTTTATTCCTTCACAAATCGATCTCAACTCTTGCGCTCTTTGCCTCACTTCTCCCTCCTTCTCTTCCGTCAAAGGGAAATGAGCTGTGTCAGCCAATTCATTCATCAACCTCGTCGATTTATCCATCCGATCAATCTCCCTCAACAACCCACAAGCACTTCTCCTATCCCGTTTCCTCGATTCTTCCAATACCCTATCGTGCAAAGACATTATGGGACCAGCCCATTGGAAATTTCTCGGAATAGAAAAGTGAACATGTAAACCCCTGTCCTGGCAAGGAATCGCCGCCACCAGAGACCACATCACCGCCAACAAAATCGAGCTCATGGTATAAACCGCCACCGCAATTCCACTCGTCGCTACAATATCATTCGCCTTCGGCGGCGCCAGATTGTTTCCAATTGCTTGGAGCTGCTTGGACGCAGACCACGACCGCGACACGCTCCACGACAAGGATCTAAAATGTCCAAGGGTTCGATGGTGCTGGTCTCTCGACGACGGGTTTTGCCGTCCAAATGACCGGTGCCTGTGTGCCAGACCTGTGGTGGACTCCCCGTCGTCGACCATCGAAACGGATAAATCAACCAACGCTTTCTTCGCGCGGCGAAACTGGCCCTCTCCAAGAAATCTCTGATTATCCAAGGCGCAGAGAACAATGTCGAGAAGCTTCTTCCACTCTCTGATCTGCTCAATCCCGTCGCGGACCGCATTACACACGTCCAGGGCCTTGACATTCCGTTCGAAAAAGTCGTGAAGCAACCGGTCCAAGGGCTGTCGATAAGCGAGCGACCTGTTGTTAAACAAGATAAGTCTAAAATCCTCTTGGCAACAAAGGAAAGCATCTAAAAGCTTCCTGATCCAAGAAAGCGAGAGTAGATCCTGCGAGCTCACAGCAGAAAGGTCGGTGAATCGGTCGTTGACCTTCTTTTGAAAGGCCTCGAGCTCCAAGTCGAGGGTGGAAGGCTCGTGAGTGTCTCCCATGGCATGTATCTGTTCACGTCGGAGGCTCAAGAGTGATCGTCCGAACGCCGCCGCAGCCGAACCTGGAAAATCCGCCGTTGCTGGCATTATAAGATTACAAAAAGTAGCATCAATAAGAAAATTAACGGATTGGGGGGGAGAAAGAGCAAAAGTACAGTTGATTTGGGAATGAGAAACCCTAGAGGGACAGGGGGTAAATATAAGGATGAATATGGGATCGGCACTCGGCAATTGACCGCGTCTGCTGAAAAGAGAGAAAGTTAATGCTTATGGTTTAACAAAAGCATCTGCCAAAATTTAAAGTTACACGCGCCACCTTTATGGAAACGCAAGCCAATGCCCAAGGGAATAAGAGAGAGAGTTATACTTATCTATGTACGGATCCAATCAGGACCGTTTATTGGGTAGAGCCTCAACTATTTGCGTCTGTTGGCCGCGTAATTTTCAGAGAGACTTGGTCTTTCGTTTCTTTTTCGTTTTAGAAGCCGAAGAGAGAGAGATCCGATTTCACGCGATATTCCTACATCCTATTGCGTTGCAATTGAATCGTACCCTTTTCTCTTAAACTATATATATATATAAAATTGGAGTAGTAGTACACAAATATGTCAACAGAAAGTGACCGGACTGAAAAGCAAGAAAAGATATAATATTTAATAACTTCGGGTAAAGGGATCATGTTTTTGTTAATGTTGGTAGTTCAAATTATTTCTCAATTAATTGGACATGATTTTTGTGGCTGGTGAATATTAAAAACCTGTGATTGGTGACATCAGTAACCAAGTCAGAAAATGAAATGTATGATTCAAATTAAATATTTGTAACAAACTTATATGTGTGACTTAAACTTACCGGTCAATATTTTGCTTTATATTTTTATAGTTGTTGTAATAAACTGAAGCAAATCAAAGTACTTCCTTCCTTCTTTCTCTTTGGAATTCATCTTTTCTCCAAATTTATCTTTTCTTCAAAATTTTATAGCTAATTCTCGGCATGATAAATTCACTACAACACTTTGTTATCAAAGTAGTCCAACTTTTGACCATGAGATCAATAACGAAAGGTACTAAAAGATCAACTTTAGAATCTTGCATTAAATCAAAGAAAACAATCTAAATAATAGATTCTTAGGTTCATCTCATCTAAATTTATAACCCAGTTTAGTTCACAAATAGACAAAAATCTAACAATAAATAATAAAGAAAATAAGATAAAATCAATGTTTTAAAAACCGGACCGAACATCGAACCGGTCGAAGAAAAGGTTTAAGGTTTAGAGGTTCAACCGTTAGTGAACCGCTATCAAACCGAAATATAATAAATAAGATAAAAAATTTATAAGAATAAATAAAAATAAAATATATTATTGAAATGAAAAATACACCAATTTTATATTATGATCATTCACTTACAAACCTTTGGAAACATTTTTTTAATAAAAAAGTTCAAATTACCATCATCTATTAAACAAAAGTAAAACCTAGCCCATAACCACAACCCCCACATTTCAAGAGCTGGTAAACTTGGTAATCGCCTTAGTCCCCTCAGAAACGACATGCTTAGCCAACTCTCCAGGCAACACCAACCTCACTGCGGTCTGAATTTCCCTTGATGTAATAGTCGGCTTCTTGTTGTACCTTGCCAACCTCGAAGACTCCTGTGCAAGCTTCTC
>JANZLD010000006.1:29300729-29318622 GCA_026413575.1 Erythroxylum carthagenense | reverse complement strand
AGCCACACGACATTGTAATTAACTGTATTCAACAAAACCTTTAAAGACAATTTTTTGCACAAGTTTGTACCAATCTGTATTCCTTCACATTGATATTTGGTATTATTTCTACTCAGAGATGGTATTCCCATTTTTCAATGAAACTAATACTTCATGGTAACGAATTCTAGTATTGCACTGGATCGGGTGTCTTCGTTAGAATTTCATTAGTGATTACTTAATAACTTACAAGCAAATAAGACCTTTGCTTTTAAAGTCTCAGCCCAACGGCACAAATGCTGGCCCTCCGAAAGGTTAAGCTGTCCGAAAGATGACCTTCACTCAAATGTAACATCTGCCAAAAGCAGGTCCCTTCAAAAGATATGCTTCAAGAGCTAGCATCGATTCCACGGGCCACAGTTTTTGCAACTTCAACAAAAATTAGCCTCCCATCAACTATCTGTGCAATAGCCATAAACCTTCCTTTGAGTGGGGGGGCTATAAATAGATGAATTACTTTACACAAATATTCTTAATTCACCATAGCATGAATGGCCTCATGTTCATATCTCAAAATATTGTCCGCTTGAGGAAGACAAGACCAAATGAAAACTAACGATAAAAACTTGAGTTGCTCTTATCATTAGAAGTTTACAGGGCATAAAAAGCATACGCTGGACTTCCCTATCTTTTAGCTTCTATAACATGACAGTTTGAAGTTTGATAAGGAGAAAAAAAATCACATAACAAGCAAGATAGACAAAAACCCTAGGAGGGGCATGAGATTCATAAGAATTTGATGTAACAATCAGGAAATGGAACTGGAACAAGCAGCAAAAACAAGGCTGATTCATGTCCTACAAGCCACGCTGCTAAGAGACAAAAGCAACTTATTTCAAAGAATTATTCACTTTGAGATGAGAATATAGGAAATCCTAGAACATGCCACATTTTTATATATCAGTCCAGAATACTAAATTTAAAAAACAAGAATAAAACTCATTCAAATCGACAAAAAGGTCTTGACTCAGCAATATCCAAGGGTCAAGCACAAAAAGTATCTGTTTACTTATCCAGCTACCTACAATTAATTCATGAAAACGAATTCTTGCTAGAGATGGTTTTCTAAGGCAAGAAAAAATATTTCGTGAAAAGATTCCAATTGTACTGGAGGGACTCAATGATATGGATATATAAAATTCAAGATTTCCAATCCTAGCAAGAAAAGAGGGAAACAATCCGAAAACAAAGAAAGTTCAATTTGGATAATTGCAGACAAAAAGTAGTGGACTGCACTGATATAGCTGTCTAGTGCTCAACATAAATCCTTGCTACAGTGACCAGCAAACTTTTGTCTGGTAAGCAGGTTAAGATTAGAGCTTACAAGGAAAGATAAAAATACAACACAGAGAATTGTTACTTTTGTTCAGTGAAATGGAAAACACAAGGGAAAGTTATTACATTTTTCAGAATGAACAAAACAACGTACAAGACAATATAATCTATCTCTCAGCCAATGTTAAAGATAGTAAATTTGGTGAAGTAGTTGGTCACAAATTAGGGATCATCAGCTATGAGAGAGTGGCAGCAAATAAATACATAATCAACTGTTTCTCTCATTCTTTATTCAAACTGTAATGTCTCTTTGCCATCTAATTCAATAAAGATAATTGAATCAGAACTATGCAATAATTAATTTGCTTGTCAACAAGAACTGATAGCCAACATCAATACCCCTGACCATCATCTATATTTTACGTAGTCTGACCTCAAATAACCATGATAAGCTCAATCACAGAACTAAAAGATTCATACAAACACAATGTCTTATAATTTGTTGCCCTTATAGCCAACTATTCACCCTTAACATGAATTCTAACATGCGTGCAAGAAATAGTTATCTAGGGCCTTCAGCGGAGAATTAAAGTTCTGCCTTTGATAAGAGAGAAAGACTAGGACTCCGTAGGATAAGGGAAATACTATGTTCTAAATTCACATGTAAGAAACAAGAAATTAAGAAAGCTTACAATAGTTGGACAGCTTGATAGATATTTATGCTGAAGAATTTGCACTTGCATTATTTTTAAAGTCATGCCTTTTAGTCAAGCAATCACCTTCATCCTCAATTCCATTTCTTTAGTTCACATCCTACTAAACGTCATCTTGGATTGCGTTTGATATAGTACAATGAATGGTGCTTGATCTCATCCACTAGTGTTTGGTTGTATATAGATGTTGTAACGTAATAAAGGAATATGCATTACCTGCCGTATTTGACTTGACCTAAGTAATACCCCTTAGGCCATAGTATGTAATTAGGCTCTTGCTCTCTGTTCCATCATACCCCAATTTCCGTTGCATCTCATTACACACACTTAACCAAACATCAGACAAGAAGCCCAGGGAACTAAAGCCTAAGAAATTTCTCTGATCTCAGACCTCTACACCGTGTCTCAATGACAAAACATGAACGATTAATCCCAAGAAAATCAAGCCTACAATGAATGCTTCAAGAAATCCCAATACACTAACAACCAAGAAGAGTGAAAATAGCGTTTAGTGTTGGATATTGATAACTACCCTGCAATTCATGCCCTTGACAGCCTGTTGTGCCTCAATTTCCGACTCAAAGGTGACGAAGCCGAAGCCTTTGGGCTTTTTAGTAACCGAGTCTCGAATTAACCTAGCTGCAAACACAATCATAACTTGGTCCGGAAACAAACTCACACTGAAGTACTACTAATAATAAATAAATAAATAGTAGCTCACCTTCTTTAACAGCACCGAAAGGTGAAAATAACTTCTTAAGACTTTGATCTGTGGAGTAACTAGATAATCCTACAAAAGGATTAAAAATATATATATACATATTCTCACGAAACAGAAAGAACGAACCAGGGAAATAGTAGTGTGTGCTTGTTATAGAGAAAGAGAGAGAGAGAGAGAACTGCTAACAAAGAGGGTGAAGCCGCCCAGTGCTTTTGCCATCTTCTTATTCGGCTTTCTCGGCGAAGCAGTGAGTCGCAAATCCCACTTTTATTAGCACGAGTTTCACCTCCATACCTTTATTACTTTTACCGGCGGATCTTTTTTTTTTTTTTTTGGGTTTCCATTCATTATTTTCAATAAATTATAAAACAATTTCAATTATAGAAAAAACAATTAATTAAATTCGAGATTTATTAAAATTTTGTTTTCTGCCGATGCATAACACATACTCTTATTCTTCTTTTTCATATTTTCTTCAAAAATAAAAAGACCTCATGGCCCATTAATAACAGATATGCTAGCTCTCCAAACGCTCCACCGCGTGATTTGTTGATGAATACTTCATATCATGGTCATTCACTTACAAACCTTTGGAAACATTTTCTTAATAAAAAAAGTTCAAATTACCATCATCTATTAAACATAAGTAAAACCTAGCCCATAACCACAACCCCCACATTTCAAGAGCTGGTAAACTTGGTAACCGCCTTAGTCCCCTCAGAAACGGCGTGCTTAGCCAACTCTCCAGGCAACACCAACCTCACAGCAGTCTGAATTTCCCTTGATGTAATAGTCGGCTTCTTGTTGTACCTTGCCAACCTCGAAGACTCCTGTGCAAGCTTCTCAAATATATCGTTGATAAATGAGTTCATAATCCCCATAGCCTTGCTTGAGATTCCGATGTCAGGGTGGACCTGCTTCAACACCTTAAAAATGTATATGTTGTAGGTCTCCGTGCCTTTCTTCATTCTCTTTTTTTTCTTGTCTACTGCAGCTGCGCCACCTTCCTTGGGCAACTTCTTGCCAGCCTTTGACTTTTTCTCTACTGGACCTTTCTCTGCTACTGTCTTCTTCTCCTCCGCCGGCTTCTTCTCAGCTGGTTTCTTCTCTGCTCCCTTTGGTGCCATATTTTAGAGCGAGAAAGTAAGGGATTTCGATGACCTTCTCTGCATCTTCCTCCTCCGTCTCCTCGGTCGTTGACTCCACCAGGCCCTCATCGACCCACCAGTAAATCAACAACCTTTTCTTCACTTCCACGTCCTCCGGAAACAGAGCAAAACAGAGCAGGCAAAGTTTGGATCTGTCTTCCAAGCCCTGATAAATTTCAAAAAATTCATTGAAAGTAGATTCCTCTAGATCCACCAACTTGCCATTTTCGCTACTGGGGTTTGCCGACTCTCTTGTCTGGGAATCCCGAGCCGTTGATGCGATACTGTGCTGAGACGGAATTTGAAGCTTCAACTTCATGACTTTCTTTCGAAGTGTGGCCACAGCACCAGGCAAATGCTCTAGATCTGGGTTGTTTACGATCTGATCAAGTTCTCTTGAACATCGTTGGTCTTGTTTCCAACATCGTTTGGACCTGCGTTTTGGTGGGGTGGAGAGTCTTTGAGTCCAGACAAAAGAACAAGCATATAGGAAATGGTGGAAATCATTTGGTGGATAAAGAAGGTTTCATTTGAGCGGATTTGATGACGTTGTGCTTGGGCAACCATGGAAGCCAAAGAGGAGAAGATGACGAAGATACAAGTAGGAAATTAGGCCAGAAAGGAGACCACCGAGATTAGACGGCGATCAGAGGAACGAAAAGGGTTTTTTAACTTGAAATCCAGTTATCAAATAACCGGTTCCTAAGAAAATCTGCCGGTTCTCTGATAAACCGGCCGGTTTTGATATTCAAGGGTTATTCATTAAAACCGAACTGGACAGCTGGCCGGTTCAGGCAAATTCCGATCGGACCGCCCGGTCCGGTCCGGTTTTAATAACCTTGGATAAAATAATGAGTTCTCATGGATCTTGGATCTTGATATTCTTTGTTAATTCTTAATGGACATTTTGCTCTTCTCCAATATTGCTTCCTCTTTGATATGTTTTGAAATCTCCTCCTGTCGTCCTCTCATCCTTCAACCTTTCTTAGATCCAATTTTAACTAGTTTTTGGTCCTCCCAAAAGGCTCCCCTTTCTTTTGAGTCTCTCTCCTTTTAATGCTAAGAAACCCTAAACTTTTGACCAACACAAGACTAGCATAGGCCTATATTAATCTTATATTGCTTCATTACTCCATAGAATTCTTTTCTCTAAAAAAAGTGTTTTTGTTGTGCTACTAAAAGTGGAACCATATTTAAGGTTTGTTCCTTTATGTGGCAAATTATCATAGAAGAAAAATACACATGGATTGGACATAGGTTGAGTATAGGGCCTTATATAGGACTTGTTTCTTCATCTGACAAGTTGTCAAAGAATCATTATGCACCATTAATTTATAAAGGTTAAACACAGTATCATATAGTTGTCATGTTGTTTAATATAAGGCCATGTTTAAACCTTATTCATGTAAAATCACTTTAAAACCTCTCTAACTTGCCTAAATTCACACATTCTTTATTAAAGAGCTAAAATAAGGTCTTTAAATAAAATATAAGCTGAATTAAGTACCAATTTGTATAGAATCCATCAAAACATAAGCTAAATAATTTCAAAATCATGATAAAAATATAGAGCAATTAGAACTTATCAAATTCGCCCATATGTAAGCATTTTTTTCCTTTGGAAATTCAATCTCATTACTTATAACTTAACAAATCAATGATATCAATTAAGATTCTCTATCCTTCATTCAATTGTAAAGTTCATCAAATTGTTAGGCATTTAGCTACTTGTATCAAGTTATAAGTCAATTCAATTCACTCCTTAATCCTTCAAACTTTAACTCAATCTATAAAATTCAACATAAAGCAAAAAATGAACAGGTAAGAGAAAGATGCTTCGAATTTTAAACATTTGATAACCTTTATTAAATGAAAAGTAAAAACACTAAATTTAAAATAATATAAAAGCATTTAAAAGCTTGTTTGGAAATTCACTTAACCTTTGATGCGAAAGTAAACTCCTTGTTATGAATACTCTTAATTACTCAATTAGGTCATTATTTGAAATGGCTACTAGCATTGCTACTTAATTTTAACCCTTTTTTTTTTACTTAGTTTGAAGTCAAGAGTGAATTTACACTATGCTCATTTATTCACTTTTTTTCTTTTTGTGGGTGATGATTCTTTATTTTCTATGCTATTTGGGGTTAAATTACTTACCATTTGGCACTTTTATAGCATGTTTTATATAGATTATGTGATATTTTCCTATTTTTAGTTTATTATCTTGTAAGTGAAGATTTTAAGGAGAAAATAAAAAATTGAGTGAATTTTTTTCTACCATTATCCAATTGAAGAGATTTTGAAGTCATTTGGAATAAATTTAGAAAGGAAATAACTTTTTAAAGAAATCAGAAGTCAATTAAAGTTTAAAGATGTCAAACATAGATAAGTTAGTGAAAAAGGCATATATATGACAGGCATCAAACTCATCATTATCTTATGAAAAAAGTTATAAAAAAATTGATAGCAACTACAACTTGGTCATGTAAGGTCTTAGTTACACATTACTTAAAAGTTATACTTCAAAATTAATGCTAGTGTGGATGTTGGTATAGTGTTGATTCTCTTACGTAATTTATGAGGACATGTTAACTCTTAATTTTAAGCATTCTAAGACTCCATCTTTGTACCTAAAACTATAAAGACTCTTATTAGGTTCAACCTAGGAGGCTTTTGGAAGGTGTTTGATAGCATCCTTGCCTTTTTTCATAGATTTATTCTTTCTTCGTATCAATAAGGATCTAGAGCTAGATATGGAAGTAACAAATTTTCTAGTTCTTTTCTTCCATTGTTTCCTTTATATTGAGAATGATTTGTTTTGATTTTGCTTTTAATGGCTAGAAACACTAGTTAGGGTTAGGGATATCATTTTAATGGATATTTTGATTATTAATGTATGATTTAATTATTTATTAGTTAAATTTATTTTTATTCTTAATTGTTTATTTTATAATTGACCACCATAGATTTAATCACAAAGATTATATAAAAGAGCGAGAGGTGAAATATGATTTGTCTACTAGGAGACAAACAGTTTAGTGTAAAAGAACAAAAGTAACCTTGACTAATGTGATAAACAAATAAATTAACTATGCCTAACAAATTTGATTAGGTTGAATTAAACTTCAAGAGGTGGCAATTTTCTAATTGAGTATACTTGTGTGCCTCGAGAGAGAGTATATATAATTTAGGTTAATTTTTGTTTAAACCTAGATAATTAATATAGCATGATAATTGGAATTCCATATAAGTGGACCTCAAAGCCCTATTGTTTGTGTTGAACCAAGGGAGTTTCTAATTGAGGCTTTGATGATAACAAAACATAAGTACTAGTAATGAGTTCTAATGTTGTTAATGAGAATGAATATGATAACATAAGTTTACCATATCAAAGGATTATGATAGAAAAATTATGTTTTCAATCTTCAAAATTAAGTTCAAGTTAAGAAAAGGATCAAGACACATCGAAAGTATTTCATGTATGATTGATTGTAAGCTTATCTTGATCATCTTTGATAATCTAAGAGGCTCACCATTCATAAAAATTTCATTGCTTTTCATAACATGAGTATTTACATTCATTAAGAGGCATTAAATCTTTTCATTTGAAGTTAAAAGTCTCTTGATCTTTCAAATAACCATTAGAGAACATTTTGAGAAGTGTTTTTTTAATCATATTTGGATTATTCAAATTGTTCTTAAGTATTTGAAGTTGTTAAAATCATATTTTTAGGATGATTGGTTGTTGAGCAAGTTTTATAATTTATAAAACCCTCAATAATTACAAGTGCACGAGTTGCGAATGTAGTATAAGAGGGGTCGATCCCACGAGGAGGGTGACCAATCTAATCCTATGATATCTATGACTAAGAAAATTTAAATGACAAAAATAAAATTTCACAAGAAAAGTAAATTCAAGAAATTGATTAGGAAGAATTGTAATTCAGAAATTAACGCAAAAAGAAATGAAAATTTGAGCAATACAAAAACACAATGGAAATCAATCAAGAGAAATTAACAAGTTATGAGAGAGGAGATTTTACCTATCATTAATACTAACCTAGCCAATTATGTGTTATCGGGGTGTCAGTTTTAGGTTATCGAAGGGCTGATTACTCTCTCTTAAGTTATAATCGTTAAACCCTAAATTGTAAATCCTAATCGAATTATGGAACTTTCAATCTCTTAATTCACAAATTACCTATAATTATAATTAGTTCTTAAGCTTTTTAATAAACAATCGGATCTTACACGAGATCTCTCTCTATGAAATTACCAATTAGATTGATTAAATGATCAATTAAATCGCCTAACTCTCATTAATTTGATCGAATCATTTTTATCCTGCTCTTCCTCTCAGTTTATTACTGAAACATACGAATACATTAATTAATCACAACGCCCAAACCAACAAACACAAATCAACTATATTAACGTTAAATCTAAGCAAAATCTCGAAGAAAAAGTTAAAACATCGTGAATAACCCAAAATCTATAACCATGCAACTCATCTCAACGTTACATATTAAATGAATAAAAAAGGAAATGGGGAGGAAATGAAACTTAGGCTGGATGATCCAGAAAGGCAACAACGTTAAGAGATCACCTAATCTGGGAAGCTTCGATGTCGAAACCCTCCTCTTTTTCCTCTTCTTCTTTCTTTCTCTCTCTCTTTAGGGTTTCCAAGAGTGGCTGAATGTAAAGCTCCTTTCTAGGGTTACATCATAATGCTTTTATAGTCTTTTCCAATTAAGGTAACCCTAGTGTCTTTCCGAGGTCCAAAATGTCCCTAAAAAACTTAAATCTATAAGTGACGTTACATTTGTCTGCGCGTAGGCCACGATCGTGACCTTTAGTGACATGATCATTGCCAACTTGTTTGGCTCTCTGTCATGATCATGGCAGATTTCCCATGATCGTGGCCCTAGTTTAGTTCTCAGTTCTTCTCCAATTCTCCTCTAAATGCCTTAAAACACTAAAAAACTCATCACAACACCTCATATATATATAATTGAAGCTCAAATACATGTTTTCACCTAAAAAACACTTAAAACACAAATATTTATGAACTAACGCAATTCTTAACCTAAACACACACTGAACAATCAATTTAATCACTAAAAACACACTAAACAATCAAATTAATCACTAAACACACACTAAACTACCTACAAAAATATAGTGCAATCTACATCTATCACCGGTTGACCTATATGGGTAATGGTTGACCAATATAGTCGTTAAATTTTACATACATGAGTTTTATATAAATATTGGTTGATGTTTTATTTGACCAATATGTTTTATATAATCAACTAGTGATCCAAAGGGTAGTGAATATTGAGATTTTAATATATACAGGTGTTATATTGGTCAATCAATGTGTCAAATATTATCATTGTAACGCTAGTTCTTGACTCCAATGACTATTTTATTTCCTAAAACACTATAAATAGGTGTTTTTTCTTTAGATTTTGCATCAATAAGATTTTAAGTTTCTTATACAAATATTTTTAAGTATTTTTTTCAATCATTTGAGCATTCATGGTCTCATTTTAAGTATGTGAGCCTTTTGTGATTATCAAAGTATCGAAGTAAGCAAATTTTGAGTTGTAAACTATTTTTAGGTTTGAGATCAATTTATTGGGTTTACCAAAAATAATTTGGGTTCCTCTTCACCTTAAATAAAGATTGAAAAGGAATCTCCTCATTTCTAAAATAAAAAGATTATACAAAGGGTATTCTTTACCTTAAAATGAACTATATTGGAAATCTAAGAAGAGTATTTGGAGTGGATGTAGGTAAAGATTGTTTGGTGAACCACTTATTGCGTGTTAGGTCAAGTAAGGATATGGTTAAGCTTGATCAAAGTGGATTCTTTAAAGGAGAGGGATCAAGTTTATGTTGCCTTCACATTGATATTTTTTTCCTTCATATAAGACCACTAAGTTGAGGATGTAGATTTAGAACTTTGTAGAAAAGAAAGGGGATGTACCTTATCAAGCTTGGGAAAGATGCATAGCTTTACTTAACCAATGCACATATTATTAGTAATCCTTACAACTATTGATGTAGTTCTTTTCTAAGGGCCTTACACTTACATGTCAAACTTTGATTAATATTATAACTAAAGTTACTATTTATATAAAAACTATTGAGGAGGTTAAGGATATTTTCAAAACTTTATTAAGGAATTCATTAACCAAAGTGGTTAAGGGAAAGTTGAAAACTTCCTTTTATGAGTTCTATGAATCTTTAGATTTGGCAACATAAGTAGCCTACCTTTCAAATCATATAAAGATATTTATGAACCAAAGTATGAAAAATAAGGAGGTGGGCTACTTGTGTGGCATATATAAGGATCCTTCCTACATATGCATGAATAGTGAACCAACCTTGAATTTTAATGAGGAAGCAATCTACATAGCTACCCATTAGCTATAAGAAATGATTCATTCTCCATCACTTATAATTTATAGTGAAGGAATCACCTTAATTTTTTATGGAGGGAATATAGAGCTGGATTAAGTAGATAGATGGTACCATTCGGTCCAACAAAGACCTTAATTTTAACAGACATCACCATAGAGCACTAAAATGAAAAAGATGCTTAATCAATTCATCTCTGTTATGGGTGAAAAATTATAGAAATTAAAGACACTAGAAAATTTAAAATCAAGTAAGTAGGCTTAAAAAGGTGGTGTAGTCTAGTTATGCATCAATTTATAACGTGGAGGTATAAGTGAGTCCACTACCTAAGGTGGTGAATGAAAGAGATTAAAAAATGCTTATTAGAAATGCCAAGGTGAACCTTATAATCAAGTGTTCACCATTACACTTAGTAATGGAACAAAACTTCATTATAATGTTAGTAGAGAAAAGGAAGTGAGAATATCAAGAAAAGTTAAGTAGTAGAATAAGGAAGATATAGATAAAAAAGAAATAACATTGTTTTAACTCCAATTTATATTAGTCAGAAGTAAAAACCCAAACCCAATATAAAGCCTTATGTATCACAATTCCATTCCCTCAAAGGCTTAAGTAAAGGAATGAAGACAATTTCAAGAAGTTCTTAGATATTTTCAAGAAACTACATATTATATACCATTCACCAAAGCATTAGCTTATATGCCTTTGTCTGTAAAGTTTTTGGAGGAAAATATCTAAAAAAGAGGAGTAAACTATGGTGCCATTAACAAAGGAGTGCAACATAACTTGCAGAATAAATTACTTCTAAAGTTTAAGGATCTAAGGAGTTTCACTGTTCCTTATTAATTTGATGTTTCTAATCTTATTTAGTGATTATATGATTTAAGCGTAAGTGTTAATATTATGATTTTATATACTTCTAGGAAGCTAGAAATAGGAGAACTCAAGCTGATAAATGTGTTGCTCTAACTGATAGATTAATCCATTAATTATCCATTTAAGGAAGTGGAAGACCTACTTATGAAAGTAGAAAAATTTGTCTTTCAACTCTTAAATGATATAGGTAAAGTATAACACTGGGGTTCACATCATCGTATTAAGATCATTTTTGGCTACTAGAGGGGCTCTAATTAATGTGGCTAGTTAGAAGTTTACACTTAGGGGGGTCAAGGAGAAACTCGAGTTCTATATCTATAAGACCTTGAAAAGACCTCCTTCCCTAGATAATGAAAAATATAGGATGGATTTAATAGACCCTCATGGGTATTATATTCATTAAACTAGCAGTGATGATTAACTAAAAATATGTAAAAGTTTAGGACTTAAAAGAAAGTTTTGATGATCGTACAAGTAGTTATGATGTTTTAATGTTAGAAGGTCAGTTTTAAGCTTATAACTTCTACAAAAGAAGCACCCGATCTTAATTTGAAGAAATTGTCTCCTCATTAGCTTTTCTTTTACATATATAAGATAATAAGATGCATCCTACTAATTTCCCTTCCTCGTTGCTATATGTGAAGGAAGGAAAACATGCCCATTTAAATGGCTATCTTGGATGAGTAATGAGCTTAAATTGAATTCCATCTAAAAGACTTCTAAAGAAGCACTTATTAGGAGGTAATCCAACAAATTTAATTTTTTATTTTGTTTTAATTTATTTGTTTTTTATTTTCTTTACTAATGTTTATTTTATCTTTGAGGTAAATTTGTGTGAGAATTATTGAAGTTTTAACTCACCAAACTTGTATGAAATTATTTAGAGACTTCCCATCATAAAACAATTAACTAACAAAAATAAAGAAAATAAACTAGTAAAAAATCAAATAAACAAACATTACAAATTTAGTTTATGTAGAAATCCAATTATCGTAAACAATTGATTATTTAGGTTGAAATAACAAAAAACCTATTGTGTCCATATCCGTCATCAAGCCACATAGGTATATCTAACTTACCATTTTTTATATGCAATTTAACATAGTCAAACTCATTAATTATAGTTAATCTATATGGTTATCACCAAAGTTTGGGATACTATTATTCTCTAGCTCTAAAGTACTTATTCCCATAATGCATAGGTCATACTTGTTTGTTGATTGTCCCTGGGCAAAACATTGGAATTAAGCTCAAAGACCCAAAAATATTTACTCAATTCCTATATGTTCTAACAATACAGAATCATAAAGAAAGATGAGGACTTTTAAAAATCATAGCAAGAACTTAACATTCCAAGCTTTTACTCATGATTAATCAACATTCAATATCTTAAAATACTAAACAATCTAATGGTGGACTTGGAAAATGTGTTTAAACAAGATATGCTCATGGGTACACTCAAATATCATTCACAATCAAGGCAGTCCACAACTTTGCATCTCATTTCACTTCTCCACCACTAAGGTTCACATGTAAAATCATGGATCAAAAGACTTTTCAAGTCTGTAATGTGGGTAAAAGAAAGGTGAGATATAGCATGAAATCCATCAAAGCTAACGAAACAAAAGTAACACTCAATGTATTATCAAGTGTACAGGTTAATATTTGTACAAAACCGGGTACCGTTAGCTATAACGAATACAACAATTATATTTCATATCTCAATTTAGCTCTCATACATAAACCACATACCAATCCAAAAGGATCACTCATATAATTGATGACAATACATTGAAACCACAAAGAGTGAACCTTTCGAGCCAACATCTACCTTATAACCTACATACTCAAATAACCCATTCTTTACAACTTTAGAAGGATACATTAATCACAAATAGCTTTGCAAACTATACATGCACTTCCTCTTAGATACTTTCTTTTTTCTTTTTCTTTTTTCTTTCTTTTATTTCTTTTCTCTTTTCTCTTTTCTCTTTTTTTGTTTCTTTCGCTTCCTTTTTTTTATATATAAACATTGAAAGAAACTACATCAATATGGGAATTTCAATGATAAGACACAAAATACCATCTCAATCATTACAACCAACGCACACATATATATTTCCCTACACTTAGAATTTTGTACCTCCACGAACTAAACAATCACAAATACTCCACTAACTTTATGGCTTAAGTAGGACATTTGGTTAAGTTTAAAGCTTATAATTTGGTTGATACAAAAAGAAAGGTATACAATTTAAAGGGGCTTTTCAAGGAAAAAATCATATCAATATGGAAGGCTATTTGGCTAATGTAGCTCGAAAAAGCAAAAAATATCTAATCATGTCCATGCTAATGCATGTGATAAAAAAATGGTCTCGAATAGAATATCAAAGCACAATCATGATGTATATGTTAAGAAGGTCACACATTTTTAAAAGACAATGAGACTGATATGAATGTGTCAGTCTAATAAGGCTCAAAATCTCACTGGCTTTGTCTGCCACTACTCATTACTTTTCTAAAGATAATGCACATCGACCAATCATAGGAGTTAAAATATATGCTAAAGTTTCTATGAAATTTTCTAGTCAATTCATTCTCTAATCAGACTATATAGTCCTTGAAGCAATAGAAAACTAGAAATTGTTTGTTTCCTTTGTTTTATTCTTTCTCTCATTTTAATTGAAAACTTTAAAAAAGTATTAAAAATCAACATAGAAACACACATGCATACAAATTAAATGCATAAATATAAAGGAAAAGAAATTTACTTCCCTTGGGTTGTCTCCCAAAAAGTGCCTTTGTTTAGGGTCACTGGCTTAACTCCACACTTTCCTCATGTGACACAAGGTTGATCTAGATAAAGCCTTAGTTGATCATCATTCCCATTTAGAGTCATCCTTAGAATTTTGATCTATATTGAGTCCATACTTTTTTGAAAGATCTTGAATGTATCTTCACCTTTTTCTTCTCTATTTAATTCCTCTAACCTTCTAGGTAAAGGTAAACAGTTAACGTCAAAAATAATCACAGAATTAGTACTCACCTTCGAGCTAAATGATGTATCATTTTTAGCTTCAAGCTCCTTCTCCACTTCTTCGACATAAGCAATTCCTTGAGTAGTGCACTCAAGATTCTTAAGTTCCTCATCACTTTGTAAGGTTTCTACACTAACTTCTTTTGGGGTACACCTCGGGTTAATTTGGCTACTCCTCTTCGATTTGCAATTCTAGACGATCGAGAGTTTCCATCATTTGACCCATTTATGGTTCCATATTCTAAATGCTTGCTTTATTTTCTTATTGGGTTTATTGTAGACCCTGTTGAAGCTATTGCTATATATCTTGTTGGAACTATTGTTGTACATCCTATTGGAATTGTAAAGTATGAGCAATCAAAACATTAATCAATTCTTCCATAAGTTTACATGAATTATGATAAGAAACTTCTAGTCTGTATAGGAATTGCTAAGTGTCCTGCAAACTATCACGGAAGTAATTCTGTTGATTATCTAATCTATTATTAAAATTTGTATAATCAATCCAAACGTAATTATAAAGTTGGGAATATGAGTTATGAAAGAAATTACTTCTGTCCATGAATATAATTTTTTCTACTTTTAAATAATTAACACTAAACAGAAACTGAAAATATCAAGATTAACTGAAAAGAAATAAATTGCAAACAAATACGTATAAAACACTAATTAAAATCACAAACAAAAACTAAAACACTGCACCCCTCAATAACAGCGCCAAAATTTACATCGCATTGTAACGCTAGTCAAAATAAGCTAAACTAATACTATAATAATGGTGAGTCTAGATCGATCTTACAGAGAGTGTATGTAATGTTGTTGAAATGAAAATAATTGGTATCTAGGTTTGGGGAGTTTCGTTAGTTTGAAATAAGAAAACAAATGAAACTGAACAAAACTAAACTAAGAAAAAACAAATTAAAGAAAACATGCAAAGTGATGAAAGTAGTGAATTCATTAGGAATCTGATTCTTTGGTTCTATCTCAACCTACACCCTAGATGTGATTGTTAATTAAACCTAGCTACCAAATAACGTAGGATACGATCTCTACTGTATTAGGAATTAGGAAAACTGATTAATCAAGGCAACAACCACATACGATGTGTCATTTAACTTTAGTTATGTTATCCCTAATGGTTACCAGTCATTAGTCACTACACATAAATTTCAAATATAACAATTACGAATTATATCGAAATTCTAGCAGTGGCTATCGTGAAAAGATGATTTTAATGCATTCATTGGATCATTTATTCTTTTAGCTCTTTGTGTCGTCACTAAAACGATGCTTTTATAGTGAAAATTAGGGTAGGGTGAGCTACTATTATGTCACACTCGTGACACACCAAGTCGCAGGTGTGATATAAATGCACAGTCGTGCATGGTCTTTTCTATTTTTAAAAACATAACACATGCTACTGTTCTCTTCTTTAGTTTTTAAGAAACCAATGCTTCTCATGTCTGTTTATTATCTTTTGCTCAAACTTCCAATGACAACATTTTCTCTTGGCCATTCGCATGAAATGCTCTACGTCCCTTGCATGCAAAAACATGCATGTGCTGTTGGCTTTTACTTCACGCTTCCAGTGACTGCAAGCCTTGCTCCATCTTCTGTCCAACATAAATTAATATCTTATATGGGCGTGAGGAATAACTTACCCCTCATGCTTCTTGTTGAACAACCATGATTCACACAGTCATGGCTATGCAACTTTTTCTAGTATGGTCGTGAGACATTTTAATGCTTCGTTATCTTAATTTTCTTTTCTTTACTTGTTCCAATATTTATCATTCTTGCTCCATGAAGACAAGTGAGTGTAATTCTTTGAAAAATGGCCTAAATGTGGTGCTTTTGACTCACTTTAACTTCTTTGCTTCCGAAATGTGCCTCAAATCACACATGAGTCTAAGTGAGTATTTTAAGCAATTTCCTGTCATTAATCACTAAATGTTATGGAATAATTATATACTCAATTAAGCACATGCCACTTGTTAGTCCATCATACAATATTTATAATTGAATTTATAATGGGTAATCATAAATCCAATAACTAAGATAAAAATAATAAATTTAATTAATGAATAATCAAAACATGTATGATAATTAAAAGGTCTTTACAAGATACATCCATAAACCAAACTAAGTTTGTAGCTACTAAACATAATAAAAACAAAAAATAAAGAAATAAATCCAATCATAGAAGAAAAAAGAGGACAAAATAAGTTAAGAGAAGCAATCACTGACTTCTTCAATTGTTGTTCTAATTCTTCCTCCTTAATGCAACAAGAGCAAAAAACTATGAAACACTAACTAAAGACTAAGAAAATTTTGTTAGAAATAAAGAGAATTAAGAGAATCCCCCCAAAATCTAAAAGATCTATTATCTTAAATCTACTAAGGTTTAATATATATAACTAAGAAAGTTTAACAGAGATCCAAATATGATAGAAGTATGTTAGAATTCCCAAAATGAATTCTAATACAACTGTCTACAGCTAGGACTACAAAATAGAATTCTATATAACTTAAGGAATCACAACATCTCATAAATCATCTTTAAGAACTGACACTTATTATAGATCCAAGACTAATAACGGTCTTGTTTTGCTTTTTTACTATTTTTTCTCTATGTAATTGATGCCTAACCTAATTCATAATTGGCAACAATTTTATACCATCTTTACCTATAAAATAAAGACAAGTTTGGCACCTATTTTGATTTTCTTCTCTAAAATCTCAACTTTTTTTTGGTCTTTGAGATAGAACTAGCTCCTAAAGTCTTCTACAAAGCTATTGTCCATCATTTTATCTTTAAATAGCTATAAAATATCATTCATTAAAAAACTATGGAGAAAATTGCATAAATATTGCATTATTCCTTAAATTCAATCACCTACAAGACAATGAACTAAATATAGAAAATGCAATAAAATTCATATAAAACATATTATAAAGGTGCCAAATATCAAGTTAATAAACCCTAAATCATATAAAAAAATCAACCTATCAAATTCTTCTATACTTAACTTATTGTTTATCCTCAAGCAATTAAACCATAGCTATAAAACAAAGTAAAATAATTTTACTTTTATAAGTGCACGATGAAATTTAACATATGTTATAAGTCTTTAAACCCCTACATGTCCTTAATGAAGGATTTGTAGTCTCCTAAGGGTTTACTTAAATGCTAACGTTAAATATTGACCTAACATATATACATTATTTAACTCTAGAATCAATAACACAAAAATATACACATTCAAGCTTTAATTAAATTGTAGAACTTTTCAAACATAATTTTTCATAAGAAAATTTTGAATACAAATAAGACAAAGTAAATGTTATTTCACTACCCTTGTCAAGTTCAAATACTATAAACTGATAGGTCCTCATAAGATCAATCATTCATACAAGTGTTTAAAATGTCCCAAACGTCGTGCTTTCAACTCACTTTAATTTATTTGCTTCCAAATTGTACCTAAAATCATATATAAATTGTAACATCCCGACCCTAATGGGAAGGGTATATGGGTCAATTTGGTCAGGCTAGTAATTTGTATTTCATATTTCTGATGTGAACATTTATTTGGCCTCTGATTGTAGAGGACGGAGTCATTTGGCACATGCACATATAGGTACATGCATTCAT
>JANZLD010000006.1:29289251-29300629 GCA_026413575.1 Erythroxylum carthagenense | reverse complement strand
TGAGTCATTTTGGTTTTATGTGAAAATTGTATGTTCGCGGATAAATATTGTTATTGTATTGGGCCCAATTTGATTTCGGATAATATGTGTATGAACTGATTCGATTACTGAAATTGGTTTCTGACGAAAATGTTGTCGTATCGTGGCCCAAATTGTGTATTAATATTTGCGCACTCTGTTGTTTTCGAATAGAAAATAATTGGCTTTTCGAGGTTTAAATTGATTTGACTGCTCTAGCGTACCACCCTCGCGGGTCACGGGCTTGGATATTATCGTCGATATCGGGTACGTGTCTCGCGGGAGTGGGGTGCTACATAAATTAAAATGAGTCCCTGTAGCTGATTTGACGAATTAACTTGCTCTCCTCTTTTAAATCCTCCTTCAGCTACTTCTTACGACCACGCTTCGTTTAACGCAGCTGTCTGTGTTAAACGCAGCATCTATCTGCATAACGCAGAAGCGTTGTGTGTTTAACGTACAACGCTACATTGCTGCTCATGGTGCTACGCTGCCGTTTCTTGTCATCTTTTTCATTTTTATAGATGCTTGCATTAAATTTTTTTCCTCTTCCTTGTCTTATATTTTTCATCTTTTAATTTTCTCTGTCTCACTCCATGAAGATAAGCGAGTATTAATCTTTGAAAAATGTCTCAAATGTCGTGCTTTCAACTCACTTTAATTTATTTGCTTCCAAATTGTACCTAAAATCATATATAAATTAAAGTGAGTATCTTAAACATTTTTTATCATTAATCGCTAAGTGTAAATAATTAAATGCATCAACAATTAAACAGATATCAATTTCCCCCACACTTAGCTTTTCACGGTTCTCAGGCAAAACATCAAAAGTAAGCTCATTGACCCAAAGCATTAACTCAATTTCCATATTTTTCCATGACTATATAATCATAAGCAAAGATGAGTGACTTTCAAAAATCATAAGAAATCAACATTTCAAGCTCTTGCTCATGATCAATCAACATTCATCATCTTCAAAAACTAAATAATCTAATGGTAGACTTAAAAAATGTGTTTAATTAAAATATATCCATAGGTACAGTCAACACCATTCATGATCATGACAATCTACAACTTTGCATATCATTTCATTTCTCCACCACTAATATTCACTTGCAAAATCATGAATCAAAGGACTTTTCAAGTTTGTAATGTGGGCAAAGGTAAGGTGAGATGTATTTGGGTTAAGTAGCATGAAAGTCATCAAAGCTAGTGAAACAAAGCAACACTCATCAAAACTAGATACCGTCAACTATGAAAAATGCAACATTTATATTTCACAACCCCATTCAGCTCTCACACACAAACCACATGAGGCATATACCAATTCGAAGGAATCACTAATACAATTTATGCCAATGAAATCACAAGAGTGAACATTCCAAGCTAACATATACCTCATATTCAACATACTCAAATAACATATCCATTACAACTCTAGGAAGATGCATAAACCATAAATAACTTTTCAACACATATGCAATTCTTCCTTGATACATTTATTCTAAACAAAAAAAAATCATTCTTTTTTTCTTTCTTTTTCTTTTCTTTTTTTCTTTCTTTTTTTCTTTCTTTTCCGTTTTCTTTTCTTTTCCCTTTTTTTCCTCATAAAAAATTAAAATAAACTACATCAACATGGGAATTTCAATGATAAGACATAAAATAACCTCCCAATATTATAACCAACCATCACATATGTACACCCCCACACTTAGAATTTTGTACATCCACAAACTCAACAATCACAAATGTTCCACTAGCTTTATGACTTGGGTAGGACATTTGGTTAAGTTTAAAAGCATAAAATGTGGTTTATACAAAAAGAAAGGCTAAAGCTTAAAGGGGTTTTGTCAAGGAAAAATCATGTCAATAGGATAAGTTGTTTGGCTAATGTAGTTTATTAAAAACAAAGAATGCCTAATCATATCCTTGTTAATGCATGTGATAAAAATGTTGTCTCGAATAGAAATTCAATACAAAATTAGGATGTACACGTCATGAAGATTACACATTATCAAAAGGCAATGAGACCGATATGGATGTGTCAGTCAAACAAGGCTCAAAATCTCACTGGCTTTGTCTACTATTAGTCACTACTTTTCTAAAGATAATGTATATTGACTAATCACAAGAGCAAAAGTACATGCTAAAGTTTCTATGAAATTCTCTAATCAATCACACTCTAATCATGATTATATAATCCTAGAGGCAATAGAAAACGAGAAAATGTTTCTTTCATTTGTTTCATTCTTTCTCTCATTTTTATTGAAAACTTAAAAACAAGTAAAACAAACAAATTTAAAAACACACATGCAAATGGAAAGCAATGCAGAAATGTAAAGGACAAGAAATTTACTTCCCTTGGATTGCCTCCCAAGAAGTGCCTTTGTTTTGGGTCGCTGGCTCGACTCCTTCTTCTCCTCACGTGACAAAATTGTGATCTTTAGGTATCACATGTGGCTCCTCCACGCTAGTTCGGGATAGGGCCTTAGTTAATCATCATCCTCCTTCAGCATCGTCTTTATCCTTAGCTTCTCAATCCCGACCGAGTCCATACACTCTAGAAATATTTCAAATGTCTCTTCACCTTTTTCATTATCATTTAACTCCTCCAATATGTTATGTAAAGGTAAAGAGTTAGTTTCAAGAATAATCATAGACTCAGTACTTACATCCGAGCTAAAAGATATGTCCTTTGCGACTTTGAGCTCCTTCTCAACTTCTTTGAAACAAACAATTCGTTGAGAGTTGACCTCAAAATTCTCAAGCTCCTCATCACTTTGCAATGTTTCCACACAAACGTCCATTGGGAACACCTTGGGTTGATATGGTTGCTCCTCTTCATTTTGCAATTCTAGGCGATCAAGACTTATTGCCATCTAACCCAATAGATGTTCCATCCTTTATTGGCTTGCTTTTGATTCTTGTTGGAATTCTTACAATTTTTGTTGTGTATCCTGTAGAAATTGTAAAGTGTTAGCAGCTAGATTCTTAACAAGTTCTTCTAAAGATGCACTTGAATTGTGTTGGCTCTCCGAATCTTGGGCATTAGACCATGTATTTTTTGGAAATTGCCCTCCATCCTTCTAGAATTGTACAGTATTCTCCTGCAACTGCAAAATCAACTCTTCTAAAGATGGTCCGGAGTCATGATAGGAAGCTTCTAGTTTATATGAGAATTGTTGTGTGTCCTACAAACTATCATGGAAGTAATTTTAATAACCATCCCATCCATAACAAAAGTTAGGTTGATCAGTCCAAACATTGTTATAGGATTGAGAATATAAGTTATAAAAGAAATTACTTCCGTCCATATCGAATTTTTTTAAACACAAAATAAAAAATGAAAAGATCACAAAATAACAGAAAAGAAATCACTTACGAAAAAATATATACAAAACACCAATTAAATCACAAATAAAAACTAAAACATCACATTCCCCTACAACGGCGCCAAAATTTGACCGTGTGTCGTTACGCTAGTCAAAATAAAATAACTAGACTATTATTATATAGTAGCAAATCTAGGTCGATTCCACATAGAGTGTGTGTAAAGTTTATGGAATGAAATTAACCAGTGTTTAGGAAAAAGGGGGTTTTGGAATTTGAAAGAAGAAAATAAAATAAAACTAACTAATAAAAACAAATTAAAGAAAACATGCATAAAATGATAAAAATGGGAAATTCGGTAGAGACTTGGTTCTTTGGTTCAATCTCGACTTACACCCTAATTAAGCATATTTTATTAATTTGTTGTTCTTTAACCTCTCCTAGCAACTATTAATCGTGGGTTAATAATTAACCTGAGTTTTTCCTTAGGTTTTGTTTAATCAAGATACGATCAATAATTAAGCCTAACCACCGAACAACCTAGGATAAAATCTCTAGATTTAATTAGGCAATAGCATTATGAATTAGGAAAATCGATTAATCAAGGCAACAATCACATACAATGCGTCATTTAACCTAGGTCATGTTATCCCTAATGGTTACGAATCATTAGTCGCTACATATGAATTTCAACATAACAATTACGGATTATATCGAAATTATAGCAATGGGTTTGAAATTAACGATTTAATGAATGCATTAAAATCATCAATTCACAGTACCCAATGGGTTCATACACAAATAACTGAATAATAACAAAAATCCGATTATCCATACACAATACCTAGTTCAAATAACTTATGATAACATAATCAATTCCTATTGAGAGAAAGAAACAACAAAATAATAAAAAAAATACTTAACTCGGGACGTTGTCGTCGATGTCACCTCTGAACTGGTATTGGGATGCCTAGCTCTTCATGGGTCTTTCCCAAAAAATGCTTCAGTCCCCATTTCAATTCATAACCAAAAATCCCTAATCGACCCTCAATGCCTCACACAGCCCTCTATTCTGCCACATTGTGTATGTTTGTTTCCTGTAGCTGATTGGACGAATAAGATGGGAGGGGGCTTTATTATTCTTCACTGTTCATGCAAAAAACCCCCTCTCCACTGTAGTGTTTCACTATTTCTTGTACTGTTTGACGTTGCTGCGTCCCTGTAGCTGATTTGATGAATTAACTTGCTCTCCTCTTTTAAATCCTCCTTCAGCTACTTCTTACAGCCAAGCTGCATTTAACGCAACTATCTATGTTAAACATAGCATCTATCTGCGTAACACAGATGCTATCTGCATTACGTAGACGCATTGTGCATTTAACACACAACGCTACATTACTGTGCTGCTGTTTCTTGTCATCTTTTTCATTTTTTTTAGATGCTTGCATTTAATTTTTTCTTCTTCCTTGTCCTCCATTTTCCATCTTTTAATTTTCTCTATCTCACTCCATGAAGACAAGCGAGTATTAATCTTCAAAAAATGTCCCAAATGTCGTGCTTTCAACTTACTTTAATTTATTTGCTTCCAAATTGTGCCTAAAATCATATATAAATTAAAGTGAGTATCTTAAGCATTTTTTATCATTAATAACTAAGTGTAAATAATTAAAAGCATCAATAATTAAACAGATATCACAAGCTTGACTTGGATTTTCGCTAACTAATTAGGTGGGTAACATATTTATGGTTATAGTGTAATTGGGCAAATTCTTGCCTATGTGTGTATGTTGAAATTGACTTGTTTGTAAATGTTGAAAATGCATGATGAAATATGACTATGTTATACCTCAAAAGAGTTCATCGCATTTTGTATTAAATGAAAAAAGGACAAAGCATAAAAGTATGAGTATATGATAAAATGATTATGTGCTTTTATTTGGGCAAGGGTGGAATCATTTTGTTCGTCACATGCACTTTAACAAGAGCTTTCTCCCGGTTGCCCACTTGTGGCATATAAGCTCCGAAATTGGACTCATTATGTTCATGGGGTAAACTTCGGTTTCTCCATTCTGTTGCTATGGAACCCTCGAGCCATTTGTTGTGCATTGCATCTTTAATTTGTCATGTATGATGCATTTGAGTGTTATATGCTATGGGTGTTAAACTAAATTGAAGAATGCTTGAATTACTAAATATATGTATACACACACACACACACACACACACACACACACACATATAGTTGAATTTGTGGTCAATTGCCTATGGCTATAAATATGTTAGTCATTGAGTCGTGTAGCTCACCCCAATATTCCCTCCTCAGGTGCAAAACAAGAAGTTTAACAATCTTTGCAATGCATCGGAAACTCCAAGATATTAGAAACTTTTGTAACTAAGTTAGTTCGATCACTTTTGGATAGCTTCATAAGTATGTTAAACATTGAGTGTCCTATATATGTTGTATTTTGTGTTAAGCCCTTGTTTATAATGTTATTATGTAATTAAAGTAATGTATGAGCTTCTGTTGATTTGGCAAATGAGTTTAGAACTAAAAAGTTCCCTAGGTGTATGTGCATGTTTCTTTCATAGGTGTATAAATTGTGTATCGATTTTAGGGGAAAAAATTGGACTAATTTAGTTGGAAAGCTAGAAAGATAAACTACAACTTTCTAGAAGAAAACTTTGACTAATTTAGGCTAAATTAGTCAAAGTTGTCTTCTAGAAAGTTGTAGTTTATCTTTCTAGCTAAATTAGTCAAAGTTTTCTTCTAGAAAGTTGTAGTTTATCTTTCTAGCTTTCTAACGGTATATAGTATGAAATTTTTGGATATCGAAGTCAAAAGTTATGGTCCTTATAAATAGAGATGCTCAAGAGTATAGGACGTATCGTCTGGTGATGACGTGTCGTCTGGTGAGGACGTATCGTCTGGTGATGACGTATCCTCTGGTGATGACGCTTCATCTAGTGAGAATGCATTATATTATGAAGATGCTTCGTCTAGTGAGGATGCATCATCTGGTGAGGACGCATCGTCTGTTAAGGACGTATCATCTGGTGAGGACGTATCATCTAGTGAGGACGCTTCGTCTAGTGACGTCATATCGTCTGGTGATGACATCATATCGTCTAATGCACTATTCATCTGATCCTATCGTCAAGTCCCATTTTTTGACCCTCTAGATGATATAATTTTCCTTCAAAGTCTTAATAAAAGTTGTAGATCTGGAAGTCCTCTTTGAAACCATTCAAAGACAACCTTAATCTAAAATCTTTTGTGAAAGTTATCTCAATTGTTCCGAGTTAGGTACAACTAACTTCATAACCCAACCTCCCAATTAAGTGATTTTTAAAGCAATAGATTCCCAAAACATTTTCCTATTTCTTAATAAAAATCTATAGCTTTTGGGGTCGATTTGAAAGAGATTGATGGAAGGAAAAAAATTAGGGGTCGATCGGAGGGACATAACTAGGTGATGAACATACTTTAGATTTTTAAGCATATCTTGAGCTATAGAGCTCTGAATGAGAAGGTTCTTAATTCAAAATAAACTAAAGGCATAGAGCTATAATTGACTTGAAGAAGTCAAATTGTGATGTTGGTGATGGCCTGCTGTGGGCAAGCCACCCTTGTGAGATGACGACAAAGTGAGGGTTCATTGGAATAACCCTATAAGGAAACCTGCTTAGGCTTTTCGACTCTGGAATGATAACTAGGCTTCGAAAATGGGGCCTAACATCTTGTGGTATTAGAGAGAGAGAGTTGGACTCCAAAAGTATGGGTTAATGAAGATTACATCTTTTCACTCTGAATGTTGGGCTCCGAAAACGAGGTCCAGCATTGTTTGGTATCAGAGCGATTGTTGGGCTCCGAAAACAGGATCCAACAATGAAATTCTTTTTAAAAAGTTATTTTTTTAATTGACAGTTAAATAGTCAACTGGTTTTTTAGAAAACTTGTTCTCAGAAAAGCTCTACTGACAAAAGCTTTACTGATATAAACTCATCCAAACAGGCACGAATATTTAAATTAAGAATAGCAATGTAGTTTGTTCTTATATGAATCATTGATATAGCAATGTAGTTTGTTCTTATATGAATAATTGATAAAATTTCTAATATTACTTGTAAATTTAGTTCTTCTAAAAAAAGGCAATTCAATCCAATGGTATTAATACAAACCTTATAAATTTATAGCTAAGATTGCTTGAATCACAATTGATCTTTTATCAAATATCAGCCATTGAAGTCGAAAGGTTTTTTCCTCGATGAAAACAAAGGAAAATTAAAGGTTATTCTATTCGTTCAAAAAAGAAAAAAAATCATTTAATCTTTCATCCTACAGTTACTTCTCAACCTCTCATCTCTAAAACTATAACATTCACCATCTATTTCTCCTCCTCAAACATAAAATATCAAATCACTATCTTGATTCTTGAAGAGAGCAGGCAATTATTTTTTATTTCTATTTTTACATGTAGAATCTTTTCTTTTTAATATCCCAAATTATTATTTTTTATTGTTCATGAAATCTACAACTACAAAAGCTTTAATTTTTTTATTTTTTTGATCATATGTCAACCTTTATGGACTGCACTAGCAATGCCCCGCCATTGACTCACGGAACTAATGGAGATATTTCTCACTTCTCATAGTGTTGGTGGTGTTGACATGGCTTCTATAACAACTTCTGGCACTCCCCAAACACCTAATTCTAATGCATCAAATCTCCCTAAGCCTCCTACCACCTCTTTAAACAAGAAACGATCTTGGGCTTGGGAACACTATTCCAAGTTAGGTGAAGCTAACAATAGAGTTGGTGTGTGTCAATACTGTAAGAAATCTATTGCTTGTAAAAAGAATAATGGTACTATCGGCCTGATCAATCACTTGAATAGATGTGTTAAGCATACATATAACAAGCACAAGGAACCCAAAAGTGAAAAAACTATAGAAGGGGCAATAGTAGAAAAAGATGAAGATGGCACATCACTTAGAATGATAATATGGATGTTTGATCAAGAAAGATGTAGGAAGGCACTTGCTAGAATGATTATTGTTGATGAGTTACCTTTTTGTCATGTAGAGCAAGAGGAGTTTAATGATTTTTCTGCAGATATCTAACAAAATTTTGAAGTTCCTTCTTGCACGACAATGACTAGAGATTGTTATGCACATTACTTAGAAGAGAGAAAGAAGATGAATGAATTTTTTTAAGAAATTGCTTTCCAGGGTTTGTCTTACTACAAAAACTTGCACATCATGTCAAAATCTCAGTTATATGTGTCTTACGAAACATTTTATTGATGATGATTGGACATTATGCAAAAGAATTATAAACTTTTACCCAATTTCTGGTTATTCAGGTGATACAATAGGTATAGCTATTGAGATTTGTTTGGTTAGTTGGGATATTTAAAAAGTATTCACTATAATGGTAGATAATGCAAGTTCAAATGATGTAGCTATTCAACACTTGAGAAAAAGAATTAATAGTTAGAAGGGTGGTGTATTGAAAGGTGAGTTCATACAAATAAGATGTGCTACACACATCTTAGGTTTAATTGTGAAAGAGGGGCTATCAGAATTGGGTAATTCAATCATTAGGATTTTCAATGTGGTGAAATATGTTCGGTCTTCTCCTGCTAGATTGGCAAAGTTCAAGTCTTGTATAGAAAAAGAGAAAATAGATAGCAAGAGTATTATTTGTCTAGATGTTGAAACAAGATGGAATTCTACTTATTTAATGTTAGAGTCAACTTTGAAATTTCAAAAAGCATTTAATTTATTGGAGCGTCAAGATTCTAAGTATGATAAAGACCTTTCTGAAAAGAAGAATAGCAAAGGTGAGAATAAAAATAATAAAGGTGTTCCTAGTGAAAGTGATTGGGAGTATGCACGTAACTTGCTACCTTTTCTTTCTATCTTTTATGATGCTACTTTAAAATTGTTTGGCTCTCATTATGTAACTATTAATGAGTACATGAAAGAAATTTTTGGAATTGGGATGGTTATTTCAAAGAGATGTGGACTTGGTGATTTTAGTGCAAGAAACATGGCTATGAGTGTGAAGAAGAAGCATGATAAGTATTAGGGAGATGTTAATATCACCTGCATGTTATTTATTGTTGTCGTTCTCGATCCACGCTATAAATTGAAGTATGTGAACTTTGTGATTGATAAAGCATATGATGATGTCAAATATGAGCAGCTGTGTGAGAAAGTAAAAATCACTTTACATTTGATGTTTGATTTCTACCGATCCTCCATGTCTTTTCCTGTTGCACAATCAAGTGTCCAATCTCAAGCTTCAAATGATATAGAAGGTAATAGCATCAAGGATGTTAAAGCATTTTTGGATAATATTTTTGATGAGCAGGAGGCTAGTTAAGCATGTAGGGAAACCAAAAGTGAGCTAGATAAATATTTAGTTGAAGATTGTGAACCTAAAGACAAGACTTTCAATGTCTTGAGTTGGTGGAAACTAAATTATGTTAAGTATCTGGTGCTTACTTCAATGGTTCGAGATGTTTTAGCTATGCTTGTATCTACTGTTGCATCTGAGTCAAATTTTAGTACAGGAGGTCGAGTGTTTGATTTATTTCGTAGCTCTCTTACTCCAAAGATGGTGGAGACTCTTGTTTGTGGACAAGATTGGTTGAGAAAATCACAAGCTCCTCTTTATGTGGAAAAGAGACTTGAAGAACTTGAGCAAATTGAATCAGGTAATCTAATTTACTTTACCTTGTTTCATATATAAATAAATAAATAATCCCTTTTTCAATTAAAAAAGAAATAACAAGTCTAACTCTTTTTATTCTTTATTTTCTACAGATGTATCTTCATGTATAATAGTGGATCATCCTACCATCCTATTCGAAGAATTATTTTTTAATAATTTATTTCTTTTTTTTAGTATGGATCTTTTATAAGACATTTTTTGGCTTATTTTTACTTTACTTTGTTAAGTCAAAATGACTTTATGATTAATTTTGATGAAAACCAAATAATGATGAAGCAAAAGCAAAATAAGACGGACGCAAAATGAGACGGAAGCAAAAGCAAAATGAGATGGAGCAAAAATGAGACGGAAGAGCGAAAATGAGACGGAAGCAAAATGAGACAGAAGAAGGAAAATGAGACGGAAGCGAGAGCAAAATGAGACAAAAGGAAAATGAGATGGAAGTGAAAATGAGACGGAAGCAATATGAGACAAAGCGAAGTCGAAAATGAGACGAAGGAATCGAAGACGAAGAATCAAATCAGTTTGAGTTAGTTACAAAACTCAACTGAATAACCGTTTCTTTAAAGATAAAGAATCAAGAAGAAAGAAGCAGTTACCAGAAGCAGTTATCAAGAAGCAGCTGAAGACGAAGACTATAATATGAGTCGAAGTCGAAGACTGAAAGAGTTAGTGATTTTGTTAGTGATATTTAAAAGCTAAATATTGTATTTGTGCGAAAACAGGAGAGCTATATTTTCTGTAACAAAGCTCGCAATATCTTTTTGCAAGGAAGAAGAATAGCTAAGAGCCTGAAGAGGCTAAGTGAGAAAAAGAATACTTGTTGTACGAGACCTGAAGAGACTCGGTGAAAAGAATACTTGTACTTTTGTGAAGTATAGTGAAATCTCAGAAGGGATTTTGAGGACTGGACGTAGACCATAGTTTGGGGTGAACCAGTATAAAATTACCGTGTCAATTCTCACTCTTAACTCTTAACTCTTGTTTCTATTACTGATACAAATGCTTCATAATTTTTTTTGTCAATCGTTTTGAGAAAGCAATTTTTTTAAAAGGGGATTGTATTAAAAAATTCGAATACACAATTCAACCCCCCTTCTTGTGCACTTTATATATCGTATACTAACATGTGATTCACTTCAATTGGTATCAGAGCTCGCTGTCCAAGAACCACTGTAACAAAGTGTGGATAAAGATCTATGACAGAGTCACATGTATACATAGCTGAAGGTGCCTCGGTAACTAGACCTCCGGCGTTCAATGGAGAAGACTATCATTACTGGAAAGACAG
>JANZLD010000006.1:29180370-29192522 GCA_026413575.1 Erythroxylum carthagenense | reverse complement strand
TATTATTGTTATTATTATTATTACTACTACTACTACTACTACTACTACTACTACTACTACTACTATTACTACTACTACTACATGTTCTATATTTTTAATAGATTTATAAACTTAATTTTTGTAAAATTAAATATCTAAAATTTAAATTCTTACGAAAATATTCAAAGAAGTATTAAAATATAATACTCATGTCCTGATAAAATTTTTTTAATTCATGCCTTTATAAGTCATTTTACACATAAAACACTAATACTAAACATCTAATTGATAGGTGTAGATTACATTATATTCTATAGATAATTTGATATATATTTAGTGGTTAATTTGATTGTTTAGTATGTGTTTAGGTTAAGTATTATGTTAGTTCATAAATATTTGTGTTTTAAGTGTTATTTGGGTGAGAACATGAGTTTGAGCTTAAATCTTATATATATGAGGTGTCGTGATGAGTTTGTTAGTGTTTCAGGACATTCGAAAGAGTTTTCGAGAAGAACCAGGCCCAAAAACATGGCTAAGCAACAACATAGGCCCATGATCGTGCTGATAAATATTTCACAATCATGACTGAAGCTCAAGCATATTCCCCATGATCATGACAGAGAGCAAGTAAACCGGCCACAATCGTGCACCAAGGGCCATGATCGTGGCCTGCGCGCAGACATACGTGACACTTTCATATTCGAGTTTTTAAGGGACATTTTAGACCTCGGAAAGACACTAGGGTTACCTTAATTGGTACAGACTACAAAAGGATATGGAACCCTAGAAGTATTCTACATTCTGCCTATATTTGGAGACCCAAAAGAGAGAAAGAGAAAAAAGAGAGAGAGAAAAGAAGAAGAGGAAGAAGAAGAGGGTTTCGATGTCGAAGCTTCCTAGAATAGGTGATCTTCTAATGCCACGGCTCTCCCAAATCATCCAACCTGAGTTTCTTTTCTCCCTATTTATTTTTTATTTGTTTAAATGTGTTTAATTATAGATTTTTAGTTGTTGATGATGTTCTAACTTTACTTTTAGGATTTTGCTTATCTTTAATCTTAATCTAGTTGATTTATGTTTACTTGACTTAGGTGTTGTGATTGATTGATGTATTTGCATATTTTAGTAACAAACCAAGAGGCTGAACTGAAAAAATGATTAGATTAGATTAACGAGAGTTAGGCGATCTAATTGATCACTTAATCAATCTAGTCAGTAATTTCATAGAGAGAGATCTCATGCGAGACCCAATTGTTAATTAGAGAGCTTTAGAACTAATTAGAATTATGGGTAATTTATGAATCGAGAGATTGCAAGTTTCATAATTCTATTAGGATTTATAATTTAGGGAATGATTATAACTCGAAAGAGAGTAATCAACCCTACGATCATCTAAAACCAACATCCCAAAAATACATAAAAGGCTAGATTAGGATTAATGATAAGTAAAATCCCCTCTTCCATAACTTTATTAATTCTCTTTACAAATTTCCTTTATTGCATTATTCAATTGTTGCTAGTTTGTTTTGATTTAGTTTACTTTGTAGTTATTATTCAAAATTGAGTCTTAAACAAAGCATAACCTGAATTAAGTGGTGCTTAAGCACATCTCTGTGGGATGATATCTACTTTTTAGTATAAGTAAAGACCCGTAATCTTACAATTTTTAGCCTAAAACAAGTAATTGGTTTTCCAATCAACAAGTTTTTAGTGTCGTTGTCGTGGATTGTTTTGTTTAGCATCTTGTTTAGTTTAGGTGACTTTGATTTTAAGAGTGTTTGACACTTTTCCTTGAGTTTTTGCAGGTGCATGAACACAAGGAATACGAGAAGATCTAATAAGATGAGTGACGAAGAACTTTCAGATATTACAAAGCACGAAAGGGAGCTAACAAGAGTTAGACACTAAGAAAAAAATACAAAGGAATATGGTGGAAGAAGGAGAGCAAGGAGGAGTTGAGAGGATATTGATTTACTTTATGAGGCCAGGTTTCAATCCTCAAGGAGTTACAAGGCCAGTGATTTAAGCCAATAATTTTGAGATCAAGCTGGCACTCCTTAATATACTTCAGAGCAGTGTGCAGTTTTATAGCTATCCAACTAAGATTCGAATGCCCATCTTGCAAATTTCTTAGAGATTTATAATACCTTCAGGTTTAATGGGATGTCGGATGATGTCGTAAGGTTGAGATTGTTATCTTTTACCTTAGGAGATTGAGCAAAGGCATAGTACAATTCACTCATTACAAGCCAAATCATTACTTGGGAGTAGCTAGCTTAAACTTTCTTGGCTAAGTACTTTCCTTTGACCAATACAACAAGAATCATAAAAGAGATCACGAACTTTCAACAAAGCAATGGGGAGTCATTGTATGAAGCTTGGGAGAGATTCAAGGAATTATAAAGGAGTTGCCCTCACCACAACCTTCCGAGGGAATTTCTTTTGTAAACATTCTACAATAGTGTGACTAAAAGAACAAGAGGAATAATAAATGCAACCGCAAGAGGGTCTTTGATGAGGAAAACCATTGATGCATCTAATGATCTTTAGGAAGAGTTGGCGAGTAATAATTGTATATGGTCAAATGAAAGGAGTAGACAAGGGTCCAAGGAGTAAAAAGGAATGATTCCACTTGACTCAGTGACAACCTTACAGGCACAAATTACTACCCTCACCAAACAATTGAGCAACATGTAAGGAGCTTCTTCATCTACAGTCAAAACTATGTAAGTACAATGTGGATTATGTGGATAGGACAACTATGGCACAATAGAATGATTCTTACTAGGAGCGAGTGATACAAAATAAGTAAATTACTTAGGCCAGCTGTAATGAGGTAATAATCCGTACTCTAAAACTTATAATCCTAGGTGGAAAAACCACCCAATTTTTTCATGGAGTACTAACAATGCAAGCAGCCAAGTAAGAACACAAGGATAATTTCAGCAAGACCAACTTGGATCTTTGGAGAACAAAATGGACAAGTTAATAGATGTATTGGGTTCAAAGTTCTTAAGTCAAGAGGAAGGTTAAAGGAGACAAGAAGAGAGCTAGAAGAGAATAGGGGCAAAGTTTAACCAGATTGCTAATAACCACACTTCATCAATCCATAAATTGGAGGTACAGGGAGGTCAATTTGCTAATGCTTTGTCTTCTAGGAATGTAGGAAGTTTACTAAGCAACACTGAGGCCAACCCAAAGGAACAACTCAAGGAGATTACACTTAGGAGTGGTAAGCAATTGGAGGAGCCAAGTGTTCAAAAAGATAGCCAACAAAAGGAAAATGTGGAAGGAAAAAAAGAAGAGAAGACATATGTACCACCACCACCTTACAAGCCCAAGATTCCATATCCAAAGAGGGTGAGACAACATCAAGTTGACACTCAATTCTCCAAATTTTTAGAGTAGTTAAAGAAACTTCAAATTAATTTATCTTTGGTGGAGACATTGGAGTGTACGCCCAGGTATGCAAAGTTTCTCAAGGACATATTGACACACAAACACAGTTGGGAGGACAATTAGATGGTGACCTTAATAGAGAATTGTAGTTCGATCATCATAAGCACAATGCCTTCAAAACTACAAGATCTAGGGATTTTTACTATTCTATGTGTTATTGATAATTTTGAATTTTCTAAATGCTTATGTGATATAGGTGTAAGTATTAACTTGATGCCTTTGTCTATTTTCAGGAAATTGGGGCTAAGGGATATCAAACCAACAACCATGCTTATCTAACTTGCGAATCAATCCATCAAAAAACCATTTGGGGTAATAGAAGACATTCTAGTAAAAGTGGATAAATTTATAATTCCTGTTGATTTTATTATGTTAGATTTTGAAGAAGATAGGAATTTTCCATTAATTTTGGGTAGGTCCTTTATGAATACTAGTAGGGCATTGTTGATGTGTATGAAGGAAATTTGGTTTTAAGAATTGGTGATGAGCAAGTTGAATTCAGTATGACTAAATATTTGAAGAAACTGGTGGATAGAAGTGCTTGTATGAAGATTGATGTTGTGTATAATTGTGTGAAGGAGGTTGAAAAGGAAAGTGAAAAGGAAGTTGAGAAAATTATTGAAGTACATAAGGATGAGAGTGTGAGTGAAAGGGAATTGAGTGAGGAGGGTGAGCAAGAGAAGTGAGAGAGAGAGGATGCACCCACATCACCTTCCATTGTAGAACTAAAACTCTTACCTTCTCACCTGAAATACACATTTTTAGGCAAGGACCACACCTTACCCATCGTCATTTCTAACCAATTGAACGTTAAGCAAGAAAAGAAAGTGGTAGAGATCATTAAGAAAAGGATGAGAGCCATGGGGTGGAAAATTTATGATATTAGGGGGATTAGCCTAATATGGTGATGCATAGGATTAACCTAGAAGAAATATGCAAGATAGTGAAGGAGAGGCAAAAAAGGTTAAATCCAAATATGCAAAAGGTTGTGAAGAAGGAAGTGGCTAAGCTTTTAGATGCAAGTATTATATACCCAATTTCAGATAGTGAGTGGGTGAGTGGTGCAATGTGTGCCTAAGAAAGGAGGCATGATGATGGAGAATGAAAAAGGTGAACAGATTTTCACTAGGACCATCAAAGGTTGGAGAGTGTACATTGACTATAGGAAGCTTAATTTGGCCACCAAGAAAGACCATTTCCCATTACCTTTTGTGGACCAAATGATTGAGAGGGTGGCTGACCATGCTTTTTATTACTTTCTTGATAGATATTCAGGATATAATCAAGTGTTCATATACCCACAAGACCAAGAGAAAACTATTTTTACTTATCCTTATGGAACTTTTGCTTATAGGAGGGTGCCTTTTGGCCTATGCAATGCACCAGTCATATTCCAAAGATACATGATGGCCATCCTTATAGATATGAATGAGGGCCTCATGGAGGTATGTATAGGTGACTTCTCTATTTTTGGAGACTCTTTTGATCATTGTTTGTTTAATTTAGATAGAGTATTACAAAGAAGTGAGGAGTCTCATTTAGTCTTGAACTAGGAAAAATGTCATTACATGGTCCAAGAGAGAATTGTTTTGGGCCATAAGATCTCATGTAGGGGGATTGAGGTAGATCAATCTAAGACTAAAGTGATTCAAAGGCTCCCACCTCCTACCAACATCAAGTGCATCTGAGCATTACTTGGTCATGCAGGGTTCTACAGACGGTTCATTAAGGATTTTTCTCTTATTGCTAGACCATTAACTAAATTGTTAGATAAAGATGTGCCATTTGTGTCTGATGATGATTGTTCAAATGCATTTAACAAGTTAAAGATGGCACTTACATCAGAACCTATTTTGATGACACCGGATTGGTCACTTCCCTTTAAGATCTTATGTGATGCAAGTAATCATGCCATTGGTTGTGTACTCAAACAGTGGAAAGAGAAGAAGTTACATGCAATTTGCTACATAAACAAAACCTTGATAGGAGCATAATTGAACTACACTACCGCTGAGAAGGAGTTGCTTGTAGTGGTATTTGCATATGAAAAATTTTGTTCTTACCTTTTAAGCTCACAAGTTATTTTTCTACAGGTCATGCGACATTGTGTTTTTTTTTTTTGAAGAAAAATGCCAAGGCTAGACTCATCCTATGGGTGCTTCTACTTCAAGAATTCAATATTAAGATTAAGGATAAGAAAGGAGCAGAAAATTTTATGGCAGACCACCTATCAAGGCTTGAAGGGGAAAAAATGAAGAAGAAGAGGAAATTGAAGAGAGTTTTCCTAATGAGGCTTTAATGATGGTAGAAAATCCTTTTCTTCCTTGTTTTGTAGATGTTTCCAATTATCTCGCAGGTGGTATTCTTCTCCCTATTCTCTTTCATCAACAAAGGAGGTGATTCTTATTTTAATTTTCTTATTATATTTGGGATAAACCTGTGTTATATAAAATATGTGCTGACAGTTTGATTCACATATGTGTCCCTGAAGATGAAATGCATAAAGTTTTAAACCAATGTCATAGTTAAATTTATGTCAAACACTATAGAGTGAATGGAGTGTGGATTCTATTGCCTAAACTTGTTCAAGGATGCCCAATATTTTGTATTATGTTGTGATAGGTACTAAAGAGTTGGCAATATTTCGAAGAGGGATGAGATGCCACTTTCAAACATCACGAAAGTGGGGATTTTTGATGTGTTGGGCTTGGATTTCATGGGACCATTCCTGTCGAGCCTTGTTTTTGGAGCCCAACAATCTGGAGTTATAAACCGTGAGTGGGTTTCCTTTTAGGGTTATTTCAATGAACCCTCAATTGTCATCATTCTCATAACATCTCATACTGCAAGGGTGAGCCCAAACTAGCCAAACACCCAAATCACCACTTGAATTTTTTTTAGAACAATTATAACTCTATGTATCTATTTCATTTTGAAAAAATAATCATTTCATTCAAATCTTTATAGATCAAGATATGATTAAAATACCGAAGTATGATCAATAAACAACCAATTCATGCTCTTCCAATCAATTTCCTAACTTTCTCTCCATCAATATGTTTTAATCAACACCAATGAATCTCAATTTTTATTTATAGGTATAAAAGTGTGTTAGAAATCTATTGCTTCAAGAATCACTTCCTTTAGTGCTCGGATGATGAAGTTAAGGCCAAAAGAATCAAACGTGTTCATATCCTCATTCATATTGTACCTATCTTGTAAAAATTGGCATAACTTTCTCTAGAGACCTTGGATTAGGAACATTATTCCATGGTTTAAAAGAAAATTCTAGATCTACAACTTTCATGAAGACTGCAAAGTGATATTTTGCCATCTAGAGAGTCAAAATCACTGATTTACTGTACTTGTCCCGTGAATGTCCGTTAAATAGACATACATGTCCGCCTAACGGACATTGTCGGGCTTGGGGGTGTCTTTACACCTGAGAAGGTCCATTTAATGGACCTAAGGCTCGTTCATTCACTGGGATGGGGGTGTTTTTACACCCGAGAAGGTCCGTTTAATGAACCTAATATCCGTCTAACGGACTTATGTGTCACAAAACTCCCTCCCAAGCCTCTCCTATGGTTCCTACATCTATTCTAACATCCCTTTCACTCATAATCTTCCCAAACTCATTTATTCTAATGTAATATCACTCCTTAAACATTAAATTACCAATTTGGTTGCATTAAACTCCCAAATCTCAACTCAAATGACTCATCACATCCAACTAATTCTCAAAACTTACTCTAGTTGTCCTATATGCGTCCTATGCAGCATCGTCACTTATATTGATCGTATCTCTTAGCTCTAATATCCAAAAATTTCATATTGTATATCATTGGAAAGCTAAGAGGACAATTTACAACTTTCATGAAGATCACTTTGGCTAATTCTACCTTAATCAATACAGTTTTTCCCTTGAGTTTAGAACACAAATTCCGCACCTATGAACTTGCAAACTGCAATATCTATTCATATCAATTCAACTACTAAATACTTTTCGTTAAACTCTTGAATCCCACCTCAAATGATTCATCCCATAAAACCTTTCTAACATGTTATTCTAAAACAAGCAACAATTTGCAATCTCAACTAAGAAGCATATGCATACACACATTCCACTTCTACAACTATCATACTTAACCCATAAAATAACATAATCATACATAAAAGTAAAATTCTTAAATTCTCATTCTCATTACTAAGCAAAATAAATATTTGAAAAAAATTTATTTACATATCAATATACACATCACAAACTTAAAACAAATACAAATGGATGCTCAATGTTTGGCATGCTTAAAGAGCTATACAAAAGTGTTCGAACTAGCTTAATGCAAAAGCTATCTATCTCATAGTTTGTCTAATTGCCTTGAGCTATACAAAAGTGTTCGAACTAGCTTAATGCAAAAGCTATCTATCTCAGATTTTGTCTAATTGCCTTGCAAGGATCGTTAACCTTCTCGTTCTGCACCTGAGGAGGGAAAATAATGGGTTGAGCTACACAACTCAATGGCTAATGGCTAATATATTTATAGCCAATGGTGATGAGCCACACAATCAAACATATATGCGAATATTCATTTAGACATACACGCCTTATCTTAATCTAGCATTGTAAGTTCAACATTCACAATTCTAATTTACAACTCATAATTCAATACATCATCACATAAAACATATTGGATGTGATTGAACATCAAAGCATAATACTCAACTTCATTATAACTTAACACATCAAAATGCAAATGCACAAATAAATGGCACGAGGGTTCCGTGGAACAAAAAAGAGAAACCGAAATTTAGACCATGAACGAAACGAGTCCACTTTTCGGATCTCGTATGCCACAAGTAGGCAACTGGGAGAAGGCTTTATGTCAACGTACATGTGAATACGAAACAGTTTCCCTCTCACTTAAACATAATCAAATCTTATGCTCAATTCAATCATTCGCAAGTTCATATTCTCATGCTTTTTCTTCTTTCCATTTAATCAAAATGCCATGATACAATTCCAAGGCATAGCATAATCATACTCACAATTCAATTTGATCAAATGTCATACATCATAATGCAATTTTCACATCACAACATTTCAAAGCAAGTCATTTTAGCACACAATACACACACAAGGCATTTTGCTCATTACACAATAACTATAAATAAATTACCCACCTTATTTCGCTTGAAAATCCAAACTCAATTGTACCATTCCTTTTGCTCTTAAGTAGGGTTTTCTTGATTCCCTTCAAATAAACCAATATTTTCATTCAATCCAAATTCAAATGGAATTCCCCCTAAAACTTTCATAATCATAAAAAATACAAGCAACACAAATCAAGCTCAAATCTAACCTACCCATAGTCCATCTAGGTTAAAAAGCCAAAACCTAGTTTAGAAACCCTAAAATCAAATGGGTTCTCTTAAATCATCTTCTTCCAACACAAACCTCCATTCTCTACACAAATCCCTTTCTCTCTCTAGCTCCTTCTCTAATAAAGCAAGAAGAAAAAAAAAGATGAACTTACCTGGACAAGATGACTTCCTTCGATGAACTTACCTTGACAAGATGACTTCCTTCTTTTCCTTCCCACAATTTTCTTCCTTCTTCCCTAACTTCTTCGATTTTTCTCCTCTTCTTTTCTTTCTTTTGGCTTCTCACGACTTCTTCCTCTTCTTTCTTATTTCAAGCCCATTTTATTTGGTCTTTTCCCCATTTTTCCCTTCATTTACTTAGTCCTTCCCATTTTACCCCTTATGTCTATTAAAACTAACATCTTATACTTCTAACTCCTTAACTAATGATCATGGAAATTTGAAGGCATTCGATAATGCTTCCTTCTCCAAAAATGTTCATCATTGTATTAATTTTCTAATGACACCAAAATCATTCAATTTGATTCAGAAATTTGAAAGTTATATCCCAAACATTTCTGAACTATTCTTATACTAAAAAATATATTTTGTGCTCAACTTCCATCCAAAATTTGGAATTCTTAGAGACTGAATTAGAACTCTATTTCATCAGATAATTTGTAGCCCTATTTTTCTAGTTTAATCCAAATTAAGAATCACCTCATTTGGATAACTATAGAAAAATTTATGGCTAAAACACCAAAGCATACTCAATGAACATGTTTCAACTACATTTTCCAGTTGTTTAACTTCCAACATTTCACATATAATAGTTCTAACTTCCAAGAAAAGTTTAGGGTCCAACAATTCCCATCTTCCCCAGGTAACTCTTATTGGAGTTGATTATGTGTTTAGGTGGGTTGAAGCAATAATGACTCCAACAAATGATGGCAAAGTGGTGCATCAAGAAGATCATTACTCGATTTGGGGTGCCTAGAGCTATCATAAGTGATGGAGGGAGCCACTTTTGCAACAAGCCCTTTGAGGCTCTTTTGAGAAGATATAATGTTCATCATAGAGTAGCAACCCCCTACCATCCACAAACGAGTGGCCAAATGGAGGTGGTGAATAAAGAGTTGGAAAAGATTTTAGAGAAGGTAGTGAGCAGTTCAAGGAAAGATTGGGCTTACACGACAGCCTTCAAAACTCCCATAGGCACAACATCATATTGATTTATGCATGGAAAAGCTTGCCATTTGCCACTAGAGTTGGAGTATAAAGCCTATTGCACAATTAGAAAATTGAACATGGATTAGAAGCTAGAAGGAGAAAAGAGACTATCACAACTTGATGAATAGGAAGAATTAAGATATGATGCATATGAAAATGCCAAGTTGTACAAAGAAAAGGCTAAGAAGTGGCATGATGGCCATATTAAGAAGAAGGAATTCAAGAATGGGGACTTAGAGCTTTTATTCAATTCACGACTTTGTTTATTTCTCAGAAAGTTCAAGTCGAGATGGAGTGGCCTGTTCAAGGTTAGTTAAGTGTTTCCCCATGGAATGCTGGAGTTAGAAAATGAAAAGGGTGAAACTTTTAAGGTTAATGGGCATAGATGCAAGATTTACTTTGGAGGGCCATTCTCACAAGAAAGGGAAGTACTTTCTTACCTTTCACTCACTTTTTTATGACTTCACATGGAATGGTCAAGCTAATGACCTTAACTTAGCATGTCTATCTTTCATTTGTTTGTCTTTGTGTTAGTGTGGTGTTGTTTTGATTTGATACTATTCAGTTTGGTTTAACTAGTTTTGCACTTCATTCTCTTGTTTTTTATGTCTCCAATGATATGTTTTGAGGTTATTTGAGGATTTATTATGCATTGTAGCTTGTTGAAGGACCAAAAAGGGAGAGGAAAAATGTGTCATTTCTATTGACACCACCACCATAAGCCCATATTACCCTTAATCTCTTTTATTATTCTTTTTGTCTTTTGCGTTTTGTTTTTTGTGGTGTTGTTTGCTGGTTTTGGATGTTTTCTTTTACACATTAAGGACAATGTTTTGTTGAAGTGTGGGAGGTAGTCTTTGCATTTATGTTTGCAATTTTTGCATCTCATTTAAGATGCGTGATAGGTTATTAGTATTAGGTGTGTCATTTCCCCTACATTTGAATCTTTGTAATGAATGTGTTGCCATGAGATTCTATCATACTAGCTGGAATGAGATTAAATGCAAGCGTGAACTTAAATTAGGCTACTTGAGTGGAGAGTGAACCATGTAGAGTGATGAAAGTATTTAGCTACATAAGCTTACTCAGAACTTGACACTTAAACAATTAGGAAATGTATAGAAGAATAATGGATTTTCATTTAAGCCTACGTGAGGAATAAAGCCTTTACGACTCCATTAGTCATTTCATTTCCTTGTTTGTGTGATACTTCCCTAGATAATTACCTTCAGAACTTGCTTTGAATCAGTTTAAATCTACTGGACACATGCCAGAAAGAAATGATTAAGGCCTTCTTGCTTTAACCTCTGGCTTAAATGACCAACCCTTTTATTATCCCTTGCTAACCTCATTGAGCCTTTAACCTTTTGTTTCTTGAAATCATCCTATTTTAAAACCTAAAAACCCCATTAGCTTTCCCAATCATAAGTTAATAGAGTGTTAAGTGATATTATAGTATGGTTTCCTATAGGAAGTTTGAGCGAAACACTAACCATCAAACATTTGAGAGAAATGAGTGAAATCTATAAGGAAGATCCATTATGAATTTATACTTATCTTTGAGTGACGGTTTCATAGTTGGGTTTGCTTGTACGCACTAATAAAAATTAGTCATGATATATGTAGTAGCTTGACACTTGAGTTGGTCGAAGTTTGAGGGATTGTGTCGGACCCCGTTCCCAGAGCCCAACTCTCGTAGTCCTGAAGCCTTGTGCTTATAACCTTGCAGGGTCCTGAACTGTAACTCCACATTCGTGGCGAGTGCACACTATTTAAACACCAAAATCATAAGTTGACTTATTCATATAAGTTGTAGCTTTATGCCTCAAGTTCGTTTTGAGACAAGAATCAACTCAAACGAAGTTATATAACTCAAGATATGCATCAAAAACCTAAAAGAGTTTGTAACTGAAACATGCTCTCCTAACCGACCACTCACTTGCTTTAATGAAAACGTCTTTAATTTAACTCCAAATGATATCAAATTTTATGGAGAGTAAGATATATGTCTTAGGAATCTAATGGTTCAAGCCTCACCTCAATTGAAGGTCGGATGGGGGAGTTATACACAAAAGAATAGACTATGTTCATACCCAAAACCAAATTGAACATCTTTTGGCGCA
>JANZLD010000006.1:28995112-29006634 GCA_026413575.1 Erythroxylum carthagenense | reverse complement strand
AGTTCGTTTTTGCTATTGGCTTCCGCATTTTGTTTCCGATTCCGGTTGGGATCCGGTTCCCGGATCGGGTCCCAACAGATTGTCCTCTCACTCTGTCCATCTATTTGGGGATGAAATGTAGTACTGAAGTTTAACTTTGTACCCATAGCTAACTGTAAGCTCTTTCAGAATCTCTAAGTAAATATGGGATCCCCGTCCAATACAATGGACTTCGGAACCCCATGTAGTCTATGCACCTCATTTACATAGCTCTAGGCTAATTGGTCTAGTAAGTTATTCTCTCTCACTGGTAAGAAGTGGTAGCTCTGAGCTAACTGGTCTAGTGAGTTATTCTCTCTCACTGGTAAGAAGTGTGACCTACTTAGTCAATCCATCCACCATAACCCACATAGTGTCGTTTTGCCTCGGAGTCTTTGGCAATCCTATAATGAAATCTATGGTAATTCATTCCCAATACCACTCCGAAATAGGTAACGAATATAGCTTCCCAATCAGAGCCTGATGTTTAGCCTTAATCTGCTAGCATGTAAACACTTAAAAGCATACTCTGCTACTTGCTTCTTCATCCCAAGCCACCAGAAATGTTACTTCAGCGTATTATACATCTTGGTGGTACCATGATGCATAGCATAAGCAACTATATGAGCTTCCTTTAAAATTTCCTTCCCCAACTGATATTAGGCATACACAACCTTTGTTTCAGCCACAGTGTCTCATCTCTCAGTTCAAACTCAGAATCTGGTTTCATCTTCAATTTCTCAATAAGCCTCACCATATCAGGATCTTTATTCTGTATCTTTCTGATTCTGTCATATAACATTAGCCTTAGTTTCAATGTAGTAATCAATGCCTCATTTTGCTTTAGATTCAACTCTACATTTAGAGCTCTCAATTGAATTAAGCTCGATAACCTCTATAACTGAATCTGAGCTACACTACTATTCGACTTTCCACTCAATGCATCAACCACAACATTAGCTTTTCCTGGATGATTCTCAATAGTATATTCATAGTCTTTTAATAATTCTATCCATCTCCTCTGTCTCGTATTTAATTTCTTCTGACTTAACAAATACCTTAAACTTTTCTGATCAGTGTATATCTACAATGTCTCTCCATATAGATAATGTCTCCATATCTTTAAAGCAAAAACAACTACAACAAACTCTAAATCATAGACCAGATAATAATCTCATGATATCTTAATTGTATCGATGCATAGGCTATTACCTTTCCATGTTGCATCAACACACATCCCAATCCTTGATGCGAAGCATCATTGTATATTACATATCCTTCAATTCCTGATGGAATAGTTATCATCGGTGCTGTAGTCAATCGATGCTTTAACTCCTCAAAACTCTTCTAACATTTATCATTCCATCTGTAAACTACATTCTTCCGTAGAAGTTTAGTCAAAGGGGTTGAGATCAATGAGAACTCCTCGACAAAACTCCGGTAATATCTAGCTAATCCTAGGAAACTCTGGATTTCTGTTACATTTTTTTAGAGCCTCCCACTTCATTATTGCCTCTATCTTCTTCGGATCCACTTGTATGCTTTGTCCAGTCACTATGTGACCTAAAACCACTACTTGATTAAGCCAAAACTCACATTTATTGAATTTGACATATAGCTGTTTCTCCCTCATAATCTGTAAGATTACTCTCAAATGCTCAGTGTGCTCTTCTTTACTCTTTGAGTATACTAAGATGTTATCAATAAACACAATTACAAAACGATCCAGGAAGGGTTGAAATATCTTATTCATCAAAGCCATAAATGCAGCTGAGACATTAGTTAACCCAAACGACATTACTAAAACTCAAAGTGCCTATACCTACTCCTGAATTCACTTTTCAGTACATCAGCCTCTGTTATCTTCAAATGATAGTACCCAGATCTCAAGTCCAACTTAGTAACACCCGAACTCCTTGCAACAGATCAATCAAATTATCAATTCTAGGCAACGGGTACTTATTCTTCACTATTACCCTATTCAGTTACTTATAATCGATGCACAATCTCAGAGTTCCATCTTTCTTCTTCACAAATAAGACTGGAGCTCTCCATGGTGATATATGGAGTCTAATGAAACCCTTTTCCAACAACTCCTGTAACTGAGCCTTCAATTCCTTAAGTTTCACAAGTGCCATCTTATATGAAGGAATAGATATAGGAGCAAGACTTGGATCCAGATCAATCGTGAACTCTGTTTCCCAATCTGGAGGTAAACTAGATAACTTAGTAGGAAACATATCTAGGAATTCCTTAACCACAGGAATGTCCTGCACATTCTGCTCATTTCGAGTATCGATGATGTGGGCCAAATAAGCCTTACATCCCCCTTTCATCAACCTTAATACACTCACGAATGAGATCAGTCTGGCTGGCACTACTTGACTAATACCTCGAAAAATTGCTTTCGGCTGATTAGGAGATTCTAATATCACCTCTTTAGTATAGCAGTTCATGATAGCCCTATAAGCAGTGAGCCAATCCATGCCTAAGATAATATCTATCTCCCTTAACTATAGTACAATCAAGTCTAACTCCAATTCTGCCTAATCAATTCAAATCAAACACCTCTTGCAAATTTCTCCTATTATTGTAGTACTACCTATCGGTGTATTCACCTTTAATCCATGTTCCAATAGTTCTCTATCACAATGTAACCTAGATGCCAGATGCTGTGCGATAAAAGAATGTATGGATCTAGGATCTAACAATGTAAAAGCTTCATAAGTAAAAATAAGCAACACACCTGCAACGACATTTGAAGAATCTTGAGCCTCCTGTTTGCTCACTGTGTACCCTCGGCCTTAAGACTGTGGTTAGTAGCTCTGTGTCTCAATATTGACAGTAGGACTCCCAGAGCTCATCTTGCCTCTACCACGGCCTCTCTGTCTAGACCCACTAGCTCAGCTCTGCTGGACAGTTGTCTCAGTTACCACTCCTTCTCTCTTTCCAAATTGTGTTCCATACATAATGAAATAATCTCTGATCTGATGATCAGAAAAGCTGTATCTAAGGCCAGCTCCAGTTATTTTCCAGCACTCACCACTGTGCTTCTTCGTATAATGCTTATAAGTTGGTAACTGGCTTGTTACTGCACCACTTCCACTTCCAGACTGTATGAAACTACCTCTCTGTCTAGACCTCGATTGTCTTGATCTAGCCAGTGCTCAAAAAGATATGTTCTGGTGCTTTCTAAACCTTCTACTAGTTTTTACCCTGAGATTCATTAGGCCTTTTCATTCTAAACCCTTGCCCATACTTTGCTTGTCCCTCTCTCAATAGCTGCTTAATTCTAATCTAGGTAGCTCTCAACTCAGTGAAACTACTCAAGTTGGTGATTGCCAGCCTTATCCTAATCTCTATGTTTAACTCATCTTCAAATCTCCTACACTTGTATTTCTCAATAGAAATCAAATCAGTAACATATCCTATTAGTTCATTAAAGTTGATCTCATATTCAGCCATAGATACGTTGTCCTGCTTTAGATCTAGAAATTCCTTCTTCTTTCTGTCCAAGTAGATCTTGGCCATCTAATTCTCCCTGAAGACCTTCAAAAAGTCTTCTCACTTCAAGTTACAAGGCATGGTGGTACTGTTTGGAATAGGTTTCCACCATTAATAAGTTGGGCCTTGCAGTAAGAAACCTGTGTAGTCAAACTTCTTGTCCGGCTTGCAGTCCATCTGATCAAAGATCCTCTCCGTTCTCTCTAGCCATCCCTCAGCCTCTGTAGGATCTGTACTTCTGTAGAAGTCCACAACCCCCTGCTTTCGTAGTTTATCATGCCTCCTTTTCCTTCTCTTGGGAATTCTTGGAGGCATTCTCTTAGGTCGAGATACAGAAGACTCTCTATTGACTCCCACTAATTCTAGTTCAATCACCTATGGCAGATGACCTATAATAGACAATAACTTCAATTACTATCCACATTTCTCACTATATATCATGTCTAATACTCCTATATATCTCTATGAATGCCAACCATGCTCTGATACAAAGAGTTACAAGACCCTATTACCACATAGTATATACCAGGATATCCTTAGGACATTCCAGCATATAAACTATAATAATGGCATGCTAGAGCAGTCACGTCTCTAAATTAATCATGGAATCATCATTAAAAGCATAAATATCACAATATTTTAAAACCCAAAATTTCCTCATTTCATTTCATAAAATCAACTATGTACATTGTAGCTTTACAAAACATCCATGTGTGTACATTATCAAAATTAATCATATTTTACATCTCTGTACATATAACATGCTACATATATCAGGAATTATACAAAATTTTTATCTAAGTCCTTCAGTCTCAGCTGACTGTCCTTTGAGCCATGTCTTCTATCCAAAATCTGTTGGGACCCGATCCGGAGACCGGAATCCTAACCGGAAAAAACAAAAAACGAAGATGAAAGAGAATTCAAAACGAAAGTGAGGAACACAAGGCGAAAGCAAAATCATAAGCGAAACAACACATCGGATCAAATCGAATTGAAATCAATTTTCGACATCCGTGAACAAATATCGAAGAAAACGTTTGCGTTGGAAACCTTAGACTAACCTCACTCGGAAATCGGTATAAATTTTTCTTTTTCTTTTCTCTCTTTTCTCATTCCTCAATCCAAAAACATTCATATACAGTCGCTCTATCCAATGTCCAACACACGTTCATTCATATTTTTCCATATACAAATCATGCTTATATCTCAATTGAACATACAAAATTTATATAACATGTCTATGTGCAATACCATAACTCAATAGCCTCATCAAAATCTCATAATTCAATTACAATTTATACACCCTTTCATAAACCAAAGCTTTATATAGATCATAGTGGCATCATCAACTCAATCCGAGCTCTAGCGACCTAGATATCTTCAAAATACTGAATACTAGTCAGCCATTACAACACCGAGACTGAACACTACACTGAACTTCCGACCCGAAATTGAAGGTCTTAGAAGCTAAATTATAGCTCGGATCCTTCATAACATTTGTAGACCCATGTTTCTAGTTTAATTTGCAACACGAATCCGAGCCATTGGAGCTCTATAACTCCAGATATCTCCAAAATACCGAACAATGTTCAGACTTTTACAACCGATCAGCTCACTTTAATCAGGTAGATCTTTCTCTATTTAATGTCAAAACCAATCAATCTAGTATGGAAAGATAGAAAAATGTCTTAGAAATCCAAAGCTTCAAAAATCGGGTCGATCGGAGTTCTGTGCAAAAAGTTATGGCCAAAAGAAGGAAGAGGGGTCAGAGCTCGGCCAGAAAATCAAAGCTCGGCCAGAAAGGAGATCGGTCGGCCGCAAGAAGATCGGTCGGCCAACAGAGGTCGGTCGACCATCAGAGGTCGGTCGGCCAACAGAGGTCGGTCGGCCAAGAGAGGTCGGCTCAACCAAGAGAGGTCGGCTTGGCCAACAGAGGTCGGTCGGCCATCAGAGGTCGGCCAACAGAGGTCGGCCAATAGCTAATCCGACCTTCAAATTTCTAACACTCATATCTTTTGACTCCAAGCTCCAAATCAGTCGCAGTTTATTTTGTTGGAAAGATAAAAGACAGATCTAAAATTTTCAAGAGGACTCAAGAGCAAGATCAATCTTTAAAGAGGTCAAAAATGCACTCGAAGATGATCGATCGATAAACTCCTCAAAACTTTACACAGTACCTCAACTTGTAAACATCATAACTTTTGAACCAGAACTCCAAATTTGACAAACTTAGTGGCTATGGAAAGGTAAGAGAATACTATACAACTCTCATGAAGGTTACTTGATCCCATTCCATACACATCAGTCCCGAAATCGCTTCAAAACACAACACACACAATCCTATACTTAGAGCATTTTTCAAAACCAAAGCAAAATACACTTAACTTTCAAAGATCATAACTTTCAATCTCGATATCGAAAAATAGCATACGTTATGGCTACGAAAAGCTCTCAACATAAGCTACAATTTTTATTAAGATCATTTTCTCAAAATCTACCTAAATCAAAAGTCAACTCTTTACTCCCAAAAGTCAAATTTCTTAATTCTCCAAAATATAACACTTCCACTAATCATTTCTTGCTTTACAACTTCCATTTCAATCAACTAATACATTTTAACTTTCATAACTCATACAACTCTACTCAAATTTCAAAGTCATCAAAACCAATCACTTCATTTCTCATTAGTTTCCTTTAAGCACAATGACATCTATAACACAATACTTATACAAACACACTCATTTAATTCCATTTAATATTTCTAATTTCTACCAAAAGTTTGGGGTCCAACAAAATTAATCAAAACTAACAAATAAAGTTCATAAACCTAAATTATGCATTTGTTATAGATACCAAAAATGACTTCGTTTATTGATGGACAAACGATGTCGTTTAATTTTAAAAAAAGTTTAATACATTTGGCGACGATTCTTAAAAACATCATTAAATGTTGGTATAGATTCAAATTATTAGCGTCTCTTTACACATTTTCATAGGTGAAAAGTAATCTTTTGTGATGATTCTTAAAAACGTTCCAAAATGTCAATACAAATTCAAAAACATTGCAAAATGTCAATACACATTTGTGACAATTTCTTAAAATATTCACGAAATCTTTATATTTTGTACATTGTCTATTTTCCTATAATATAAAATAATATATGTAAACAAAATTATTTTGTGTTGTTAATTTGTCAAATAAATTGTTAAAATAACATTATTGTTACCTAAATTTATTTTTATACTTAAAAACATTGTCAATAATATTTAATTATATTATTAAAAATGAAATTCAATATTTAATATTTGTTTCCATTGTTTACATTATTGTAATTTATTTTTCAATTACATCGCAATACATATAATTATATATGGTAATTAATAAAATGTCATGTTCATGCCATTACCATTTTATGACGGTTATGAATATTAACACGATGTCATTTTTTTAACATGAACATTGCATAATCGAAGACGACGTCATTTTGTTTAACAAGAAACGACGTCGCTTTCTACTAGGTTATTAACACAAAAATGAACCACTCTTTCTTTTTTGGTTGGTCGTCAACATTCCTCTCCGTTCAACATCCAATAAGTATTTTCCCCTCTATTGTGGTCATCTCTTGTGTTCTGGTTGTTATTGTAGAAGAAATGTCGCTACTTGTATTGGTATTGTTCTTATTTTCTATATGCAAACCCTCCTTCTTGTGCTCTGTTTATCTATTATATATAAGAGTTTATTGTGATTATTCTGTTCTGTTTATGGTGAATGGGCTTTTGTTTGTGTTTGCATCTTTGGAAGATAGTTTGTTCTGTTTCCATGTTAGATGTGTATGTCTCAACATTTTTTACCCACTTCTATGTTTTTTTGGCATACGCCTCTTAGCTATTTGATGAAATGCATTAATGAAGGCTACTTCTGCAATCGATGTAAATGTACATATTTACATTTGATTGTACCACTTATAGTGTACAAATGTAAATGATTTTATTTGAATGTGAAATAAAGTTATGACTACACATAACACTTAAAAGTCAAATAGTCAAAACTAGAATTACGGTCAATTGTGTTTTTGTGATAGACATTACAATTAAAACTAAATATTAATAACCTATTACTCTTATTCTTAAAGATCAAATCTTTTAGCTTACTCACATTTCAGAAAATATAAATAATGCACTTACTCAAAACTAACAAGCTAATTATTAAAGATAATTTAAAGCTAAATCACAAAACTATGTAATGGAGTTGCTCAAAACTAGGAAGCTAATTTAAAGCTAAATCTACTAAACACAGTACATACACACTTAACATTCTTAACCTAAGAAAAAGTCTCACTTGATAGATCACAAAGTCAATACATTGATAGAGTGTTTGAATATTCAAATAAGAATTCTTATATTGACTTTCATAATTAACTTGTTACCATTAATTGAACGTGAAATGTTGACATGGTTACTAGTTTCTGATGGTGGAAATGAGTTCCACTAAGAGGAATGTGGCAAAATTGTCCAAGATCAAGAACAAATTAATGCAAAACAAATCCCCTCATCAAACACTAATCACCCTTTGCCTTCCATGATCGATCTTCTTCTTCAAGGTTTTTAGTATCATCCTAACTATTGCCTCTCTTTCTTCGTTATCAACATCTCATTTTTGGTTACGAAGTAATTATATGAACATTTGATTGTATATCCTATATGTTATGTTAAGCTTACTCAAATATTCAAGAGAACATAGATGGAAATGGAGGCAGTGGTGATTCAGTTGATTTGGGACAGTGGTCGATTGCAAAAACTATGTATGTTCATCGTGGCAATCATGGAGTTTATCATGTGTTCAAATTTGAATTCCTAATACCGTTTAATTTACATTTGATTGTTCTATTCTCTTTGCTCATTAGCTGAAATGCTTAGTACATGCAATTCATCTAATACCGTTGTGCATACCATTTTGAGAAATCATTCACTGTATCTTCTACAAATTTAGCTAAAGCAAAGTTGTTAGAAGAGGGTGTCAATTCACTAAACCATAAGAGTCGAAGATCCTTAACTATTTCAACTGATGGTTTGGAGACTGTAAGGAGGCTTCTTAAAAATCCAGACATTTGAAATGTAACACCCTATTCCCATTTGACATATGCAGTGCGTCTATCGAATACACATGTACATGCCTGACAGAAATGACATGTTAACAATCTCATCTTCACTATACATAACATGGCATCATAAAATAAACCATCAATCACATAATTGCTAAAGTCCAAAATTTTATCATATTATATCAAAAATACGATGTCATCTATAATTATACAACATTGTCCTATGAAAATAACCAACTCGGTACATACCAAATACTATAAAATTGAAAGAAAAAAGTATGTCCTTAATCCTAGCTTATTGACCTTTGAGCCCAATCTGACTACAACAATTGCACAAAATATGCTTCTGCGGAGTCTTAGAAGCTAGGTCGTCTCACTCTTAAATCTGAAAAACAACGGTGTAATTTTGATGAGTTTTGCGATCTCAACAGAGTAACCATCCCTGATGGTTCACTCATGTCATAAAAACATATCAATTATAATATATAATAATACAGTTCAAATCCATTTGACTATTGATACTATCACAAATAAATCATTTATTAGTTAAACTGTTCAATCATATAACGACATTCACACAACTTTGCAAATCATTCAATGATATCTATGAGACTCACTTTCATTTTTTATATTGTTATGACTGTGTGTTTTTACAGTATCTTGAATTATCAGGCTCAGTGAATCAGTCTATAACTCATTGATCACAATGAGCCATAGGCTCTAACCACATATACGGGAGCTTAAAGCTCGTATTAGTAATAGTATCAGTAGCAACATCAGTCACAACTCCTTTATATTACATGCATTGGAATGAAGTGCATGTTACAATTCAATCATCAAATTCAATCACTTTCATTTGCATGTGTTGTAACAGTACATCAGTCACAGTATCAATTATAGTAACAGTCATAGTAGCGATAGTCATCGGATTAGGTCCAGCATTCAACTTTTTAGTTGAGAATAAAAAAATCATTTAGACAGACGCATTCACATTTAATCAACACTTCCAATATTATCTTCATGCATCAAAACACCTAGGGAAAATATTATCCAGAATCTAGTACACAATCAGCATATATCAAATTCAATTAGTCATTCTCATTTACATATAAGTAACACTTCCAATGATGTTTACATGCATCGAACGCCTCAGACAATTATTGTCCAGAATTCAGTACATAATCCAGTACACATTCATCAATTTCAAATTCAGTTTAGTAATAAATAAAAAACGTCAAGGTGAGACCATCGTAGGTTGCTTACAGTATGCTCCAAACAGTTATTGCCTTGAAGTCTCGATAATGTCTGCATGTTGTCGTTCAATGTGCTCCTCTATACAGACAATACATTCATATATCACAATATCGCACAATTATGTATTCACTAATGTACATTCATGTATACTGAATATGTACAATGCATGTTCATGAAAATTTCAAGTTTCTTATCATCAATCTTGTCACAATAATCATTCGGACATCCACATTTAATTGATTAACTCAGATTTGTTTAAAGGTACACTTTTGGGTCCATTTTGCACAATTATTTTCATCAGGAAAGCGAAGGCATTTGGTAACACTTTCTTCTAAAAAATTATTCTCCTATGTCTTAAATCTCTGTTGATACTAAGATCATTCAATTTGGTTCATTATTCTATGAATTATGCTCAAAATACCACAGATTATGTACATTTGAAATTTTGCCTAATGTATGACCATGCATTCAAGTTGTACAAATCATAACTCTCAATTCTAGTATCCAAAAATTAAAAAATTTATACCAATTTAAAGCTAAGAGAATAAATTACAACTGTTATGAAGACACAATTGTCTGATTCAGCCTACATCAATACAGTTTATTCAATAACAATAGGATATGATGTCTGTCCCTAGTAGTAATACAACTTAAGCTAAGACCTAATTTCATACCAATTTTGAAAGTCTTAGAGACAAAATTAAAATTTGACTTCTTCAATAAAGTTGTAGACATATGTCGCTATTTAATCTAAATCAAGAATCAATCCATTTATAAATCTACAAATCAATATATAATCAAAATACTGAAGCATGTTCAATGAAAATTCTCCAGTTCATGACATTCCAACATATTTTCTAGCTTTCATCCTATCAATCTCTTTCAAATCAATTCAGATGGCTCTAAATTTTTATGGAGAGAAAGAAAAATGTCTTAGGAGTCTACTGGTTCAATTTTCAAGTCATTTGGAGGTCAAATGAAAAAGTTATAACTAAAAGACTTAATGTTGTTTAGTAAAAATACTCTAGTTCATAAACTACATGCAAACCATCACCTTCTTTCTCTTTCTAAAATGCAAGTTTTGTTCTTCTTCACTGAACACTGCAGATTTTTCTCTCTTCTCCCTTTATTCTTTTTAGATTTCAAACTTATATCTTCCCTAATTCTCTTCATTTCGACCCCTAATTCAGTTCAGATCATCCATAACAAATCAAAATCTATAATTACAAACAAACATCAAAAACTATATATTCTTCACGTATATTTCATATTTTTTTCCATCTTCTTTCCACGTTCATTCCATGTTTTTCTATCATCTTAATCCTACTTGAAGCACAACAACAAATCTTATGTATGAATCATCTTTTCTGCACCCCGTTCAGTTCAATATAACACTACAAATCAAATATCTAAGATTCTACATAAACATCGAAACAAATCACTATTCATGCATGCATGTTGTCATGTTTCTGCATTTTTCTAGTTAACTCCAATTTTTCTGAACTTTCCATCTTCTGCATCTTCCCACTCAATTCTTCATTCTTACTTCCTATTTTGAGCATTTCTAATCAGCCATTCATAACCTAATGTAGGGTCACTTTTTGCAAAATCATAACTCCCAATTCTGACTTCTAAACATTACAC
>JANZLD010000006.1:28984765-28995012 GCA_026413575.1 Erythroxylum carthagenense | reverse complement strand
ATCTCAAGTCCAACTTAATGAATACCTGAGCTCCCTACAACTGATTAAATAAATCATCAATTCTAGGTAATGGGTACCTGTTCTTCACTGTTACCTGATTCATTTACCTAAATCAATGAACAGTCTTACAGTTCCATGTTTCTTCACAAATGAGACTGGAGCTACCCATGGTGATGCACTAGGTCTAATGAAACCCTTTTCCAGCAACTGTCATAATCGAGCCTTCAATTCCTTTAGTTCCAAGGGTGCCATCGTACATGGAGGAATAGATATAGGAGCAGCACCTAAAATCAAATCAATTGTGAACTCTATTTCTCAATCTATAGGTAAACTAGATAACTCAGTGGGAAACACATTCAGGAATTCCCTAACCACAAGAATGTCCTGCACATTCTACTCAGTTTGAGTATTGATGACGTGGACCAAATAAGCCTCACATCCCCCTTGCATCAAACTCAATGCACTTAAGAATGAGATCAGTCTAGTTGGCACTCCTTGACGAATACCTCATAAAACTACTTTCGGCTGATTAGGAGATTCTAATATCACCACTTTAGTATAGTAGTTCATGATAGCCCTATGAGTAGTGAGCCAATCTATGCATAGGATAATATCTATCTCCCTTAATTGTAGTACAATCAAGTCTGCCTGATCAATTCGAATCAAACACCTTTTGTAGACTTTTACTATTACTATAGTACTACCTATCGGTGTACTCACTTCCAATCCATTTTCCAGTAGTTGTCTATCATAATACAATCTAGATGCCAGATGCGGTGCGAGAAACGAATGCATAGATCCAAGATCTAGCAATGCAAAATCCTCATAAGTAAACAAAGCAACATACCTACAATGACATCCGGAGAATCTTAAGTCTCCTGTTTGGTCATTGCGTACATTCGGGCCTAAGATGTGGTTGGTTGCTCTACGCCTCAGTCTTGACAGTAGGACTCCTAAAGCTCATCCTGCCTCTACCATGGCCTCTCTATCTAGAGCCACTAGCTCGGTTTTGCTGGACAGTTGTCTCAGTTACCACTCCTCCTCTCCTTTCAGACTATGTTCCATGCATAACAGAACAATCTCTAATATGATGATCAAAAGAGCCACATCTAAGGCAAGCTCTAGGCAGTTTCTAGCACTCACTATTGTGCTTCTTCCCACAATGCTCACAATTTGGTAACTGACTTGCTATTACACCTTTTCCATTACCAAACTGCATAAAACTACCTCTTTGTCTAGACCCCGACTATCTTGATCTGATGGGTAGTCGAAAAGATATGTTCTGGCGCTTATTAAACCTTCTACCAGAACTACCTTGAGATTCACTGGGCCTCTTCATTCTAGATCCTTGCCCATACTCTACTTATCCCTCTCTTAATAGCTGCTTAATTCTGATCGAGGCAGCTGTCAACTCAGTGAAACTGCTCAAGTTGGTTATTGCTAGCCTTGTCCTAATCTCCATGTTTAACCCATCTTCAAATCTCCTACACTTATCTTCCTCAGTAGGAATCAAAGTAGTAGCATATCCCTTCAGTTTATTAAACTTGACCTCATATTCAACCATAGATATATTGCCCTGCTTCAGATCCATAAATTCTTTTATCTTTTTGTCTAGGTAGATCTTGGGCATGTAGTTCTCCCTGAATACCTTTAAAAAGTCTTCCCACTTTAAGTTACAAGGCCTAGTGGTATTGGGTGGAATAGTTTTCCACCATTGGTAAGCTGGGCCTTGCAGTAAGGAAACTACATAGTCAAACTTCTTGTCCAGCTTGTGGTCTATCTAATCAAAGATCCCCTCCATTCTCACTAGCCATCCCTCAACCTCTGCAGGGTTTGTACTTTTATAGAAGTCCACAGCCCCCTGCTTTTGTAGTTTATCATACTTCCTTTCCTTTCTCTCGAGAATTCCCGAAGGCATTCTCTTAGGTCGAGATATAGAAGACTCTTTATTGGCTCCAACTGATTCTAGGTCAACTAAGTTTCCCATTTGATCACTTATAACGGATGACCTATAGCGGATGAACTATAATAGACAATAACTTCAATTACTATCTGCATTTCGTACTATATATCATATCTAATATTCCTATATATCCCTATGGATGCCAATCATACTCTGATAGCAAGAGTTACAACACCCCATTACCATAAAGTATATATAGAATATCTTGAGGACATTCCAACACATAACATATGAGAATGGAATGCTAGAACAGTCACGTCTCTAACTTAATCATGGCATCAGCATTCAAAGCGTAAATATCATAATATTTTAAAACCCAAAGTTTCCTCATTTCATTTCATAAAATCGAATATGTACATTGTAGCATTACAAAACATTGATGTGTGTACATTATCAAAACTAATTAAAGTTTACATCTCTGTATACCTAATACGCTACAAATATGAGGAATTATACAAAACTTTTATCTAAGACCTTCAATCTTAGCTGACCGACCTTGAGCCATTTCTTCTATCCAAAATCAGTGCTATCTCTCTTCTAATTTGACTTAGAAGCTATATCGTCTCTCTCGAACCTGAAATGTCAACATTGCAATTTTGGTGAGTTTTGCGAACTCAGTGAGTTAACCATCCTCGAAGGTTCACCCAAATCATATAACACGTTAACACATACAATCATATAATTCACATCATTTCATTGATCATCATATAGTATCACATAACACTTTGTTCACAATTTTCACGTTCTCATTTAACACAATTCAACAATACATTTCAATCATTCAAACATACATATTAAATGTATATACAATGCTTATGAGAATCATTTTTGATTATTATGTTGTTGTAACTGAGTGCTTATAACCATCCTGTATCCATTGTGGATACCGGGCTCATTGATAACTGTCCCTTATCTGTTAGGGATAAAGGGTTCATTATAGATAGTGAGCTTTTGGCTCTTAATCACAATTTGAGCTTTAAACTCTTTTTGGATGGCTACTCAGGTCACAACTGCCATTCTTTGTTCATTCTTTCATGTAATGAAATGTATCATATATATTCAGTCAATCAGAAATGTTCAATATTACACAATTGTATTCACTATCACAGTTTCATTCACATTTATCATCGGACCTTAGTCCGACATTCAACAGTTATGTTGAGTACATTTAGTTATGCCAAATTCACATATAAGGAGCACTTCCAATAATTCATTCATGCATCAAACACCTCAAACATTCAATGTCTGGATTCTGCACAATCACATTCACAAATTAATTCAATACAACAGTTATAACAAACAATTTATTAAGTAAGACCATCTAGGTTACTCATAGTTTGCTCCAGATAGCTATTGCCTCAAAGTACCGGCAATGTCTGGTTGTTGACGCTCTAAATGCTCCTCTATATCATGCAACATATATTTACACATATCACAAATTTGCACAATTATATAAGTACTCATTTATGCACATATGTATATATGGATTATGTATAATGCATGCTCAATGACAACCTCAGGTATGTTTCCTTTATTCACATCACATGGTTATTCATAAATCAAAACTCATATATGTCTAATTTGAACTTAGTTTTACACCTCAATAATACAAATTTATTCTAAGTTCATCACTCAATCGATCATTCCAGCTTTTTCTCAAAACAAAAATTTGGGTTAATTTTGCACAGTCATTATAAGAAGGAAAATGAAGTATTTAAGCATTACATTACCCTAAACAAAAGTTTCTATGTTTCTTAAGTTTCTAACGACACCAAGTTCACACAATTTTTTTTAGTATTCTCCAAGTTATACACAAAATACTTGAGACTGTACTCAAATTGCAACAGTAATCTGTACTCATCTTCAAGACAAAGTTAGGAACTCCTAGAGATAGAATTAAATTTTGATTCCTTAATGAAATTTGTAGCCACGTGTCTCTATTTTAATCTAAACTTAAAATAATTCTATTTAGATATTTACAGAACAAGATATGGTCAAAATGCAAATGCCTATTCAGTGAAAGCACTTAATTTAAGAAATTCTAGCACACTTCATCATTTTCATCCTAAACTCATCAATCAATCATTATCAATCCTTTCCTAATGAATTCAGATGGCCAAGAAACTCATCAATCAATCATTATCATTCTGATTTTAAGCCAATCAGAGGTTCAGATAAGAAGTTACGATGTTCAAAAGAGTGAAGTGTGTTCAAAAATGTCAAAAACAATGCACTCTCACTGTCAGGACAGTGCGTTGCCTATTGTACCTTCTCTGTCATGATCGTGCTTGTGCACAATCGTTCACTGCCAACTATCTCCCTTTTATCAATATCATGTTTTTGCACGATCATGCATTGCCTAATTTCTCCTCTCGGTCACCATCGTGCTTGTGCATGATCGTGCAACTGCTAAATAATCCTTTCTTGTCACGATCGTGCGCATTCCTCTCTTTCAATATCATGCTTATAAAAAATCGTGATAGAAGATCTTCCCCATATTTTATGAAATAGCAAATTTTTAATCACTTCTTCATCTCTTTTACTTAGTCTATTTTAACTTATGTCCTCATTATTTCCTCTTCATTCCTACTTATTTTAGCTCAACTCATTCCAACACAAATCAAAATCTATGATTGATCATAAACATAAAAAAACATATTCTATACACATATTCATCATATTTTCTGCACTTTTTCATCTTCTTTAACACCCTCATTTCATCTCTAACTATCACCTTAATCCTTCCCATTTCAAGACATCACATTACACTAGTCTTTTCTTTATCTCCTACTCACTTTAATCCATCTCTATAACGCCCAATGAGATCCACATATATAAACAATGAAAACAGAGCATAAAACACCCATTTACCTATCAAATTTTTCTGTACTCTTTTTACAACGTCATAATGATCTTTCTATCTTAAAAATCATCTCAACAATATCTTATGAAATATTGTTCATCAAATATGCAAAAGCAAGACGTGGACATACCCAAGTTTCTTATTCACGTTTTAACAAATAAACAACCTCATTTTATAAACATTTAACTGCTAACTATCATGATGTATGTTTCACTCTACATAACATGAAGAACCATACGATATTTACTTGTTTAAAACTCCAAACTCTTCAAAATAACGTGAACCCTAGCTTTCTATGATACACGATCATCAACAGTCAAAGGTTATAAGGTTAGGTCTTTTAGTGGTAGTGACGAGATAACAAAATGAAAGTAGGAAGAAAGGTGAGAGCAAAGCTTGCAATGAGAGGGTGAGAAAATGAGTATCGTAGATGAAGAAGATGAAGAATGAAATGAAGAGAAATAAACAAGAGGTGAAAACAAATGGACATAGTGAAAGACAAATAAAAGTAAAGATGGTCTTTCACTTTAGGAGAGTTTTGTGGGTTATAACATATGGTGTAGCAAGGAACACTTGTCACTTGCCACATGTCACTTTCTTATAGTCTCTCCTTGCTTTTTTATTTAACTAGTCCATTTGTCTCCAAATTATGCTCCTATTATCTCCTAATTTTTAGTATCATTTTCTCAACAAACCCTAATACCATTAGCCATTTATTTCAGTTTCCATTTGACACCTATTTCTACTACCATAAATCATTTGTCTTGCCACTTGGAGTTTTTCCTAGTCCAAAAATACTCAAAATTTTAGAAACTTCCTAAATTTCACCAAAAATTCCAAATTAATTATTATAATTTCCAAATCAATTTTTAAGACATATAATCCACAAATATCAATAAAATCACATTTATAAGTCAATTATACATAGAAAATGTCAATAAATGCATGTACAATCATTTTAATGTGTGCAATGAGTAATAATCACATTTGTGTGTATGCTATATTATGTATAAGCATGAAATGCACTTTCTAACTTCTCAATAAACTCTCAAGTACACTATTCTAGGGTTCTAACTCTTAACATGAGATAACATGATGTTACAATTCTCCCCCTTTAAGAAATTTTGTCCATGAAATTCTTATCTAATTGTTCGAATATGTAGGGATATTGTCTCCTCATGTGCTCCTTCGTTTCCCAAGTTGCTTCCTCATTTAAGTGATTCTTCCAAAGGACTTTCACCAGTGGAATTACTTGATTTCTCAACTATTTTGTTTGATATTCCATTATCTTAATTGGCTCCTCAACATAACTCAGATTACGGGGAACTTCAATCTTTTGACCCAGTAACACATGCATTGGATCAAATCGGTATCTTCTAAGCATACTCACATGAAATACATTGTGTAACTGGGACATCTCATTCAGTAAAGTTAACTTGTATCATAATGGTCCTATCCTTTCAATGAGCTCATAAGGACTAATGTACCTAGGACTTAACTTTTCATTTTTACCGAATCTCAGCACTCCTCGCTATGGCGATACTCTCGAAAATGCTCTATTTCCTACACTATATTTCACATCCCTTCGGTGCTGGTCTACAAAGCTCTTCTGTCTATCTTGAACTACTTTAATTCGACTTCAGATTAGTTTCACCTTATCCACAGCATCTTGTATCAATTATAGGCCTTTAATCATTCTCAAGCCCTCTTCATCCTAATATAGAGGTGATCAACATTTTCTGCCATACAATGCCTCATATGGTGCCATTCCGATACTACTGTGATAGTGGTTATTATAAGCAAACTCAATCAATGCAACATACTGATCCCATGCTCCTTAAAACTCCAATACACATGCCTTAAGCATATCTTTAACAGTCTTGATTGTCCTCTCACTCTATCCATCTGTTTGAGGATGAAATGTAGTACTGAAGTTTAACTTTGTACCCATAGCTGACTGTAAGCTTTTCCAAAATCTCGAAGTAAATCTGGGATCCCTATCTGATACAATGGACATTAGAACCCTATATAGTCTAACCACCTCATTTACATACCTCCGGGATAACTGGTCTAGTGAGTTATTCTCTCTTACTAGTAAGAAATGGGCTAACATAGTCAATTGGTCCATCACAACCCATGTAGCATCACTTTGCCTCGAAGTCTTTGGTAATCCCATAATGAAATCTATGGTAATTCATTCCCATTTTCACTCCGAAATAGGTAACAAATGTGGCCTCCTAAACAGAGCCTGATGCTCAGCCTTAAACTATTGGCATGTTAAACATTTAAAAGCATACTCCGCTACTTGTTCCTTCATCCCAGGCTACTAGAAATGTTGCTTCAGTGTGTTATACATCTTGATAGTACCAGGATGTATAGCATAAGCGGCTACATAAGCTTCCTCTAGAATTTCCTTTCTCAATTCATCCACAATAGACACACACACAGCCTTTGTTTAAGCCATAGTGTCTCATCTCTCAGTTCAAACTCAGAATCTGGTTTCATCTTCAGATTCTCAATAAGCTTCACCCTATTGGGATCTTTATTCTGTACCTTTTTTATTCTGTCATGTAACATTGCTCTCGTCTCAATGTGGTAATCAATGCCTCATTCCGCTTTATATTCAACTTCATATTTAGAGCTCTTAATTGAACCAAGCTTGGTAACCTCGATAACTGAATATGAGCTATGCTACTATTTTACTTTCTACTCAATGCATCGGCTACCATATTAGCTTTTCTTGGATGATCCTCAATAGTACAGTCATAGTCTTTCAATAACTTTATCCATCTCCTCTGTCTCATATTTAATTTCTTTTGGCTTCATATATACCTTAAACTCTTATGATCGATGTATATCTGGAATGTCTCTCTATACAGATAGTGTCTCCATATCTTTAAAGCAAAAACAACTATAGCAAGCTCTAAATCATGTATCAGATAATTAATCTCGTGAGACCTTAATTCTCTTGATGCATAGGCTATCACCTTGCCATATTGCATCAACACAGATTATAATCCTTGATGCGAAGCATCACTGTATACTACATATCCTCCAGTTCCCAATGGAATAATTAGCACCAGTGCTGTAGTCAACTGATGCTTCAACTCCATAAAACTATTCTAACATTCATCATTTCATCTGTAAACTACATTCTTCCTCAGAATTTTATTCAAAGGGGATAAGATCAATGAGAACCCCTCGATAAACCTCCAGTAATATCTAGCTAATCCTACGAAACTCTGAATTTCTGTTACTTTCCTCAGAGCCTCCCACTTCATTACTGCCTCTATCTTCTGCGGATCTACTTGTATGCCTTGTCTAGTTATTAAGTGACCAAAAAACACTACTTTATTTAGCCAAAACTCACATTTACTGAATTTGGAATATAGTTATTTCTCCCTTATAATCTGTAAGATTACTCTCAATTGCTCAGCATGCTCTTCTCTTCTCTTTGAGTATACTAAGATGTCATCGATAAACACAATTACAAAACCATCTAGGTAAGGGTAAAATACATTATTCATAAAAGCCATAAATGCAGCTGGGGCAATAGTTAACCCAAATGACATTACTAGAAACTCAAAGTGCCCATACCTGCTCTGGAATGCACTTTTGGTACATCAGCCTCTGCTATCTTCAACTGATAGTACCCAAATCTCAAGTCCAACTTAGTGAACACTCGAGCTCCTTGCAACTGATCAAGTAAATCATCAATTCTAGGCAACAGGTACTTGTTCTTCATTTTTACCTGATTCAGTTTCTTATAATCGATGCACAGTCTCAAAGTTTCATCTTTCTTCTTCACAAATAAAACTAGAGCTCCCCATGATGATACACTGGGTCTAATGAAACCCTTTTTTTGGCAACTCCTATAATTGAGCCTTCAATTCCTTTAGCTCCATAGGTGCCATCATATATGGAGGATGGATATAGGAGCAGCACCTAGAACTAGATCAATCATGAACTCTGTTTCTTAATCTAGAGGTAAACTAGATAACTCAGTGGAAAACACATCCAGGAATTCCCTAACCACAGAAATGTCCTACACATTCTGCTCAGTTCGAGTATCGATGAAGTAGGTGAAATAAGCCTCACATGCCCCATGCATCAACCTCAATGCACTCACGAATGAGATCAGTCTGGCTGACACTACTTGACTAATATCTCGGAAAACTGCTTTTAGCTGACCAAGAGATTCTAATATCACCTCCTTAGTATAACAGTTCATGATAGCCCTATGAGCAGTGAGTCAATCCATGTGTAGGATAATATCTATCTCCTTTAATTATAGTACAATCAAGTCTACCTCCAATTCTGGTTGACCAATTCGAATCAAGCATTTATTGCAGACTTATGCTATTATTGTAGTACTACCTATCGGTGTACTCACCTCTAATATATGATCCAACAGTTCTCTATCACAATGTAACTTAGATGTCAGATGCGGTGCGATAAAATAATGTATAGATCCAGGATCTAGCAATGCAAAAGCTTCATAAGTAAAAATAAGCAACACAACTGCAATGACATTTAAAGAATCCTATGCCTCCTATCTGGTCATCACATACACTCGGGACTGAGATGGCGGTTGGTTGCTCTACACCTTAGTCTTGACAACAGAATTCCCAGAGCTTATCTTGCCTGTACCACGACCTCTCTATCCAGACCCACTAGCTCAGCTCAGATAGACAATTGTTTCAGTTACTTCTCCTCCTCTCCTTCCAGACTATGTTCCATACATAATGGTATAATCTCTAATTTGATGATCAAAAGAGTCATATCTAAGGCAAGCTCCAGTAAGTTTCTAGCACTAACTACTGTGTTTCTTCTCACAATGCTCACAATTTGGTAATTGACTCGCCATTGCTCCTCTTTCACTACCAAACTGTATAAAACTACCTCTTTGTCAAAACCTCGACTTTCTTAATTTAGCCGATGGTCGAAAAGATTTGTGATGACACTTATTAAACGTTTTGCTAGAACTACCCTGAGATTCATTGGGCCTCTTCATTCTAGACCTTTGCCTATACTTTGCCTATTCCTCTCTTAATAGCTGCCCAATTCTGATCGAGGCAACTCTCAACTCAGTCAAACTACTCAAGTTGGTGATTGCCAGCCTTATCCTAATCTCCATGTTCAACCCATATTCAAATCTCCTACACTTGTCTTCCTCAGTAAGAATCAAAGCAGTAGCATATCCCATCAGTTCATTAAACTTGATCTCATATTTAACCACAGATATATAGCCCTGCTTCAGATCCAAAAATTATCTCATCTTTCTGTCCAGGTAGATCTTGGGCATGTAGTTATCCCTAAACATGTTCAGAAAGTCTTCCCACTTCAAGTTACAAGGCCTGATGGTACTGCCTAGAACAGTTTTCCACCAATGGTAAGATGGGCTTTGCAGTAAGGAAACTG
>JANZLD010000006.1:28907913-28927588 GCA_026413575.1 Erythroxylum carthagenense | reverse complement strand
TTAAATGATACTCTTCTCATTTGTTTTAAGATGGTTATATGAAAAGACCAATAACCTAAAATGACATGTCAATTTCTGTTTTAGTGATGAAAGAAGGAAGATCATCTATCAAATACACCTCTTTCATCTTTAATGAAATGAATGCTAGAAAGGTTACATTACATGCCATCATTAAAAGACAACAATTAAACCATTTAATGGTAAGATCATCACTCCATTTAATGATAATAAAGCATGATAAAAACCATCTTTATTTAGCAATTCAATGATAAATGTGCAGCTACACATTCAACCCTAATAAAACTGAAATTGCACCTTCCATTTCATTAAGAATTTTGTTTTAATTTAATTAATCTAGTTAATCCAATTAAATCAAAGTCTAGCCTATTTCTAAATGTTCATTTGGGCTTCTAATTAACCATTAATTAATGTAAGCCCAACATTCAATCATGGGCTTTAAAATCTCCATTTATATTTCTTACTTTGCTTGATAGCCTTCCTTAAAGCCAAATGGGAAATCTTATCGAACTTAGATAATTCAAGCACCAATAAGCCTATAATTAATTTAATCTCATTAGAATTAATTCTAGCTTATTAACTAAATGTCATTCCACTAAAGACAATTAGTTGAAATCTTTAATTACTAAATACTATGAGAACACATATTTCAAATAAGATGTCCAATTGCAAACCCTATTATGAACCTTATTATAGTCATCCGTATAATAAAGGGTAAAATTATCAATTTTGCCCTTATATTAGTTTTTCCTTCTAGATCTCCTGTTTTACTCTATATGGTGATTAACGCACAAGATCTCATCTTAGTGTTAAGACTTGATAGGTAGCTAGTCCATCAAGCTTCTGGCGCCAATTTAATTACCAATCTCCATAAAACATCTAGAAGTAATGATATCACTATAAACTCTTTATTTGAGTAAATGTTCCCTGATACATGTTTCAATTAATAATGCCAACATGCAGACACTGGATTAATACTCTATAAAAATCCATTCCGATCATATCAAGAATTATAATGAAACATATATGAGTTCACCACTCATCAAGATTGTGGTCCAAATAAACAAATGCTAAAATGTATGTTTTAAGAGTAAAGTAACGACCTACTTTATCATTGAAAACATACTTGATTCTAGATTTATTTAATAATGCCATTATCGATAGTCGACTACTATTATGATATGAAACTCATCATTTCCTTGAAGTAAGCTCCTTTGCTTACATGGAGATAAATCGTAACACCATAGTCTAAACCATAATCAAGCGACCAACTAGATTGTTCAACTGTAAATCAATTAATTTAGAATATAATAATATACATGTTTTCCATACATCTTTATGTATATGTATATTATTAACAACAGAATCTTGGTTCCTTATGACTAGTTATATTATGCTTATACAAATAAAACCAAACTTTTTTGTTTTAATAATAATAAATATTTTCATTATATACACTTGCTTTCTACATATAATAATAAACTTTAAGTTACATGTAAATACACTTGCTGTAACTAGAAGAAGATTAAGTTACATGTAAATACACTTGCTTTCTAGGGCACTATATATACATAACTTCAACATCTATGCTCTTCTTGTAATGGAACCGATACTGTGTGAGTATATTAGAGCTCTCTAAATTTCGGAAATCGTTGTAATGTTGTAATAGTTTATGTTATTGTTTAATATATTTTCATTCATAAAAAAAATGATCCACTATTACCTTGCTTTGCTTTGTTACCTTGTTGATTCCTTTAGATAATTGTTTGTAAAGTTTAATGAATAATCCAGTTTCCATAACAGCTAGTTTCCATGAGCTACAGCTACTTTTGTACCCCTCTGTCTAGATTGTAAGGCTTTTAAGCTCCCAATTTTTTTAGAAATAAATCTATTTAACTTAAAAATGAATAACTTGCCCATAAATAGTTAGTTAGAAATTGATTGGTAACGTTTTTGTTTTAATTTTATGAATCTTTTCACCTCTCCTTTCTTCTCTTCTTTAATATGAGATTTGACCCACATTTAATGTGTGATGTCATAATCTAGCCTTCTCAAACTTTTATCTACTTATTAAATCTTATAGACACTTGATTTTATACCATAACTTTTTATTTTAACTTTTTTAAAAAAACTAAAATAAATAATCATATTTTAAATAAATGTATGTTTATTTAATTATATTTTTGTTTCATGATCTTTTTTATTAGTTGTGATTATGTTTTATCATTATTTATTATCAAATTTCTAATTATTTTATTTGAATATAATTACTTCTAATTGGGATTGATTGATTTTAATCAAGCATAATTATATTTAATTTGAATTTTTAAATTATTATTTCTATCAATTTTAGATTAATTATTTTTTATATTTTTAATTAGTTATGTAAAAAAAGATAAGAAATCAAAAAAAGAATAAAAATAAAAAGGAAATAAAGCTTTAAAAAGAAAGTGGGTGAGAGGGCCATGGTATAACGATTTAGAGAGTACTCTAAAAAAACAAGATAAGAAAAAACACATGAAAATTGAAAGGAAAAGAGAACAAAGAAGAGGATAAAAAAAAGTCTAACCATGATTAGGAGTGAGATTTCCATGAATGAGGACTAAGAATGGCAATTTTGGCCTAGTTCAACCTAAGTTGATTGGATTTCAAATTGAATTCATGTCTTGGGAGCTGACTTACAATGCCTGATTGCCCAAAATCACTCTTTTAAAATGATGTTATTTTTTTTACTACTTAAAATAACATAGTTTTGATTTGTAGATTAAAAAAACTATAAAACAAAATGAAATAATTTTGGGGTGACCTAGTCAAGTTTGAGCTTAAGCTTGGGGTAGCTCGAGTTTAACTAAACTTTTGGTCAAGCTTAAGATGAATTTAAGAAAGGAGAGCATGGGTTGAATTGATCATAGGTTCTGCCCAACCTATTGCTATCCTTAGTGAGGACATTGACATAGGAGAGACAAACTAGGAGTTAGAAGAGAATTGAAAAAATCATAGAAGCACAAATAAATGAATGAATAGATGGGGACTATGGTTATTGTAAGTGGTTGAATGTAGAACCATGAAAGGAGTAAAAGGATCAATAATGAATTGAATAAAAGGGCTACAAAAAAAAGGAAATAAGAGAGGAGTAGTGCAAGTGATAAGTAAAAAAATAAAAGGCCCAAACTAAACAACTATAGGAATAGAGAAAGTACATTCTATAAAAGAGAAAATAAGGATAGAACCAGAATACATTATATAAAAAAAAGATCCATTTAAGAATTCTTCAACAATGATAAGACAGTTCGAGTTAAGGACATTTTCCTAGACTTTCTCAAAAGATTTAAGTTGTATAATTTTAAAGAAACATATTATGATGGTGACATCCAAGTGATATCAACCAATTACTATCATTTTCATCAAAATTTCCCATCTCATCTGTTTTAACAATCTTCTCTAAAAAAAATAATTTTCATCAATTAATTCTTGGCCAAAATTTTTGTAGTATCATGATATTTTCTTACTAACACTTAACATATATCAAAAGAAGAAGAGAACAATCAAATGCATATTCATTCCCTTGATCATTTTTTAATATAAAAGATGAAGTGTAAAATAAGTAATAAAAAGCATATCAAATCTAAATAAAACTCAAACACTTGGATACAAGATAAAAAAGATAATAAAAATGTTATGTCATATCGTAAGGATCATTACCTTATAATCTAGGTATAACCAATACAACTAACCCACTAAGAATATAAGTGTGTCAATGTTATTTTTTATACATGAGGCCTAAGACATGGTCGTGTGCTAGGACGTATTTTTATTTGGTAAGAATATGACTTAGAACACAAGAAAAGACTTTTTATAAGATGATTTAGAAATAAAAGAGTTAGTCTATGACATAGGCATGAATTAGATCGTGTTTCTCTTACACGATCTTGAATATTAGTGTGTCTACAATTATGTATCTTTTTGAAATTTTAACAGGAACGTATAGGCCATAGCCTGGCTATGTCAGAGCTCGTGTTCCTAGAAACAGACTTGGATGATAAATGACTTTTATGTTTCATATAATGCATCTACTATAACACTTTTCCTTGTTGTATTTCTTTAAAAAAATCACTTGACAAAACTTTAGTCATGATATCATCCACTTACTACTTAGAATAATAATGTTATAGCTTTATTTATCCCTCCTAAGCTTTTCTTATCACAAGAGATTGCATTGTTTTCCTACGTTAAATTTAATTTTGAAAGGTCTATAGCTAACTTTTTATTAATGTAAAGAGAAGAACTTCTTTCATTTTTAACTAAGATCATCTAATAATTTTCTCAACCATAGATAGTGGTTTGAAACATAAGTAATTGCAACTTCCTCTGCTTTAGATAAGGGTTGAAAAAAATTCTTACTCTTTTTAATATTAGGGGAATGGGTTTATCCTTTTCATATTGAACATATTAGGAATAGACTCTTCATATGTTGATTGACCAATGAAATCATAATATTTAACTTATTCAATCTCCATGATAAGAAAGTAATGTACTTCCCTAATATCAGACATCTCAAATCTAACTTCAACCTTCTATTTGAATGAAGCCATATGCTCTTTAGGATATCTAAAGACTAACAAATCATCAACATATAAAGAAAAAATTAGTTTCATTGATTTGGTCCCAATAAAAAGGGTAGAATAGTTTCATTTTCAGTTCTTTTAAGCATTTGCTTAATAAGAAAATCATCAATCATACTATACCAAACTATAGGACCTTATTTTAACCTATTAAAAGATCTATATAGTAAGTATAACTCTTTTTCTCTACAAAATTGAGTTAATTCTTTAAGTTTCTCGACATATTTTTCTTTTATGATGTCCTTTAAGAATCCTAACTTGGTGTCAAGATGATACAACTTCTACCTATGTTTCCTTGATGATACAACTAGTGCAAAAAATTTAAAATATTCAATTCCATAATGTTGGAGATAACTTTTAGTAATTATCCTTGACTTAACCTCATTAATTTGATCCATCATGAGTAACCTTGGTTATGAAAACCCATTTGACTCTAAACACCTTTTGATTAGAACGTTTTCCACCAAAGATCACGTTTCATTCTTGTTTATTATGGAAATATTCTTTTCCATAGTTGTAAACCCTTCCTTCTTGGATGTTTCTTTAATGAATGTAGTTGGTTAAACATCTAAAAAATGTGCTCATTTTTCAATCAAGATCTTTATTCCCCTCACTAAAATCTTACTGTCATGCTTATCTTAGGTATCACCTTTTAGCAACTTTTTCTATTTTAGTTTTTACAACTTCATCATTTATAACATCTGTACTCACTTAAATCTTCTTTGTTGAAATAATGAAGACTCTTTAATAGTTTCTTGTGCTTTTATGCCCCAAAAGCATCCCAAGTTCACTTTTGTTATCAAGCTTCCCCCCTTTGACCTCTGGAATATGAATACAGCATAAATTAGGAAAACAAATTAAGTTTTTAACATAATGTAAGTTAGAAAACCATCCCTCATATGGTTGTTTACCTTATAGTCCTTTGAAAGGTTACATTTTTAGTATATACATTAAGGTATTCACTCATTCAGTATAAAACTTCTTCAGTATTGCTTATTTAGTTATTATGTTCCTTGTAATTTCCATGATGCTTGTTTTCTTTAATGCATCCCTTACTAATAGGAATGATAAGATTTAACATCAATATGATAGGACCTAAGACTATTCTATTAGAAAACATGTTAATCCATAAAAACAAACATAAAAATTCACGAAAGAAGGATATGAATCACCATACCTTAAAAGAATATGGAATTAGGAGTGATATGATCCTAAGGTTTTAATCAACACTAGCAAAATAGTTAAGATCAAAGTTTTTAGAGAACCTTAAGCAAGAGCATTCTAAAATATGGAAGAAAAAATCTCCAATAGTTTTGAATAATTAATAATAATTTAAAAACTATCAATTTCAAGTATACTTAAGCCTCTTTTAATTAAAAAAAACCCTTAAACTATAGTGTAAAAAGGAAATAAACACTCAAAATAATAAACCTTATCTCAAAATAAAAAACATTATTTTATGGGAATACGATGATGCCTACCTTGAGCAACAACTAGCACCAATTTTGTTATGGAAAAAACTATAAAAACTAATGAGTTGACACCAATTATATTTTTTTAGAAAATAAAGGATTTTCCATTAAAATGGTTGTCAAATTTAGGTATACATCTAAGAAGTTTAATTATTGTTAATACTACAAATATAACAATTAACTTTACTCACACTACAACCAATAGAATACTATGAGTTATGTACATGAAATAAATTCTAAAAACATTACAATTAGAAAAGTTACAAGGCAATATATGTAAGGTATGAAATTCTCCTTCTTTATTGGAAGACTATAACAGAAGCCAATTCAAATAGGATCATGTTACTTAAACATCCTCCCTTTTGTAATTAGCTTTATCTTCTACCAGATTGTTCTTAGTTAGCACTTTGGACCACATCCCTACTTCATAGCCCCGTATAGTGAAGGTTTACGTAGTAGATATTTCATTTAATCCCTAAAATCTTACACATGTCAATAATTTCCATATTCTAAATAGGGATTTCATCCATCTAAAGTGAATGTAAATGAGGCTCTTTTTTTGTTTTCTTTTAGAAATTACATCTGTTTCTCATAGTTAGGCTTAATTTTGATTCTTTACTGTGAGCCAGAATGATCTCTCTGATCCAATGTATTGTCCTATCTACTAGAACCTTGATATTTAGCTCAAGTGTTAAGCTACAAGATATATTATGCAATCTATAGTTATGTTCCCTCCAAATGGAGTAGATACTGCAAATGAAAGTTATCTTGAATATTATACAATCCTGCTTAAGTGTTTCAACCGTCTTTCTAGTCGAGTCAAGCAATTTGGTCCATTTCCTTGGAGCTCATATACTTGAAGTAGGTGCTAGATTCTAGTCGAAGTAATTTTGGAATAACCACACTAAATTATAGATGTTCTCTAGTTTCTGGTTGGCTTTTGCATAGTAAGCATAAGTAGTCAGTGCTTCTAAAACATTTGCCTATGGTTCTCAATCTTCTTTGTTTCCTACTAGCCAACTAATAAATGAGGTTTTAGACTTAAAGGAGTTTTTCTTTAAACCAATCTACCTTAGGGGAGTGAAGTCTGAATATTTAATATCAAGAAGCATTTGAGAATATTTTAGAGCTATTTTCAATCCAAATTAGCTTATCTAGCCTCTATTAGTTGGTTTTATATTGGGGAATTAGATCAAGTAGGATAAATGCACCTTTGAAGTTACTACTCCATCTACTATTCTGAATGATAGTTTCCATTCTTACCTTCTTGGGGATTCTGGTAGTGAGGAAGCTAAGCTCCTATCTTTTGTAAAGAGGGCTATGAATTGTCCAATTGTTGAATTGAAACTAAGAGTGTTTGTCATTCCCAATACTGACTTGGATGTTAGGATAGATTTGTTTCCTGAGTCTTATAATTTGGATTATGCTTCAAGAGTGCCCTCTGTTAATTTTGATATGCTAAAAGTTAGAATCATTGATATAATATTCATTGATCCATTTAGACCATAGTTATTCTTTATCAGTTAGAATCTTCGAAATCCTTTTAATGAGTAATACAATTTTTTTCAAAAATTTAATGATTAATATGTTTTGCATAACTTTGATAGGGTTATTTTGAAGTCTCATTCTTTCTTTGGTAAGCATGATTAATTCCATTTAACTTTTGCCCTTTGATGTCCTTATCCTTCCTATCCCATAGGAAATTCTTGATACATTTGTCAATTTTTCTAGTTTATTTTGTAGGCATACAAAGATGAATAGAACATTATACACTTAGGTTCTTAAGTGCAAGAGAAATTAGATGGAGTCTTGCAGTAGTAGATAGAAACCTATTTTGCCAGCTTTTGATTTTGTCTTTAAACTTCTCTAAGAGAGGGAAACATTCCATGTATCTTGACTTCTAAGTGGTTATTAGGATCCTAAGGTACTTAAATACGGTATGGTAGATTGCTATCCCTTTTATATTACTTAGCAAATCTATGTTCTGAATATCAAAAGATACATACAAGTAGCTCTTGTTCAAATTTATCCTCATACCTGACAAACTTTGAGAATTTATTGAGAATTCTCATTAATAACCTGACTAAATAGAAATGTACTCCATAGAAGACTATTACTTTATATACAAATGCTAGATGGTTTATCCTTAAGGCCACACTTTTGTGTTGAAAAACAAACCTAAAATCCCTATTTGTGTAGTGAATAATCATCTTGTTTAGCACCTTTATCACCAAGGTAAATACATCAGGGGAAGGGGATTCCTTTGTCTAATACCATTAGTTACTCTAAATATTTTGGTAAGGTTACCATTTATTAAGGTATTATAAGAAGTAGAGAATATATATATGTTAATCAGTCTGTAAATAAGGTTGGAAAGTTAAACACCCTTAAACATTCTAGGATAAGACCATAATTGATAATGTCAAAGGCTTTGAAAAGGCCAATCTTTAAGGCACAACTTCTAATATGCTTTTTATTGTTATAGTCTTTTATGAGCTCCTATACAAGTAGTATATTGTTGCTAGTTAATCTACCTTATATAAAGGCTCCTTATAAGGGATTTATGAGATGTTTTAGAGAAAGTTTGAGTCAGTTAGAAATTATCTTAGATATGATTTTATAGCTTGTATTATAGTATGAGATTAGCTTAAAATCATTTAAAAAGCTAGGTCTCTTTTTAGGAATAATACATATATAAGTCTTGTTCATTTCCCTTGATATTTTAGAACTATATGATAACTCCTCCATAACCTTAATAAGTAGATGACCTATTATACTCCAATTACTTTGAAAAAAATGAGCTCTATATTGATTGGGGCTTAGAGACTTGTTAGGATCTAAGTTATATAGAGTTTCCATAATCTCTTGATTAGAAACATGTTTGATTAGGAATTCTTTCATGTCATGAGTAATCTTTTCATTGTTAAGCTTATCCAGGTTATAGCTTTTATGTTCTTCGCCAATATTAGAACCCAATTTCTTGAAATATTCCAAAGTTAGCTCCTCGATTCTCCCTAATTTTGTATATATGTTACCATCATCATCCATGAGCATGGATATTTTATTTCTATTTCTTATCACAAGGAATGCATTATGGAAGATTTGAGAATTATTGTCATCGTCCTTAATCCATGTAACCTTGGATTTCTACTTTAGTAAAAAGTTGTAGGAGGTTAATGTAGAGCTATACCATTTAAGCAACTCGTGGCTAGTAGGATCAACATATAGATTATCCTGAGCTTTTTTGAGATTGTCTCTGATCATTTTAAGGTATTGAGTATTATTCAATTTATGTAACTTATTTAGTCCCTCCTTTACTAAGCTTAACTTCCTTATTAGTTGAAACACTTTACAACCACACACCTCACAATTCCTACTAGCCCTTAGTATTTCTTTAAAGTCTTCTCTATTAGTTAGAAAGTTGAAAAATATAAAAGGAGACCTTGAGATTGAACTTGAAATTAGATTTTGAACTTCTATCATGGAATGATTTGAACAGATTAAAGTTTTAAAATTTGAAAAGGATTTTGGAAATTGATCTAGTTAATCTTAATTAACCAGGTCTCTATACAGCTTCTTCCTTAAATATTAATCCCCCTGTTGTTTATTATCCTATATGTGTAAGTTCCTTGTAAGCCACAAATCCACAACTTCTAATTGGTGCACCACATGCTTTAGTTTCTTACTTATACTTCTCAGCTTAAGCAGTACCCTTCAACTTCATTAGGAGAAAAACACAATTTAAATCATCAACTAATAGCTTAGGTTTTGATAATAAGGATTGAATACTCCTGACATCCTCCTATAGGTTATGCTTTAAAATTGATGATTAGCGTCTTATATGATAGTTAATTCAAACATATTTTATATTCCTTTAATGTAACATGCTAAATGCATCAACCAATCAGTGGATTTTAGGATAGTAACTTTGACTTTATCAATGTTACAAGCTAAAATAATTCTTCCATTTAAATGGTGAATATGATCGTAATGTATTTCTGACCTAAAAAACTAAGACAATTCTTCAACTGCTTAACCTTCATTTTAGTTTCCAACAAAGCCATAATCAAGGTTTTTTTTCCATAAATATGTCCTTGATCGTTTGGTTTGAAGAGGATTATTCATTCCTCTTACATTCTATACCAAAATAGAAGATTGCCAAAATTAAGTCAGTGTAATTCAAGGTGATTTCCCCTTGTATTCTCTCCTTTTCTCCTACCTAATTTCCTTCTTCAGGAAAGTCTTAGTTCTTCCAAAACATTCTTAGAGCTTATAGCCAATTCCTAATTTAGGGGGATCATAATAAAAATATTACATTCTTGAGCTAAACTTGGTGTAACCTCCTTATTAGCTTCAATAGATGATTCAATAGAAACCATATCTGAAACATGTTTTTCCACCTTATCCTTTTCTTTATCAATATTTAGGAGTTCAACAAAAGGCCTATATTAAGCCTCTTCCTTATAGGTTCTCAAACTTTGTTAGATATCTTAGGTTTCCCTATATACAAAAACCTAAATTTATAGTTAACAAGTTCTCCACTTTCGTTTGGTTTCATAATAGATAAAGCCTTAGGCTATTCCATACCATTATTCACTTCAACATATATATATACATATCATAGTCTATCCATCCTAGCTATTTTGAAATCTAAACATATTGGTTTCCCCAGTAAGCTAGCTAGGTAGTTCAACCCCTCCATATTCCAATATTTTAGAGGGAAATTATTAAAGTTAATCCATATGGTAAAAGCTTCAATTCTGCTTCTTTATATCTCTATGCTAGGCTTCCATATTTGAAGAAACATTGGCTATCGTTCAATATTCCATAATCTTTACTCTAAAATCTCCTGAAGATATTCCTTTACTTTGAACTTAAAAATGAAGGTGTCTTCCTTTGTGAGTAAGGATTTGTATAGGCCCTTATTCCCTCATTTTTTCATAGCCCAATCTTGAACCTATAGAAAAGCAATTCTTTTCCTATGAAGACTTGCATAAGGGAGTAACTATTTCTTCCAGCTTAGCTTATTGGTAAAATGTGAGCCCTACACCCTAGAAAAGACTAATGCTAGTTATAAATATAAGTCCAACGTTGGTTTCTTTATTACTTTAACAACAGTGCAAGATTAGTGTTGATTATCTCTTAATTTTAATTCTAGCTACGTTTTATAACTGTGATTCTTCAGCTTCTCCTTCAATTGGATCATCATGATAGGTCTAATTTCAACCTTTAGAAGTAGCAAACCCTTACTCCTTATGTAGAGATTCATCATTAGGCCGTTGAGGTCTTCTTTGATCTTTGTTTACGTACTTTGTGTCAATAGTCCTCTGATGTCTTTCAAGGGATCTCTAGAAGGCTTCAAAGCTTAAGTGGTAGATGTTTGATTCCCATTATCTTACCTCTTATCGAAAGGATTTGCCTCAAATTGGCATCTTCCTCTATAAAATCAAAAGGAGATAAATTAGCAATATTGAAAGTAGTATAGACACTATACACAACTAGCTAGGCGATGTTATAAGTGATGTTATTCCCTCTTTTCACGACTTGAAACAATCCATCTCCTCTTAGCTATAACTTAGATTTTCATTAGTTTAGAAACCTTTCTTTTTATAAGTTGACCAAACCCAATCTCTATATTCAAATATCACTTCCTTCTTTCCCTTTTTAGCTTACTTAATATATTATCGAGACATCCTCTTGTTGTTCAGCCTTGCCTTCTTATAAAGTTTCTTCACTAACATCATTCCTTTTACCTTTTAAGCTACTCTTTTTCACTTAGAGAAATAGGCACAAGATCTAAGGAAGATAATAGGTTAAATCCATAAACATTCTCAAATGTTATAAAACTCGTAAGATTATTTACAATATTATTAAAAGCAAATTCAATAAAATGCAATGACTCTTCCTAGTCCTAAGATTCCTATATATAATAGCACATAACAATGTCCCTATATCCCTATTAGTCACCTCAATTTAGCCATCAATTTGTGGATGAAAAGTAATAGAAAACAATATTTTAGTCCACAATTTTCCCTTTAAACTCTTCCAAAAATAACTAAAAAGCTTCACATCTCTATCTATCACTATGGTTAAGGAACTCAATGTAATTAAATAATTGACTTGAAAAAAACCAATAAATGATGGATGCATCATTGGTTTTATAACATACAAACTAGAGAACTTATCCACTATCATATAAATTAAATCCTTGTAATTATTATACCTATGTAACCCCAAAACTAAATCTATAGAAACATATACCTACATTTCTGTTATGTGCTTAATCATTATACATTCACTTCTTGACACTTAGTGATTATTATTGTTAAATGCTTAAGATACTCATTTTATTTTAGGTACAATTTGGAAGCATACAAGCTAAAATGAGTTAAGAACACATTCATTGAGCCAACATTTTGATGTTCAAACTCAATTACCCTTATAGAACGAGAAGGAGATGGATTAGGGTGAGGATTGGAGAAGAAATCACAAGAAGAACAACAATTCAGGAAAATATCATAGATATATGGCCTTGCATATACTTATACGACCGTTTATGCATTTAAAAGATAACCGTGTATCTTCAGGAGTTTCACGTTTAACTTATATGGATGACAAAAAGAAGAGGAATCATTTTGGGACTTTGTGAATGGGCAAAGTACTTATTCTTTGGAGACCTATAAAGGGCTAAGCTTCCTTATTCTATTTTTGAGGTGAAATTGACACTGAGGATCGCATTTAAGCATATCATTATTGTGTATCATTTTTCTATCTCTATTTAAGGATTGTTTAAGTTATTATATTCCTATTGATTTGGGTATTGATATATGGATAATTAATATTCTCATTATCGTTTAATTTTTTTAGTATCTACCCATTGCTAGAATCTTAAATACAATATGTAATTGTTATGTTATAGATTCATTTGTGGCAACTAAAGATGTTAGATAATTAGGGATAATGTAACATAGGTTAAATGACCCAAACTTTTGTGGTTATTGTCTAGATTGATCTATTTTGTTTTTCATAACGCAGCTGTCCTATTAAATCTAGTGAGCTTATTCTAGGTTGTTTGATAACTTGGTTTGATTAAAGAGATTATTTTGATTGAACATGACCTAAGAAAAAAATGAGATTAACAGAGCTTGTTATTAATCTATGATCAATAGTTCTAAGAGAGGTTTGAAAACAAAATGACAATGATGTATGTTTAATTGTGTGTAGGTTGAGATTGAACCAAGAACCGGATCCTAAACACATTCATCACTTTCAACATTTTTAACTATTTTCTTTAATTTGTTTTTGTTAGTTTAATTTCATTTTATTTGTTATTCGAAACCAAACCAAACCCCCTTAACTGAAACATTATTTTCTTCTAATGCAAAAGCTTTATATACACTCTCTATGAGATCAACCTAAACTTATCACTAGCTATAGTTTTATGTTTAGTTATTTTGTGTATGTTACGATGCATAACCAATTTTGACACTACTTCCAAAGAGTATAGTGCTTTAATTTTTCTTTTGATTTCAATTGGTTTATATATATATATTTGTTTGTAATCATTTCTTTTAGTTATTTCTTAATCTTTACACATTTGTTAGTTTTGGTGTATGGTAGTAACAAGATTTTCGCATAGAAAACCTCTACAATTTGATCTAAAGATTGAAAGGACATTACGGAGGTTACACAGTGAAACCAGAACAACTCAAGGAATACAACATGGCTAATCCAAGAAATTTAAAAGAGTTGGCTACTCTAGATTTGATTCAAAGGCATTTATGCATCACTTTTCTAAATTTTGGTAAAAATGTTGTTTTTGAGCTTAAATATGGTCTAATCCATCTTTTGCCCAACTTCATATTTTTGCAGGTGAGGATGCTCATAAGCATCTTAAGGAGCTTGATTTGGTCTATCTTAGTACGAAACCTCCAGAGGTGACAGAAGAGCAGATTATGTTAAGAGCTTTCCCATTCTCTTAAAAGGATGTGCTAAAAGATTGGCTTTTTGATCTACCCCCTAGCATCATTAGCACATGGATCGAGATCAAGAGGCTATTTTTGTTAAAAAAATTAGCATTGAAGACAGTGAGTTTGTATACGTGGCATAATGCAACACAATGGAGAGTCCCTTTACGAGTACTGGGAACACTTCAAGAAGTTGCGTGCTAGTTTTCCACACCATAACATTCCAGAGCAACTTCTTATGTAGTATTTCAACAAAGGTTTGCTACCTATGGAGAGGAGTTTGATTGATGCAACACCCAACGATTTGGCACTCGTAATGATGTTTATTGCATAAATGAGGTAACTACTTCATTTATGAAACATCATTTAGAAGAGTTAACGTATTTTGCTAGAAAACTTGTAGTCAAACAAGCATAAGTAAAGGCATGTGGAATATGTGCAAAAACTAGCCATCCGACTGATGGTTGCCCAACCTTACAAGAAGGGAGTATGAAATACGTCATTACTGTGGGAGGGAATTTTCCTAACCAGTATAACCATACTCCCAGACATATAACCCAAGTTGAAGAGACCATCCTAACCTGAGTTATGGGGAAAAAAAGCACCAGAATTACTTCCTGAATAGGTCGTAAGGAGCACAACCATTCGAATCGAGGCCATAAGCCTCCGTTACCTTATGTAGGTCGTTAGAAGATATGGTTGTCTATTACAATTAACATTTTGAAATTCTAACAGGATATGTAATAGTTTCAATAGGAGACCATATATAAAATTTAGGAGGTGAATTGTAGCATTCATAATTTGGAGAACCAGGTGAGCCAGATGGCAATGGAAAAAAATATCTAGAAGCCCAATTAGGACAAAAATTCCCATCATAACCTAAGACAAATATGAAGATTATTAGTGCAAAAATCACTTTGAGGAGTAGTCGAAAGCTTGATGACCCTAAAACAATCACTCAAAGGATGGCTAATGAAGAAGACATTGAGAATGAGCTCAAAGAAGAAAGGGATATACAATCGAGCTCAATGGTAAATGCTGAATTCCTAGTTATTATAAAGAATAATCCTCCATCTTTTCCTAAGAGGTTGGCAAAGCCAAATAAGGAGGATAAGGATAAAGAGATCTAGGAGACCTTTCGAAAGGTTGAGGTGAATATCCCACTATTAGATGTGATCGAACAAGTGACGAGCTAAGCGAAATTCTTCTAGCAATTATATATGAACAAATGGAAGTTAAGAGTTAATGAAATGATTAGGATGAGTGAAATTGTTTGTACAGATTTTAAAAGAAAATACCTCCTAAGTGTAAGGACCCAAGCATGTTTACTATTCCTTGCAAAATTGGTAACATTGAGGTTAAACAAATCATGCTAGATTTAGGAGCATCGATTAATGTTATGCCTTGTTCCATGTATGCTTATTTAAATCTAGGGCCATTAAAAGAAACTAGTGTTACCATTTAATTGGATAATTGTTCTAAGGCTTACCCAGATGGGGTGATTGAGGATGAGCTTATACAGATAAATGAACTAATATTTCCTGTTGACTTTTGTGTGATTGACATGAATGATGAAACTTCTTGTAACCCAGTGACCATCTTACTAGGGAGGTCGTTTCTTAATATGGCCCAAACTAAGACGTTCGTAAGGTTACTCTTATAACCCAATAACTATCTTTCTAGGGAAGTTGTTTCTTAACATGGAGAAAACTAAGACATTTGTAAGGATACCCTCATGATGGAAATCAATAGGAAGTTACTTATTTCAATATTTTTGATGTTAATAAGCACTCTTATAATGGCCACTCTATTTTTGCAGTTAATGTGATTGACCTTTCAATACAGGAAGATTGTAAGTAGGAGCATACAAATAAAAAGAAAGTAGTTTCAAAAAAAGAGAAGACCAAAGCTTGTAATGTCTCATCGAAAGGCTTTATCATTGGTCAAAATGTGCTTCTTTATTATGCTAAATATAAACTGTTTCCACATAAATGTCATCCTTATTAGGTTTATCCTTTTTTATAACTAATGCCTTTCTTTATGGTGCAGTAGAGATTAAAAGTTTGAAAACGGGGAAGACATTATATGTAAGTGATCATCGACTCAAGCCTTATCCTGATGAAGGTCAAGTGAAAAATGCCAAAGTTGTGATTCCTGAAGATCAAAACTTTGTAACTTTATCAGGACAACATGGAGTCAAGCCAATGAAAATAAACAAAGATGTTGCTTGGGAGGCAACCCAAGGGAAGTTTATTTCTTTTTATTTAGATTCTTGCAATTGTGGTTTCCATTAAATGCTTCATTTCTTCCATTTGATGTTACATTGGGTACAATGCAAGTTTTAAGTGTGGGGATGGGGATCTTAGTTTTCATGCACATTTTAAGCTTGTTTGCTGCTTATGTGTGTTTTTTAGGTGTTTTCAAAATCAAACAAAGAAGAAAATTTTTTCTCTTTTTCTATTGCTTTAAGACTACATAGTCATAATTAGAGAGTGAATTGACTAGAGAAATTCATGGAAACTTGAGCAAGTATATTTACTCTTGTGATTAGTCAATATATGTTATCTTTAGAGGAGTAGTGACTAGTGATAGATATAAACCAGTGAGATTTTGAGCCTTTATAGACTAACACATCTATATCAGTATCATTGTCTTTTATTTGTGTGTGGCCTTCATGACATGTACATCCTAACTTTGCTTTTATTTTCTATTCAAGACCATATTTTTATCACATGCATTAACATAAAAATGATATAGGCCTTTTTTTTATTCATAACTACACTAGCCCAATAGCCTACTCATTGATATGAATTTTCCCTTGTTAAGCCCCCTTGAGCTTTATTTTCTTTTTCTTTTTGTGTTCTTAAGAATTAAATTTAAGGTTTTCTACTTTAAAATGTTACTAGAAGATTATATTTTTTATAATTTTATAGGAGAATTCTAGGAAAGGAAATTAAATTAAATTCAAGAAAATTCAGAATAAAGAAAGTTCATTCTACTTTGTCTAAGAAAAATTTTATATTCAAAGGTGGTCATCGACTCTTTACATTTATAACAGGGTGAAATAAATGAGACCAAAAGAGATTAAAATACGATAAATGACAAAGGGTATAGTATACAAAATATACTCAAAGATAAATTCACTTATCAAGATGTCATATATTCCTGACAAGCATTTAACCATGAGCTTTCTCATATACTAATCACACAAGTTATTAAACTAAGTATAAGAATATGCAGAAATTTTATTAACTAGACTCATCATATGATAATGAAACGACATATCTAATGAGTTCGGGGTATGAGCTTTGTTTACTAGTTGTTAAATAACAATTAATAAACTTGAAATTATATATAAATATGATATAATAATCATCTAAACAAACTGATTATTATTATATAAAAAACTCAAATAAATAAAAGAAATAATTTCTACAAGAAAGAAACAAGTTTCTTACAAGTGTCCTTTAATTGATCAAATAAAATCATGTTGTACATGTTATAGGTTAGTAATTATGACTTTTTCCAATGAAGGAAACTCTATACCAAATAAGGAGAATGAAAAAAGGAGTATAATTGAAACAAAGGAAATTGGTTAGCAAATAAAAAAAATGAAGCAATACATTGAGATGTTGTTTAGAAGGAAGAAAAATTAACATTGTTATTAGTCAACTAGATTGTAGGATTTATTATAATTTTTTTCATCTTTCATATTCTGTATCATTGGAAAATGTATGTTCACTTTTGCATTTATTATCAAATTGACTAATATGAATACACTTATGAATGATTATTAATGAGAAGTTAAATTTGATTTAAGTTATTACAATTTGTGTATGACTTTTTGTCCAACATTCTTATATTGAATAGCACTTATTCTCTATGGAATAACATTATCATATCAGACACCTTCTGTTAATGAACTTCTGCAAACATAACTTATTAAGAAAATTTTCTCATATATTAATTATTTTCTTGAAATTGTTTAGATCATCTTAGTGTTCAAACGAATATATTCCAATAAGCATAATATATATAAAAAATATTTCATTTTTATTGATAAAGAGGAAATATAATTAAATGGAAACTTATAATAAATTCACAAAGGACCATCGTAGCCACATTGACAAAACATGTCTGACCTCTGTGAAGAAAAACACCATCTGGCTTAATACAACACTTGCTTCATCCTTGGTTTACAAAATAAACCCAAATACAAATTATAATCAAATCACAATATATTAATTATAAATGTTCATCAATAATAGTAAAAACTTCATTTAGATGTCTCCTTTGTCATATTGTTCCCCCTAGTTTGAGAAGTGACATGCTCCCTTTTGTTATTGTCTAAATTATTGCTCTCTTCTTAGTTGGTATAGCTTGTAATTATTTTGAAGTGATGCTAAATTTTCTTTTTGAGCTAATATCTCTTAATCTAAAAGAAATTTTAAAAGATTTTGGATCATTATGTTAATATTTTCTTTTATTTGTATGTGAAGAACTACTAACCTATGAATGTAACATTAGTTAACAAACATATTAATAAAGTAACATAGATAATGACTATATGTAAGTACATATTAAACCCACATTTTTATTTTATTGAGTAGGTACATGTTTTTTATTATTTGATGATCTTCTTTGAATGCCAATTTATTAAACACAATTTGCTTATTATCAATTTAAGCTGTATAATTCGTATAATCATATTTTTCTCTGATATAGCAATATGCTCTAATCTATGAATATGTCTTTTATAATGTTGATGTTTTTACTACTCTAGTTGTTGGCCCTCAGTTGATGTTATTGAGATCTAAAAACAATATACATCATGCTGACATCATAAAAAATTATCATAGGTTATGTATGCATTCCTACTATTGCTTCAAGATAGCTTCGCCAATATCATAATTAAATTAAAAGAATAGCTAAACTATAAGCCACTAATAATGACAATTTGCTTGCTAGGATTTGTTATAGTGCACCTTCTACTATTATGTTTAGAAGCTTCTTATTTCTATATTTCTTCATTTAACCTTTTTACGACATTTTGGTTGCAGTTTGTACCCTTTTTGTTCTTTTTTGTCTCTCTTTATTACCTTTTTAAAAACTTTCTGGCATAACTTTTTTGACTGGTGGATGTATCTGCTCATAATTATTGGCTAGCTAAAAGATTATTCCCTTAGTAGACTATAATACTTTATCATATGTACTAAAAAAACAGTCCTAGAAATCATTACAAATGAATCAACTTTTTTATTCAGAGTGAATGATGGCACTAATAACAAGTTTACATTAAAAAAAACTATATAGGTCCCTTGCTTCAATTCGTTGTTTAAAACCAGACACATTTCATGTAGTTATTCACACTCTAGTTGTTTATACTATATTAACAACTAAGGATTCAAGGCATGTTAGATTTGGAAAACCATGATGGTCTCAACTAAGTTGGTACTCATGTATATATCGCTTTATTGGGAACTTTTAATAAAATTTATTCACATTTGATAAGTGCTTAATTGATTATGAAATTATTCTACAACACTTAGCAATTATTGACAGGAAATTGGTCAAGATACTTATTTTGACTCATATA